>SWKU01000015.1:0-511659 GCA_011058905.1 Curvularia kusanoi | reverse complement strand
AAAGCCCCAAAAAACAGCGGTTTCCTGGAAACCACATAAAATTTTGAGCAAACAAGACTCCCCCCCCCCCCCCCCCCCCTCTCTCTGGCATGGTGTGACCTGGTATCTACTCATCCATGCTCAAGTAAGCACGATCAGGGTTCCGGTGATGGTGGCAGGATCAGTGGGATCTATAGTTCCGTGCACCTCCAAAGACGCAGAATCCGCAGCTTGCCCCCAGGCCTAATAGAGCCAGAAAAAAATCGCAAGGGGACCTGTTACAGGAGCCCCTCCCCGGGCGTGCCGTTGCACTGCACAGCGCTGCGGCCCGCGGAGCGAAACGGCAAAGGCTGTAGGCGAGGCGAGGTGAGGCAAGGGTGCAGGCGCTCTAGATCGAGATCACAGTGTTCGATGGAAGGTCGATTGTTTCCTCTTCTGGACTGTGCTGGGTTGTACCGTGGGTGGGAAGAGGAGTAGTGGCGCGTTGGGGAACGGATGCATTACCCGTGTCGTACAGTAAATGGGGTTATGCTTCTATGACGGGTGGAGACTTGATGTGGATTGAGGGTTGGACATAGTGGCGACTGAGGGGCTAGGTAGGTGGCTTTTGCTTGAGGGTGTAAAAAAAAAAACAAGGGTATGAGAAAAGGAAGAGAAGATAGACGATATGTCGGATGTGGCGTGAATGGGTCGTTCATTCATGTTCGTCACCCTCATGTACAAATAACCAAACAGCAGTACCCTACAACCATAACCAGCACCTGGCCAAGGCTCAGGCACATGTCCCCTCAACGCCGGACACCTGGAGCAAAAGGGCTCAACGGGTGCCATGCTCGCGAATCGCTAATAGCACGTAGCGCACCTCCGCCTCGCATACAGGACGCCACGAGTCGACGGCCTGCATTGCAACGCGTTCCACCGTCGATTGCCGCTCCGCATCTTCACGACCCGCCATGCAAGCTTTTGCAGCATTGCGCGGCAGTTGGCGGACTTCGTCCTCGTCGTACTCTCACCGGCTTGGGTGCTACGCTCAAGACTCAGTAGCGGCAACATCCTGCCTATCTGTGCTGACGGCCTCGGCCTCGTTGGCCTCTGTCGGTTCATCTGTACCCTCCATAATGCGCAGCTCCTGGATGGAGATTCCCATCTTAGCTGCCAGTCGCTCCTCTTCCTTCTTTTGCCGCGCAAGCTCGGTCTCGCGGCGCATGGTCTCGAGGTTCCATTCGTTGCCGTCGCCCTCATCGTCTGAGTCGGCGTCACTGCCAGCCCAGTCGCCCTTCTCGAACATCATACGTCCAGTAGCCTCCTTACGGGCCTTGGCCTCCTCCTCAGCGGCCTTCTTGTCGAGGCGCTCCTTCTTCCACTTCGCGAATGTCTCGATGGTGACAGGGGTAAGGGTACCGGTGAGCTTATGGCGTTCGGACTCGAGGAAGTCCTCGAGGGTGAGAGCGTTGCGAGGGTCGTTGAGAGCGAGAGCCTTCTCAGCTTGTCGCTGTTCGCGGGTCTTGATGACGAAACTGGAACATGTCAATTATGCTTTTGGAGAAAGGTTCATAGGTGAAACATACCCAGGTGGTAGCGAGTGCTTGTACATGCACTTGTCACCTCCATTTGGACACGTCCAGAACCAGCCGTACTTCTGGTCCTCGATGGCTTGGATGAAGTACTTGCACACCTTGTCTGTTGTGGTCTTGGGGTTGCCGTGTTTGCTGAGCACGACGTTGCGCAGCTTCTCCTCATCCCAGTCGTCCATGTTGTCCTTCTTCTTGCGCTCCTCTTCTTCTTCCTTCTCCTTGTCTCGGCTGTCGGTGTACAAACTCCTCTTCTCCGTCTTGCGCTCCACGTTCAGGTCGTGGGAGAACTTGCAGCGCTTGCCCTTCTCGCAGTTGCCCTTCTTGAAGAATTGACAGAGGACTGTCTTGGGATCGACACCGAAAGGCACCTTCTGCACCTGGACAGGCTTGAAAAGCTCAGCCATCTCCTTCTGAGCCTGCTCCGCTGCCTTCTTCTCCTTCTCTTTCTGCGCTTTCTCGGCAGCCTTGCGCTTCTCGTCCGGTGTGCCTCCCGAGGCATGGGTGGCGTTAATCTGCTTGATGGCCTTTTGAGCGGCACCGCCCTTCTTGTTCTTCATACCGAAGGTCTTGTCAACGGCGACCTTCTTCACCTTGGGCTGCTCGCCCTTTCCTTTGGGAGCCATGATGGGTGGTTGTAAATTTGCTGAGTATTGGAAAGACTGTAAGAGCGCCCTTGAGGACTTCTGGCAGACGAGTGTCGCGTGTGCGGTACCGGGCGGCGCTGTTCGGTACCTTTCTCAGAGGTTTAAAAGTGAGAATGACGATTGTGTGGGGTGGGTTATATTTCAAGAAGTGGCGCGGATCCTTGCCGATGTTCTGCCGCCGACTCGTGGACAGCTCAAGGTGGCCTCCACCAGTTCACATACACAGCAACATTACCCCAACGCCGGCACCGAACATTCCCGCTTCTCTGCCCGCGCAGCTCAGAACCATCGCACATAGCTTCTGTAAGCTCTTCAGCTCTCATCTCCTCCAATTGCCCTCGCTAATCTCTCCGCAGCAGCTCCCGGCTACTCCAGACTACCCAGTAACGCGCGTCACTTTCCAAGATGATCACCGACGCCCAACTTTACTCGCTCGCTATCTTCCTCGGAAGCGCTGCTATGTTGCTTATCGTCCTATACCACTTCCTCGAAGTGAATTCTGAGGAGCACGCCGAGCTGCAAAAGCCAAAGATCGCAGCCAAGAAAGTCAAGGCATAGGGGCGCATGGAGCATGAACACCCGCGATGATGAAGGCAGTCGCAGAGCGGGTGGGCGTAGAGATATTGATACCAGGTCCAGAGTCGTTATATGGACCAAAAGCGATCAGCGAAGCATCACGGCGTTTTGGCGCATAACTATTGGAAGCATCTAGGCTCTTGGACAGAGCATTGAATTGATTCAAGCTTGTGAAATTGTCTCGAAGGCATGTCGTTCTGTCCTTATACTTAATCCTCTGCATCCACGAACCTCTCTTCCATTGGATCTACATCAGCAAACCCCCTCCTGCGCTTCTCGTTGACAAATGTTGCCCCTCCACGATCCATGCCTGGTCCACCCATGCGTCGCTTCTGTGATACCAATCGATCTAGCGCATCGCGTACTTCTTGCTCGTGCGTAGCTTTTGCCGGCCGACCACGGCCACGTGGAACGCATGAATGGAGTTGTGATGGCAGGGTGCCATTGTCATAAGCTGCAGGACTTGCAGTGATGCGCGGTGTCACTCGACGACCTTGGGCATCGCTTAGGTATACTTCAGAATCATGCGTGCCTGCTCAGTTAGTCATGCGTTCAATCTTCGCTCGCACACCACTCAATCTTCCGTACCAGAAAGCCCTCCAGCGGGCCCATCCCCTTGCTCCCATGCCACAGGGTCGAGGTGGTTGTGCTGGATATGGCCGCGCCACGCGCTTTCAGAGTTAAAGGCGGGCGGCGTGTGCCGCTCAATGCTCATGTTGCTCATCGGATCGAAGCTCGCAACCTCCTTGCCGCATTCGCTCCACAAACACTCGAGGGTGTGGCGTGACATCTCCTTCTTGTGAACTTTGAAGACGTGCAGCTTGAGTGTCTCAAGATTGTGCAACTCAGCCTTGCAATTGTGCCATTTGCATTTGAACGACTGATAATAAGGTGTACGCGATGCGACGCTTGGTGAGCGAGATATAATGTGGATAGGCTCTTCGCTTGCTCCAGACTGCTGAGGCGTGAACTTTCCTTGATGACCATTTGAATTCGGGCGTTGTTGTGCGGCAGAGGAACCATGGATTGCTTTACGCCAACCGACTGGACGGCCCTTCTTCTTGGGCAATGGTTTACCATCAGGTCCATATTCAGTCGCAGAACGGAACGCGGCATAGCCGACGCCAGCGGCAGCGGAACTGGGTCGCGGGGCACTTGCACTCATATTTGCAGCATTATTTGTTCGCTCTGGAGTAGCGGGTGTTGTGGTGTTGGGGAGTGATTGGCGTGGTGGTCGACCGCGTCGCTTTTGTTTGCTGAACGGATTGGTCGCGACCGGGAGCGCTTGGACCGAGGATCCCTGGCGCGCTGCCCGGTCTTCGTCTTCAGAATTATCTTCGTCATCTGCATCTTCTGTCAAGGCCTGCACACTGTCCTTGAAGTATCCCGGCGGTGGATTCCCAGGATCAATCAAATTCCATTTGATGGTGCTGAGGTCAGACTCGTACGATATTTGTTGTGGAATATTGACTCTGAGTATGTCGAGATGCTGGTTGAGTTGACGTTCAGATGGATGTCTCCCGCAAGCAAGTAGTACGTCTCGTGCGATGGTAGCCGGATTGTATGTATTCCGACGAAGAGCCTTCTTCTTATCTAGAGGGTCGACAATCGCCCTGTATCGTAACTCGTTATGTGGTATGGCCGTTGGGCGTGGTGCAGCCTCATCCAGCACAGGCGCAGGAGTGCTCGCTGTTGGGAAATTGGTAACCGGTGCCGCATCAAGTGTCCTGGCGTCCGAGCTGTGCAGATTTGGTGAGCCATACGTATACATCGAAGCCATGTTCTGCTTCTTTGGAGGTGGACCCAAATCTTCGTCGTCAAGCTGCGTCAGATCTACCAGATCGCTTAAGTTTCTTTTCCTCGCAGCCTCTTCTTTGCTGGCTGGCGGCTTCAAATCTTGCCTGATAGGAATCATCTCAGCAACAGGTATCGCAGGTAGTGCCATAGCGTCGCCGCTGGGAAATGGAGAATACGGCGATGTATTCATGGGTGTTACAACAGCAGGCGCATATCGTGGACTAGGAGCGACTGGGGTAGCAACCAGGTTTCTCAAAACCGCAGGCGGCGCAGGACGTTTCATGGTTGCTAGTGGAGCTGGAGCTTTTGGTCCGAGTGGAAGAGGCCGTGATGTCTTACGAGATGCAGCGTTGACATCTGGCACAGCCTGAAGTAAACTTTTTGCGAAAACCGCACGATCTAGCTTATATTGCATCTGTTCAAGCTGCTCGCACAGCTCAACGTACGACGGGTCACCATCGAGCATAAGCAGGACCTGCTCATGCTGCAATGGACGATCTGGATTCTGATTATTGAGATAAAGAGCGGCAGCTTTTGCAAGCTCTAGCTTCTTCTCCGGTGGCCAAATCGTGTTGCCTTTAGGACGCACCGGTGCTGCTGTCGGCACCCTAGCCGGGTTCGTCTGTGAGTGGTTGTGTGTTGATGCTGCACCCGGGGTGCTGATGGACTCTCGTGGTGCCGCTCTCTTCCTTTGATTTGCAATTGGCGGAGTTGGAACCTGGGCAGGCGGAACGATAGTCGGTTGAGGGGCTGGCTTGGTGGTCTGGACTGGCGACTTATTTGCCGGGGCCTTCGCCCTCCTCTCCTCTTCCCAGATCCGCGCAAGCAGTTGGGGATCTTTGCCATTCAGCTCGCGCATCTTAGCCATCATAGCGCGAATCTCAGCCTCTAACGCATTGGCACTCGCCGATGCCTCTGATGGCTCAGTAGGAGCGGCGACAGTGGCAGGCGTTTGCTGCTTCTGTGCACGACTAGCTCTCTGCTCTGCATCAACTTGCGCCTGTCGAGCTGCCTCTTCGCGCTCCTTCTCTTCCTCCTCTATGCTCTCCCTCTCCTTGCGCGCCTCCTCTTCCTTTTTCTCTCGTTCTGCACGTTCTGCGTCTCTGAGTGCTTGCTGTCTTTGATATTCTGGCCAAGGATCATATACTGCAGTAGGGTCGACTGTCGTACTCGAGCCGGCGTAAGAATCCGACATATTTGAAACAGGTGGGTGGACGACTGACGCTGGCGGTCGAGGCGCATACGAATTTGACGGCGGTACAGACCGAGAGGTTCGTGAAACTTCGACCTCAGAGCTCTGCCGATGGCTGTGGTCGGAGTACTGCAGAGAGACCCCAGCTGCGGCCATGGCAGCATTTCTACTTGTGGCTGTGGCGTTGCTCTGACCGTACTGCGTCTGTGCAGGGCTAGCTGTACGTTGCTGTGCTTGCTGCTTATTGTACTGCCCTGGCGCTCGCTGTTGTGAGGGATGTCCTGCAGCACTCGCTGGTGAGGGAAGACCCCTGTTGGCTGGCACTTGTGCGTGGTTGGTATTGACGCTTCGCGGGCGAGCCTGCGACTGTCCATAAGTCGAATGGGAGGTCTGTACCGGTTGCGCGGCCGTCGTCGCAGCAAAGCCCGTATTGCTCATATTTTGGAGCACCTCTGCAGCACCTCTGCTATTGTCTCTTGTGGCGCCATGAGTGCCGCCGCGGCTGTTCCAGCTGTTGTCTTGCGCAGT
Organism: Curvularia kusanoi; assembly: GCA_011058905.1. NCBI lineage: Eukaryota > Fungi > Ascomycota > Dothideomycetes > Pleosporales > Pleosporaceae > Curvularia > Curvularia kusanoi. The sequence continues at coordinate 505,369 of SWKU01000015.1, read as the reverse complement.
ACCATACCCAGAGCTCGAGGCGCTGTACGACGAGCCCGAAGGATACGAAAGGTAGTCGGCGGCCTGGTTCGCAGTCGCAGCACCTGCCTGCGGGTACTGTCGCGTGGATTGCGCAGATGTATTCGCAGTCGGCGTGGTCTGGTACGAGGAGTATTGTGGGGCAGCGCTCTGCTGCTGGTATTGGCAGTTGTAGCTATAGTTGTTGGAGGTCATGGTCGCGGTAGTCTGAAGGTCTCGAGGCTATCGAGTAGCTGCAGACCTGCCTGCGATGTTTAAGTACATGGAGAAGTGCAAGACGGCGACAGACGGCCGATGCGCTGGCTGCTAATTCGTGTGGCACATGCGAGAGCAATGGAGCGCTCGCTGAAAGTCAGAACCCAAATAGCAGCTCACTTGGGTACGATGTGCAGACATTGCACAAGCAGCAAGAAACGTAACAAACGCGTTGCGGCAGTGACGATATGACAATGGCGAGGTAGCGGCGACGCACGCGTTCGTTAGTCGCGCCTGCCCGATCTGCCGCGGAAACCCCGAGGCTAGCGCCTCGCTTGCTAGCCCACTCCACCATTTTCACACCTGGGCAGGAACTTCCAACCGCGACTTCACTTTCTCGTTCTACTAACCCCCATCTCGCCCATCCACAGCAGCAATGGCCAAGATCGTGTCCAGCTCTCGCCGCAACTCGCGAAAGGCGCACTTCAGTGCGCCGAGTAGTGTGCGCCGGGTCATTATGAGCGTATGAGGAATTGCTTGAACAGCCAACGGTCATGTTCTAACAATCTTCAGGCGCCTCTGAGTAAGGAGCTTCGCGAAAAGTACGGTGTCCGCTCGATCCCCGTCCGCAAGGATGTAAGTACTCTGGTCGCGCGCATCTGTCAAGGTTTGCTAACGTTGAGCAGGACGAGATCCAGGTCGTCCGCGGCTCCAACAAGGGCCGTGAGGGCAAGATCAACTCCGTCTACCGCCTGAAGTACTGCATCCACGTCAACGGCAGTACGTAGCCCTTCTCCGACGAGTCACGCGACCGCTGCTAACCACCTCCCCAACAGTTGTCCGCGAGAAGTCCAACGGCCAGTCGGTTCCCGTCCCCATCGCTACCTCCAAGGTCGTCATCACCAAGCTCAAGCTCGACAAGGACCGTGAGCAGATCCTCGAGCGCAAGGGCGCCGGCCGCGCCGCCAAGAAGGAGAAGAACTCCGCTTAAGCGTTTCACCACCTTTTGCACTTGACGACACATGATGGCTGCGATGGATGTCCCGGCGCAATGGCGCGGGTCATCCTCTTCCCTTTCGAGCGGGACGGAATAAAAAGTCGGTTCATATACCAATTGGGCTGCAAGCATAAGGGCGTTATAACGGCTTCTAGCTCGAACAATGGATTCGCCGAACACTCGGCCCTGTCGAAGCTTTCTTCTGCACATGATACCACGAAGGATTTGGAGTACGACGACGACGAATAGAGAATTGTTGATCCAGCCTTCGGTCGTCTGATGCCGTGATGTTCCCTCTCTCTTTTACCTTGACAAAAACTCTGTCACGCTAGAATATCTGGTCATCAGCTCATATCTAATAGCTGCTTGCACTTATACGACTAGCGAAGAACGAAAAACAGTGGCTTAGCCATTGCTCGCCTGCAGACCGCCTTCGAGACGACAATGAAGGAGGTGGTTTGATGGTGACCGACATCCTTTTTAATATGAAAACTTACTTATAAGAAGCGCCAGCCGCCAAGAATACAGTTTGAATAATACTTCCACATCTCACCCTATTGTAATAAAGTTTACCGTCTTTTTGGCGTCCACGCCGGCATTGCAGATTTTGGCCTGCAAGCCAAGCTGACACTTACTCGACAGCACTCTTGCTTACCTCGACCGCTGCCCCGAAACACACTCCGATACAATTTTCAAGGGGATATGACAATCTTTGATTGAACAATTTATCTCTTGACTTCATTCCTTGAATACACTATTGGCTGTTCTACCTCAAAATTTTATCTCCGTCCGTACAAGATATTTCACCACCAAATTTAGCCAAAACGACATTGGTACTATGAGAATCATCGAAGAGGTCAGTTGCCTTCAGCTGTTCGACCGCAGCGTGTGTGCACTGCCCAGACTCCCAGTGCTTCACATTTGTGTATTGAAGCAGAAGATGGACAACGCCTTGTCGGCCTACGTCGATACCTGTAAGTCCCAAAGGCTTATTCCAGGTTAGGGAAAGATCCAACAGAATTACATAGCCGTGTAGCCACAACGAGTATGCAGTGACTCATGATGAAGAACTCCGCCCCTGCGTGTTGCTTTTCACACGTCTTGTGAATCGTCCTGACAAGATGCTGTACTCGGAAGTGAGCAAGCTCAAACAGTGCGAACTGGACTCAGACAGATTGACGCAAGCTTCCTATTGCACCTTGCCAGCTCCGATGAGATATCTGGCACTTTTGAAGGATTCAATGATAGAAGTGCAAACTCTTAACAGACCCTATCAGCAGCGTAGCCATCATAGAAAGCTTTGCAATTGTTTAAGTTGCGCCAGTTAGGACTGAAGCCCTCTGATCAAAATGCAATTTTGTCTGCCAAGTGTCTAATCGGGGCTGGCAAGGTGCAGTATAGTTCTCGCTTGAGCTTCATGGTTCACTGTCTGCGATCCGACACTTTAGCAGCATGCATTCATTCATTGCTCACAAGAAAGCACCTTTCGTTCTCGCAGTCGATATGGAGCAGAAACCAAAGAGACCTGCGTATTGTATATGCCATCAGAATGCAGGGCAATTGTTCGACATTCCTGGGTATCGTACGGTTACCTTTCATCGTCTATTGCATGACAGTACTCGCGCCAAACATCTGATTGTACTTGCGTTTGTACCCCTGAGTGGCAATTTGAATTACCTCTCTAGTCTCTGCATCAGTCCCAGCTAATTGTTCCACATCTGTCAATGCCAAATGATATGTCACAAGATCTTACTGTGAGGTGACCAGACTACAAGAGCTGGCCTTCGGAGATGAAGTCCGCCAACTCCAGAAGCGACAGTGTGGCTCAGCAGAAGGAGTTCAGCAGCAATGCACGAACATCCTGCAGCATTCGACCTTACGTTTCCATCGCTCTTACTACTTTTAATCTGAAGGCCAAGCACTGCAAGACACTCGCCTGTCTCAACAAGCCAGTGCAAGCCTGGGGGCTACCCATTGATCCCAACCAGCACAAGCTCTTCGTTTTTCACGTGCTAAACTTCTGATGGTGATGCCGCGGAAGTAATGTTATCGAAGATGAAGAAGTTTGGTCGTGCAATCTGCGCACTGTTCCTAGTGTGAAATGTGTGAAGTGATCACCATGACAATCTCTTTCCAATAGCTCAGCAACTGGTGCTCACGCTGTCTCAAGGCACAGACTCAAGTCTGCGCATCCTACACTTCCCAGTCATGACCCAGAACCTGTACGACTGCAGCAATCCACGTGTTTCCCCAGATGGGATGTCAGTGACTGCATAACGTCTGCGGGATTGTCAATGAGGATGAAACACTCTACGGGAAGCACATCCTTGCTGCAGCCGGAAGTCCATCCGGAAGGGTCAAGGGAGCAATCAGAGAGCATGAGGAACATGCGGGTAGGGGTAATCTTCCTAGTCTCACAATTGTGGACTCAGAACAGGTGGCGGGGAGAAACAAACGACCAAAACGTTCGGTGCGAACGGTTTGACGTCAAAACTAATTGCGATAAGAAGAACAATGATCACCTCGAGGCACGTTGACGACATGACGGTTGTTGGAGCCACTGCGAGAGGGTCGCCCCGGGTGTTAGGACGCTGCTCGCTGATGAATATTCTCGAAGGAAGGGTTCCATGTCGTCCAAACGCGGAAGCCCAGACCGCGCCTCAAATTGATGAGCTGCAGAGGTAGCCACTTCGCCATTATGCCATGCAATGAGGAAGTCACCGCCTTCACAAGCTGCTGGACTAGCCTCAATGGTTGCCTTCCGAAGCGGAGAGCTGCCGCGAGGCGGACTGCAAGCGAGTTGCCAACGAGGCCGTATTGCGCTGGGTCCGTTACGGTTGTAGTATGGCGACTGGCTCGTGTTGGGGTAATTTTAGCCACGTCATTTCTCCTGTCGATAACTGATAGTGTGGTGAAAATCGACCATCGCAATCTGCAAAAAGTTGCGATGACGCTTGAGATCGTGAAGAAGGGCTGACTGCAATCGCGGCTCCGTTCAGCTGTGATGATTGGCGCCTGCACCCATCCGGGCCGCGTTTCAATGAGAGTCCGGTTGGCGACTCCGCGCTCCACCCAGCACCAGCATCGGCGCCCGTCGCCTGAGCGCGCGCCTCCGACATTGCAATCATCATGCCATCCATCCATCACCTGCGAATCGCCTGGAACGCAGTGTGATTGTAAGTGTGACGACAGCAGGGTCCTTTCAGCAAGAGCGACTCGCCGTGCGAGGGGGCCAAAGGAGCAGTCGGACTCTGGTCAGACGGCACCAATTCGTATCAAGGGAGCGTTCGCCAGCACTCCACTCAGGCGCATCCTTGGGCCCCAGACTTGCGCACACTGACGAAGGCCGCCGAGAGAAAGACTTTGATGTGCATGCAAAAGAGTTTCAGCTGGCCTTCTGTGTCCGAGATGCCACTGTGCTCCATGCCTATTCAGGCAAAGTTTTCATGGATTCAAGCAGACAGTCGTGGCCGATAGCGCTGATTCGTGAACTCTTGGAAGGAGCGGAAAGTGATAAACATCCTTGCAAACACATTCGTGTTCGAGTTTCACGAATGCTGGGTCACGATTCGGGCGCGGATATCGAATTCTCGAAATAAACCTTTACGAAGGCTGCTAAGACGATCACCCTCTAGCTGCCAGTCGGCCTCAGCCCCCGCAGCTGAAGGACTCAACAGAGCCACGCTCAGCACAGCTGTCCCAGCAGTATGTCTCGACAGTGCTTGGTGTGTGTTCCTGCAGGGCGAAGAGATGCAGCTAGGCCTTAGGCTGGGCATGGCAGGGGGAGCCGGACTATCATTGGGTGTCTCACTGTTTGCCCCTGAGTAGTCCGCTGCTAGCCTGTTTGAAGGGATGCCCACTGCAGCCACCCTTGCACGACCGTGAGCGCGGACGGACCCCTTGGGAGGGCCTCTGCGGACTCCTCGCAGGCGTTCGGGCTCATGTCCTTCCCCAGCCGCTGCAGACGAGCGTCTGAATAGCCTCACCCTGACGGCATCACCTGCACACTGCTCAGCTGTGCTGCTTTCTCTCCTTTCGCCTATCACTCGCTCGCATACGCTCGCTCTCTTTGACAGAAGCACTTTCCCTGCTCGCTGCGCATTCTTCCAGCTGCCCTGTTTCAGGCCCGACGTTCGTTTGAACCTCACTATCGCGCTCCGTACTGGTACCTGTCTTTGATCCGCGTACGTCCGCAACAATCCGGACTGAATCAACAACACTGACATCGCGCCTTGCTCCAGCTTACCTAGCTGACGGCCCTCGGATACGATCATACCATCACAGCATCCGTATCTATTCTCGTGTCTTTGCCTCCACCCACGGACCCGCATCTAGGACGACGCTGCCGAACCTCATCGACCCAACGCCTACCTCTTGATATCTTCATTCGATATGCACAGCCTGTCTGATCACTAGTCAGTTATCGTTCGCTATCGCTGGTGTCTAGACTTGGTACTCGGATACCTTGTCTTTTACTTTCTTTCTACTGCCTTTTGGATATAATAAACAACCGCCTGCAAGATGATGCACGACGGCCACCCAGTTCCCGTGTACGACCTTGCCGGGCATTGCTCGATCATATACGAGAACACGCTTTACGCATACTCCCCTGCTGGATTCCAATCGCTGGCTTTGAAAGAGGGGGCACAATGGGAGAAGCAGCCGATGGACATCTCGTTGACGGGAGCACAGTGTGTAAAGACACCGGATAAGCTCTACGTTGTTGGAGGATCCCCCAACGCAACAGCTGCTGACTGGAATTACCCTGGATTGATGCATTACACATTCTCGACGAAGAAATGGGATTGGCAACGATCGGAAAGCTGGAACACGCAGAACCGACAGAACCACGGAGCTGCGTATCTCGCTGACTCGGACAAGATCCTCGTCTATTCGGGCTCACAGAAGGCCGGCGACGTGGGTGCCTCGCCCGAGACTTTCCTGTTCTCTACCAAAGAGCCTTTTTACGTACAAAGTTTCCCTTCGAACGGAGTACCACCGTCCGTCAAGCCTATGCTGATGGCATGGGACACGAAATCTGCTTTGATGATTGGAGGTGGAGCATCAAATAACGCCGCCTGGACGTTTAGTGAAGCGACGGGGTGGAGTAATTTAGGTGTTACGCTGGACTCTGGCATTGTGAATCAAGAGTCGGTACAATGTTCCGTCATTGCAGGAACAGATGGAAGCAAGGTTCTGCAGAAGTTCGACATGGGTGTTTCGCCTAACAAAGTCGAGCGCATCGTACTCCTGGGCAAGGATGGAGTTGTGGCTAAACCTGGTACAACCATCGGCAACAACGACAAGTCAAAGCGCAACACCATTGACAACTGGCCCGCCTACAATGCGACCGCCGCGCCTCCGTACACAAGATCTGGATTCACTCTCGCCACGGGAGACGATGGAATGACTGTTGCTCTCGGAGGGAACACACAAGATCCCTTGTGTCTTTTCAACGCAAGAGAGAACTCATGGGTGAATGCAACAACCTTCTTCGGCGGACAACAAGTGTTGTCTACATCGGAGACATCGTCGATCTCCAGCACTCTCCCCACAGCTACAGCTTCCTTGACCGCGTCTCCTAGCGCCTCAGCCACGGAGTCTGCGTTGGCTGGGGCCACAGCTCCAAACAACAAGTCCAGAATGTTGACTGTACTTGGTGCGACACTCGGTACCATCTTCGGTATTGCTGCCTTCCTGATCTTGATTCTCTTCTGTCTGAAGTACAGGAAGAACAAGGTCAAGAAGGCGCAGCAGACCGGTTATGTGGAGCGCGAGAAGGACCGACTTAGCTTTGCCGACCGCGGCGCAGATTTCATGAAGGAGGCTGGCGGGTCTGTGGCAGCGTACAATCTTCCACGCGGCAATGACTCCGTTACATCGCTGGCCATCATCCAGGGCCGGGGAACTGGGCACAAGAAGAACCAGGCAAGTGACGCGAGCACGGCAGGTCTTGTGAAGAAGCCGAGTCCTCTTGCCTATTCACAAGAGCCGTACGAGTTGTCCAAATTCGATTTGAAGCCCGAGCCTGTGGAGGAATCGATTGTTCGTCAGAACTCTGGCCGCCACCCGCCTCAAAAGAAGAACAACGATAGAAGTCGAAGCTCTGGATGGAGCAAATACTTTGCGAACAACGACGCCACCAACCTAGCGATGCCTGCTAATAACGACAACCGATCTACGTTTGCATCGGACAGGAGTAGTATGCTAAGCCAGTCTCACTACACAAGCTCACGGATGCCAAGTCAATACCCTTCGACGTATATTCCTCCGCTTGAGATCCCCAAGTTTGACGGCCAGCGTCTCAGCAGCGTTGCCAGTGGAAGTCCCACACTTGGCAGCATCCAGAGCCAGTCTTTTGCTCACCAGCCCATGCAAGCAGAGCTTGGCCGTGCGAACTCGAACGGTAGCATACGCTCTGGCCATAGTCACAACGATGAACACTACTTCCGCAAACCCGTTGAAAGCTGGACACCGGTCGCTGATGATGGTCGACCTGCCAGCAGCAACTATACCGGTAGCATGATCATCGAGCCGAACAACAGCCACAACAAGTTCGATGCTGCCAGCTCATACTACCCCGATGACGGTAACTCGTTCTATCCCAAGAGCAACTTCAGCTCTTTCTACCCAGGTCAAAGCAAGCAATCGCTCGATGTACCAGATGCTCGGGGTAGCACATTTACTATGTTCCCTTCGGGACAAGGGTCAGCTGCACCTGTGGATGAGATGCCTAAAAGCAAGTTCAGCTCGATGTATCCTGTCCCGCCTCGTCTTGGTGCCTTGCCACAAGACCGCGAGAGCACAGTCACTGTCTTTCCAGGCCCACACCAGCCTCAGACGGCACAGATTGAGACTGCTATCCCAAGCCCTACATTCGACACATTCCATCCAGGTCTTCCGAAGATAGGTCATGACAGCACAGTCACCATGTTTCCTGGAGGTCCACCCGGCGGGCCAAACCCTCCCAACACAAAGGAAGGTGACAATATGTCATGGCTGAATCTGGGTGGCACAAGCCGGTAATCCTGAACAACCACAAGATTCCTGCATATCCCAGCGGCCACAACGCATATACACAAACGGTTCTGGAAAAGTTCTACCATCAGTCAGCGACAGATCTCTTACTGCTTGTACAATCAGCTTTTCATTTCGTTGACCGAGCATGCATTCTTAGCGGCAGGCGTCTGCTTTCGTTTGATTTTGTCGCGTCCCTGAAGTTCACGCTTCACGACCATACTACTGGTCATACAGATACCCGACGCAGTACCCTCTTGCGTCAACCAACCTACCACTCACCCACCCATTACCGTATCTGTAAATACTCTCCATAGCTTCTTGCCTCTCGTTGAGCACCATTTCCTCTTTCTTCCTCGTTGCTTCAAACGCATCCTGCTTACTGTGCATATGAGTACACATTTCCTTGTCCGAGATTTGACGGCGTCGTAAGAAGAAGGCGGGTTTCCCGTATGTAGTAGTAGAAGCTGCACTGAGTTGCGGCATCGCGTCCGAGTTGACGAGCAATAGTAATGATTGATCGTGTTCATCAATAAGTTTCACTGTTTCTCTAATGCAACATCTTCATTTGTCAAGTTCGAGCAGCCATTCGACACCAGGAACCAACTCTGCCTTCAGCAAGTTGACTACCTATCGCAATGTTGCAAACCTCCGAAGGTGACTCCAATTTGCTGCCAGGAGTCCATCAGCCAGTTCTGCTCAGTATTGCATCCCGACACGTGAAGTTTGCAGACCAATAACCGATAGCATCAATTACTCAACACCAGCTCCGTACGAACGACCCTCCGAACCCATAGTCTTGGCCGGCCGCTTGCCAAAGTCCAACAAACCCCCTTCTCTCCAACCAACCCGCGCCCCTGGGCCTCGGCAATTCCAATCTGGGTGCCCCGAGCGCGGGCCTCAAACGCGCCCGCAGAGCCGCGCTCACCGACTCAACCACGCAAAACGCACCCTAGCGGGCCGGACGATATTTTTTTAACTACTGCTCTTCTAGGCGCACGTAAGCCATGTTTCCTGCCGCAAGGTTCGCCGGATCGAGACAGGTGGGACTGCGCGTTGCGCGTGGCAGTTTTGCGACTAAGCCTGCACGGGGCGAGTTCGGCCGCGGTGCTCTGCTATGTATAAAGGGTGGAGGCCCCGGGTGCGCGGGGAGGAGGGCAAAAAGTAGTGTTGGTGAGTTTATCCTGTGCATGTTAATCCAAGTGCTCCAATTGTTCCTGTTGGTGTGGGGTTGTTGTAGTAGGATTGCCAACGTAGCTAATAGATAACAGCATCTGAGTCTCAAACAAACGCTCAAATCCCTACTCCACCACCAACAGCCGCAGCTCGTCGCCCGCTGTATATCAGTATCCCTATCGCCGTTGCGCTCACCCTCGTTACCTTCGCTGCTGGCTTCGTCATGGCCGGCGCCCCTGCAATTGAGCCCATGAAGGCTCTCGCCAACCCGCCCAGCGATGAGGAGACGCTCACACTCTTCACCCCGTCGTCCGCTGAAATCGCCGAGATCGAGAAGAGCATCTTCGAACACGCCTTCACAAAGTCGCTGCTCGACAACCCCGCATATATCGCCTCGCGCCCGCATCTCAAGATCCCCGAGCAACTGCGCGCGCAGAACCTCACCGGTGGCACCCTGCTGGGCGGCGACAAGATCGCTGTGCCGCCGCTGCAGTTCAGCACCGCCGATGGCAGCTCCTTCGTTTCCATTCAGTACCTCGGCTCTGCGCTGTGCGGCCATCCCGGTATTGTTCACGGCGGCCTGCTTGGCACGCTGCTCGACGAGGGCCTTGCGCGCTGCTGTTTCCCTGCGCTGCCCAACAAGGTCGGTGTCACGGCTAGTCTAAACATCACATACAAGGCGCCGTGCATGGCGAATCAGATCGTGGTGCTTGTTGCTGAGACAACAAAGGTTGAGGGGAGGAAGGCGTGGGTCAAGGGGCGGTTGGAGACGCTGCCCAAGAGCGAGGATGAGAAGCCTGTTGTGTTGACTGAGGCGGAGGCGCTCTTCATCGAGCCCAGACAGGCGGCGCAGTTGAAGAGGGTTGTCGTGTAAATTCAGGAAGAGGATGGCATTTGTGGAGTCTGGAGTTGGGCCACTCGGCTTTTGCTGGGTTGTTCGGGTCTGTCTGTCAGCTGGCTGGAAGAGATGTGATAGACTCAATTCTTAGATCCTGTTTTAGAACTTGTATATCCACTATTTACACATACGCTTTTGTTTGTCCAATCATGTTCCCAGCAGTGGAACACCACACTGGACACTGTCATTTGTTTCCGTCATTGTATTTCAAGTTGCAAGATATTCACTCGGTCAGACGGCTCACAGATGCACGTTAGACACTTGTCAATTGGTTTCTCTGGTAAGCCAGCCTTGCAAGTCAACCATGTTCCATATGTCCGTCTGCATGATGCATCATGTATCGACTCTCAGCTTGACCATGGGCGAGGATCTCGCTTGGAAAGTAGGAACCGAGCGTCAAGTCTTCACATATGTGCTGGAGAACACAGAAGTGTCAAGTAGTAGGCTTCGGCTTCGGTGTCCGGGCATGCATGGTAGTTCGGCCACACACTTGTTGAGAATTGACAAGAGCACTATGCAAGGTGGAACAAATGGGTCCATTGATCAAATTGGACATACATGAGTCTCGCAACGAGGTGATATGAGTAGAGGTTTCATTCGTCTAATGCTCCAGGGCCGATCGCGGGGATCAATCCTTCCCCAGACCCGCTTAGAAAAGCAAAGCTGCAGCACGGCCGGTCAAGCCTGCAAGCACAAGAGAACTGGTAGAGAAAATGTAGAATCTCACAAAGATCTTGTTGACCAGACTCTGAAACAAAGAGTGCACAATTCTCAGTCCTGTGTAGCCCCAGGCAGCAAGATAAGTGTACTCGTTGTTGTCGCCCAGCAGCGTGAGAGCAATGGCGACAGAGTAGAAGACAGTGGGTTGCTCGTGCAGATGGTTGAAATTGTCGGCAATGCGACGAACCTCAACGGGGATCTTGGTCTTCATGTCCTCGCTGATGGTCTCCTGGTTATCGCTGATGTTGTACTTGGAGATGGCGGGGAGCCGAGTGGCGTACATCCAGACCTAATCGTGTGTGAGTGATGTCTCGGTCATAGAGCGATCCCCTTCAGCTCACCTCCTGCACGAAGGTCCATCCAGCCAGTACAACCAGCGGCTTCAAGAGCCTAGTGCGGTCAAGGCCCACTGCAATAGAAGCCATGGCCGTTGATTTGTTCTGGATGCGTCGTGTAGATTGTTTGTTTGTTGGGATCAAGGCTCAAAGGAGTAGGTTCGCTGAAAGGTGTGGAATGTAGGGAGGAAGTCCAGAGCACCCTGTAGATGAGGGGCCCATAGCTCGAACGATCCGGGGAAGCTGCCAACATGGTGCGCTTCTCCGCATTCAGCCCTACGCCCAAACTGTGCCTAGGTCCCGCGCTTGCATTTCCGTCTTTCGCGCGCCTGCGTCATCTTCGACATTCACAACAAACATGGCAGAATACTGGAAATCGACAGTGAGTCTCTGATGCTTCGTGTAAATCCACAGTACTGACACAAAGACAGCCCAAGTACTGGTGCAAGTACTGCGAGGTTTTCGTCAAAGACACCAAGTTCGAGAAACAGCAGCACGAAGCCACCGGCCGCCACCAAGGCAACATTCGCCGCTCTCTCAAAGGCATACACCGCGAACAAGAAATCGAAGCGCGCAAACAAGCGCAGGCCAAAGCCGAAGTCGCGCGGTTAAATGGTCTCGTCCCTGGGACAGGCGGCGCAGGTCCCTCTGTTGCAGCAGGTGTCGGTGACAAACCCACAGTCGCGAAAAGAGAGCCCCAGAAGAAAGCGGCCGTTGAAGACAGGAAGAGACAATGGGAGCAGCTAGCGGCTATGGGAGTTGCGCTCCCCGAAGAAGCGCGGCAGGACATGGGCATGGCTGGCGACTGGAAAGTCGTGACAAAAAAGGTTGTTGGAGAGGTCAATGAGCAAGGACAATTCGAAGAGAAACAGCTCAACAAAGGTGTGCATAAGAGGAAAATCGATGAGGCAGAAGAAGACCGCATAGCAGCAGAAGGCCTGATCACAAAGAAGAAGGGATGGGGCCAAACGTACAAGACGTTCCCAGGAAGCAAAAGCAACGATGACGATGACTTGGAGGCTTTGCTTGGAGCGAAGAAAAGCCCAGCAGTCAAGGAGGAAGTCGCGCTGAAGACAGAGGACCCAGTCAAGGATGAGGAGGACACGAAGACATTACTTGATATTCCCACCGCGGAGGAGGCCGCAGCAGAGGCTGCAGCAGCGCCAATCAAACAAGAAGAGGATGCACCGGCAGCGCCAGCTGTGGTGTTCAAGAAGAGAAAGAAGATTAAGGTATGATCACTGTAAATATGTTCGGCTATGTCCGGAACATTGTGCGATACCGTCGCCAGCAAGTGCAACCCCAAGAGTTGGATGCTTTCATAAACAAAACTCCAATCCTAAGATAGGACAATTTGCAGACGTGAGCCATCCGAAACGAACTCTAGAAGCTATATGCAGCATGGGCATGGAGCCTTTGTAAATATTGGGCGACCCTGCATGCATCACCTAGCTGACGATCCTGGCACACCGATTCAACGCGGATGAGAGGCCAACAGCAGCCCAGTCACCATTGCTGCTTAACATCACCATAACAGGGTATATGTTGCGTTTAAATAGAATAATTGCACATATGCGAATGGCAGCCCACTTTAAAGATCCGCGTATGCACCTAAACCTTAATGGACCCCTGTTCAACGGGAACCTTGAACTTCGCGTCGCCAACGCCAGACAGCTGGCGCGCCCGACCCAAGCCGTGTACAACACCCACCACGCGCCTCGACCATCCCAGGCCACACCCTCCTTCTGCATGCATGGTCGCATAATAGCATGCTGAATCTGGTGGAACTTCGCACGCAATCATGCATCTAATTAAGCCGCAGTGGTTGACCCACTCGGGTGAGCGCTCCTCAAGAGCTACCAGCTTCATGGAGCTTTCTACATACGTCTGAAGACCCCGCTGACGATATTCGCGCACTGCAGGCGATCTGAAGGACCACGAAGTATACAGTTGTCACGTCTCGCCCGATGGAAAGCGCCTCGTTACTGCAGCCGGAGGTTCGTAGAGAAAGCACCCCATGCGCTGCGCGTACACTATGCGCTTTGCTGCCCAGCTTAGCTGATCGCGATTTACAGACGGCTACGTACGAATCTGGTCTACTGAGGCCATCCTAAACTCTTGCAACCCCGATTACACGAAACCGAAACAGCTCGCAGCTGTTAGCCACCACTCGGGCACAATCCACGCCGTGCGCTTCTCGTCGAACAACAAATACCTGGCTTCTGGCGCAGACGACAAGATTGTCTGCGTATATGCGCTCGATCCCAACGCGCCGACGCATGCTGCATTCGGTGGGTAGGATATGCATAGTAGAGGCAGTGGCATTGCTAACAGCGGAGCAGGTTCAGGCGAGGCACCTCCTGTCGAGAATTGGCGCGTCATCCGACGTCTTATAGGTCATGATAATGACGTGCAGGACCTTGGCTGGTCATTCGATTCGTCTATCTTGGTCTCAGTAGGGCTGGACTCGAAGGTCGTTGTTTGGTCGGGGCATTCCTTTGAGAAGCTGAAGACGCTGTCAAACCACCAGAGTCACGTCAAGGGCATTACCTTTGACCCCGCAAACAAGTACTTCGCGACTGCAAGTGACGATCGCACTATCAAAGTCTACAGATTCAACTCACCGCCCACAAACGCTACTCAGCAAGACCAGGTCAACAACTTCATGCTCGAGCACACCATCACCGCCCCATTCCAGACCTCGCCGCTCACGACATATTTCCGCCGTTGCTCCTGGTCACCAGATGGAGCACACATTGCCGCCGCAAACGCCACGAACGGTCCAGTAAGCTCCGTGGCTATCCTCGCACGTGGAACGTGGGACGGTGATATCAGTTTAGTTGGGCATGAAGGTCCTGTGGAGGTGGCTGCTTTTTCGCCACGCTTGTTCTACAAGGATCCACCCAAAGAGGTCGATGGGAATGTTTACCAGCCAACAGTAACGATCGTTGCATGCGCAGGCCAAGACAAATGCCTCAGCGTTTGGAATACAAGCTACCCAAGACCGTTCATGATCTCACAAGAGCTAGCTGGGAAGTCCATCTCTGACCTGGCCTGGGCTCCCGGGGGTGAAGTTCTGTACGCAACCAGTCTCGATGGCAGTATCCTCACGCTCGTGTTTGAGGCTGGAGAGCTTGGTTATCCTGCGTCTCTGGACGAGAACGATAAGACACTTTCGAAGTTCGGTGCAGGCCGAAGAGTTGGAATCGTCGAAGGCACTGACGCTCTGCTGCTGGAAGAAAGCGCCAAAAGTGGTGAATTGAAAGGCGTACAAGGTCGCATGGGAGCTTTGATGGGTGACAGCAGTTCAGCCCAGCCCTCGACGATTACCACGAATGGCACCAATGGCACCAATGGCACCAATGGCACCAATGGCACAGCTACATCAGCAAATCTCACGAATGGTACAACGACACCAGCAGTCCCAGCCGAGCCTCCTGCCGATCAGCGCGTGGAGAAGCTGAAGCAGCGTGTGACGGTGACAAAAGAGGGCAAGAAGCGTATCGCGCCTATGCTCGTTTCTTCATCTTCGGGAGTTGGAGAATCATCATTACCACAGACTCAGCTCATTTCAGCAGCTGCCACCTCGGTGGGCAGGAGCGACAATCCGCATAACGTTCTCGATCTGTCGAAACCATACGATGGTTTCCCCAAGGGTGGCCTCGCCTCAATGCTGGTTGGCAACAAAAGGAAATTTGCTGAGATCGAGGGAGACGAGGACAGACAAGTCGAGCGAAGACTTGCAGCAACGGTTCGACCAGGGGGTGCGGCCGTAGTACTGAACAGCGAGACCGGTCTTGTGCCACCTGCTGCTGCTGCCTCAAAGACAAATGAGGTAGAACCTCCGAAGGTTCTACGACCAGCTATCGTCAACCCGTCACTGACCGTCAGTCAAGTACGACTAGCCATACCGAAGGTCAGGAGCGTTATTGTTCGCACAATGGACGGTAGCGAACCGCCGCAACAGAACGGCGTCGATCCCAATACCGGCAAGGCAGAGCTGTCAGATACTGTTATGCTAGAAGCCCGAAACGCCACTGGACCTTCACGGACGGGTCGATTTCAAGACCATGACCCTGTCAGAATCACGTGTACTAAGAAGGGCCAAGCGCTCTGGCAAGATTATCTTCCGAAAGCTGTGCTCTTGGTAACCGGCAACACGAATTTCTTCGCGGCAGCGTGCGAAGATGGGTCTGTATATGCGTGGTCGCCTGCGGGTCGCCGCACACTCAACGCCATGATCCTCGAAGCGCAACCCGTCATCATGGACTGTCGCGGCTGGTGGCTCATGGCCATATCTGCTGTTGGTACATGCTATGTATGGAATCTCAAGGACATGTCTGCGCCGCATCCTCCCATCTCGGTTGCACCAGTACTAGATGTTGCAGTGCATACACAAGGCCCGCACCTTACCAAATCGCCTGGTATCGTATTTGCACGCCTCAACACCGAGGGCAGGATCGTTGTCGCCCTTTCGAATGGCGACGGCTACACCTACAACCCCAACATGTATATCTGGCAGAGAATTTCAGAGCCTTGGTTTGCTGTTGGCAGCCAGTACTGGAACACTACAGATTCGTCTCTCGGGAACATCAGATCCTCACAAGACAAGAACGCTCCAAAAGAGAAGGACGATCAGGTTTCGCCGGAGAACATCTCAGCGGGCATTATCCCATCTCTGGAACGCAACACCACGAATCAGTTCTTGCTACAGGGCAGAGCGTTCTACCTCCAGCGTCTCATCAAGGCGCTCATCTCTGCTGAGGGCTACGAAACATTTGAGAGCTGTGTTAGCGTAGCACATCTCGAGAACAGAGTTGCTGCTGCTAAGACATTGGGCGCAAGGGAAGAATTCAAGATCTACCTCTCTATGTATGTCAAGCGTATAGGGGCTGAAGGCTTGAAGGGCAAGATTGAGGAGCTACTCCGAAGCTTGTCTGGTGATCTCATCACTGAAGACGACGATACTGAGAAGACAACTGATACAATCTGCGGCTGGAAGAAAGAAGAACTTCTAAAGGAGGCTGTATTGATACTTGGTAGGAACATCACTGACCATCTCCCATTACAATGGACTGATCGATTTAACAGGCAAACATCGCGACCTCCAGCGTATCACTGTCCCCTATGCGCGACTTCTCGGCATCGTGCACGAGAATCAGCAGCAGGACGAGGCTATGGTTACCGACCTATAGGAGCAAATACCTGCCCCTTTTTGTTTCTGTTCGCGTTCTTCGTACTCTTAGCGTTTCCCGGTTTGGTATTGTATGAAAGCATTGATAGGCGCTTGAATGTCTCTGGGCTGGATGAACTGAGTTGCACGGCGTCAGGCGCAAGTGTGCATGCCGGCCTGACCCAATTGCATTGGTGTACATGTAGCTGGCCTTGGTGAAAACAGGTCAAACTGGCCAAATTGACCAAAATAACACTGTTTAGTCCAACGTGGCCTGCGATAGTGAGCCTCACCCGAAAACCTGATGCCTGGAATGATCGCGTGCATGGCTGCCTGACTGCTTGCAACACATGCGCAATCTGAAGTGGCAACGTCTCCTTCACTTAGATGTTACGTCACAGCGTGTGTGTTTGCTAGCAAACGGCATGTATTCAATTTTATTGTGCTCCAAGAACATGCGCGCTGGTTCGGTCATTTGGCGCGGCCGGATGTGGACCCTTCAACACGCAATGCCCGAGTGGATACTGGGGTCGATCGTCCGAAACAATCGATGGCTGCCTCCAGGGCTGTGTGGGTTCCAGCTTCCGTGACGAGGGGAACCTCAACGTGTCAATATCGTGACAGACGTCCATAAAAACAAGTAATCACAGAAACGGCGATCTTTTTGCCAGTCGCACCATCTCCTGAACCGACTTTGATAAGCAGTTCTCCAGCTACCCACCTTTGTCACGTGTCAGTGGCGCCGCACGGACTGTCCAAGCAAGTCCACACGTCTCATCAACCCAGCCCTTTCCTGTGCATCAATTAGACTACATCGTCAACCCACCCACGCCATCACCAACACGCACAGGCTCTTTTGAACATTGCCCGTAAGTCAATCGCTGCCGCTCCGCGCCGCCTCGCGGTCTTCAAGTACACCCCTCAGCGCACCTCGGCGACTGCAGGCGTGGCCGACCCTGTCAACCCCCCGTCAGGCGCTCAATAGGGTGCACCGCCGACAACACACCCTTCACACGCCTGCCTCGCCATATTTGGCCTCTGCTAGCTACTACGTGTCGACATAAAGTCTAACATATTGCGCTACAGGTTCGAGAGTCTTTTCACCGCCCCTAAACCTTTCTCCACACAACACACCTGCCGCAAACATGGGTCTCACATTCTCGAAGCTTTTCGACAAGCTATGGGGAAAGAAGGAGATGCGCATTCTGATGGTCGGTCTCGACGCTGCCGGAAAGACGACAATTCTCTACAAGCTCAAGCTCGGTGAAATCGTCACCACCATCCCCACCATTGGTGCGTTACCGCCGACTCCTTAGCGCGACCGCGAATGATGCGCTGACACCCACCCCAGGTTTCAACGTCGAGACAGTCGAGTACAAGAACATCTCCTTCACCGTGTGGGATGTCGGAGGTCAGGACAAGATCCGTCCTCTCTGGAGGCATTACTTCCAGAACACCCAGGGTATCATCTTCGTCGTCGACAGCAACGATCGCGATCGTGTTGTTGAGGCCCGTGAGGAGCTCCAGAGGATGTTGAACGAGGACGAGCTGAGGGATGCTCTCCTTCTGGTCTTCGCCAACAAGCAGGATTTGCCTGTAAGCTGACTTCCCCTGCGCAGCGCTGCCTGTAGGGACATTTGCTGACACGACAAACTAGAACGCCATGAACGCTGCCGAGATCACTGACAAGCTTGGTCTTCACAGCCTCCGACAACGCGCTTGGGTACGTCTGCCTTCACAAGACCGCATTGACTTAGCGCTAATAACAAGCACAGTACATCCAGTCCACCTGCGCTACATCGGGTGACGGTCTGTACGAGGGTCTCGAGTGGCTCTCCAACTCGCTCCGCAAGGCCGGCCACAACTAAGTCCTCTCTACTGCTACGTAGCAACGCGACAATGTCAACAGTCTGCCAGCCCAGACACTCCACAAATAGTACCTTTGTCCCAACACCATGGCTGTGGCCGAGGCCGGTCTCGGCCGTGGCTTCTCTCAGGAATGCGTGCATCGATGTTTAACGAATTGGGTGGTGGGAGCCGACACCAGCTTTCCTTTTCACCATTGGGCGTTTGTGTGACTTGCAAATAAAGATAAGATGAGATGCGTTACGATGCGGATCGGCTTTTGCTTTTGCGTCTCACGGATCCATTGGTGGTGGGCTCGGAAATCCAAGTCTCGTCTCTCTGATCTGGTTACTTTACATGTTACTATCCAATTTGAAGCCTTGTTTGCTATAGACGATGCCACCTTTGGTCGTACATGTCGTGTTGTGATATTGCTCCGCCTGGCCGATGAGGCTGCGCATCCCCCGCACTGATGGCCGCAAGCTGACAAGGTGAACCCGGTCACAGTATGAAAATCATGTAAGCGCCTCTAGTGCTCCGTTAGACACAGGCGAGTGGTGGTATTGACGCAACTGCGGTCTTAAGAGGTCATGTTTCTTCATTGTTTCTATGCTGTGCATGCTTGAGGTTTCCCCAACGCCCGAACAAAAACTCAACGACGTCTGAGGGCAGCCCGATGCCGTACCGTGCTCTGCCCGGCGGTCTCAAACCGCAGTCTGCCATGTCAAATGGCTCCACACTCCTGCTCCAGCGATCCAGTCACTGCCTCTACACGCTGCTCAAGCAGCAGCAGGGGTCGCGCTCTGCCCATGCGAGCTCCTGGGTGGCACCTGCTCGGTCTTGCCTGGCACAGGCAGAAGTCCCTTCTCAGTCCAGAGCTCTACAAGCGGCAGCATGGGCTCGATTTCCTTGTCGCCGATGAGGCCGTACAGGCGGCCGACGTTGACAAAGTGGATGAAGCACGTGTTCAGCTCCTTGTACGCGTTTACGTTCCAGAAGGGCTCCAGCCAGTGGCCGTGGTAGATGTGCGCGTAGCATCGCATCATTTGCCGGTAGATGCTCTTGATGTCGCCTTCGAATGTCTCAGGGAAGCCGGAGGACTTGCCCAGCCACTCACGGCCTGCAAGTTGGGAAAGGGGAGCATTGAGGGAAGAAGGAGGGAGAGCCTGAGGGGTGGTGTTTCCAGGGGTGCCGGAGCCTGAGGCGTAAGTGGAGGGGTTAAGGTTCAAGGGTGTGGCGTCTGTGGGGAAGATGGAGGGATCGTTGATCTTGCCGACGATCCACTTCTGAACGAGGTTGATGTATTGAATGGCAGGAATCTTAATGGGCTTCTTGTTGTTGTCAAGCCATGTGTATGTGTGTCTGCGGGGGGTTAGATGGACGGTGAGTGGCAGCAGTGATACGTCAACTCACCCGCTAGCCGACATTGTTGGGCAGACATCTGGGTTGCAGATTGGCTTGCCTGTGCGGTCATCAATGACCTTGATGACTTCGATCATCTGTTCAAGTAGCCGATATTGTTCGACGACTAGTCACATGATTAGGTGGTGTCGGCAACATGTTTGAATTATATTGCAACGAACCTTGATGTGCGAGCCATTCACCTTCCTCAACAAGCTTGGGCTTAGCAGCCAAAGTCATGAAGTTACCCTTGACAATCAGGTTGGAGTACTCTTCACGGAAAAAGAAAGGCGGTCTGCGATTGCCAGACTGGGCGGGACTTTCCGCACCAGCTTCGAACGACATGGAGGCAGACATTGCTGGCGAGTGCGGCATAGGAGGTTGAGGAGCTTGCTGAGATGTAGGTGATTGGGAGTACGATCCGGTGGGTGGGGGTGTTCCGCCTTTGCCTGGTTGTTGTTGCTGGTTGCTCTTATTGGACCGTCCAGCTAGGCCTTGGCGTCTGGCGATGTACGTTAGAAGAAGCAACACACAAATCCGAGACCGGAGCTATCTTTTATTGACGTGGAGGTGAAAGAATAGGTGAGGTGAGAGCGGAAGTGACGGTGAAAATGAAACAAGACCACTGAGGGCGTCTTGTGTCAGAACGGCATATGGGCCCCAGATATGGGGGGCACCAGGAGCATTTGGGGTAGGGAGCAGCGCCAAGAACTCACACGCTGGAGAAAAAGGACGCCATTTTTCAGCTACAGAGGCGTATGCTGTGGTTCTGAGGCGTGCGGGGTTATTTGTAGCGGGGTGAAAGGCAGACAGGAACGTTTCGCAGGGTCCAAGGGGCGTCGGTGTTGGTGATACACGTATCGTGGTCTCGAGCGGCCAGCTTTTTGGGCCCGCGCATCGAGAAGGGGCCGGCACGCTATCGCCTCATTGGGCAAGCGCGACTTGCATTGTCGTCCTGGAGCTTTGGACTTTGTCCACCTCAAGCCATCAGCTCAGCGACGCGTAACTCGCCCCTCGACTTCCCTCGCATTCTCAGCGCTGCTTCGCTACAGTCGCCGAACCAGCGCCACTCAGCCATTGCACAGACAACACTCTTCGCGAACACCTACACGCCTGACGACCGCGACCATGTCTGACGCGGGAAGTGACACCGCGAAGGGCCTCTCAGACGATGAAGTTGGCGCAGGTCTTGCGCAGGGAGGGAGCGAGAATGGAGGTACCCCACGTGATACAGTCGAAGAGAACGGTCTGGACGATGACGACGATCTGTTCGGCGACGGAGGAGATGCGGACGAAGAGCCGGCAGAGTAGGTCACAGCCATTGAATGGGAATGAATTGCAGTCTGACAGCGTCAAGAGAGCAGCGCAAACTAGATGACGAGGAGCTCGATTCTGGCGACGATGAAGGACGCGCCGATCGGGCACCGCACGGTGTCGAGTACGAACAAGAACAGCAAACATTATCTTTTATGGAGACAGATGTAGCGCGACATGCCGTCCCAGAACCCAGCGACGGCGAGCTGTACCTCTTGAAGGTCCCGCGATTCCTGGCATTTGAGCCCACAGCTTTCAACCACAAGACCTTTCAACCACCCACAACAGACCACCACTCCAAGTTCGCTGCGTCCGAACACTTCTCCGCATACGACACCGCCCTGTCTACAATTAGGTGGCGCCGATCGCCCTCGAATCATGCCGAGCTTCAGTCTAATGCGCGCATCCTGCGCTGGTCGGATGGCTCATTGACTCTACAGATGGCAAACAACCCTACGACACAGTTCGACATCGACGCCAATACGCTCGCTCCGCCACAGGTCAATCCCAAGATTCCTACACCCACTTCGATGAAACGAAGCGCCAAGAATGACAAAGAGAGCTACACATATCTTGTCGCCCCCTACGAGGAGGCTCAGATTATGCGTGTAACAAACAAATTCACCACCGCACTCAACGTTGTACCCGCTGCAAACCTGAAGGATGCTGCGCTCGAGAAGCTGCAAAACGACTTGGCAGCTGCTGCAACCCGAGGCCGGGACGAAACCGATCAAGCTATTTCCTTCGTCGCCGTTGAAAAAGACCCCGAAGAAATCAGAAAGGAGGCAGAGACTGCTTTCAAGCAGAAGCAAAAGCAACAAAGGGCAAGGGAGAAGAACGCTGAGCGGCTTGCTGAGCGTGCTAACCGCGCAGCCGGAGGTCGCAGTCATATTCGCTCAGCAGGTCTTAGCATTGGTGACCTTGAAGATGATGAGGACACTCCACGAGGCAAGAAGTCACGCGGAAGGGCTGGCCTGAACCGGGGTTATAGCGACGATGAGGACTACGGTCGCGGTCCTGGCAGGCGTGAGGAAGACTACGATGATGAAGGAGACGACTTCATCGTAAATAGCGATGAGGAGCCAGAGATTGTCGAAGATGATAGCGATCCAGATGAGGGCATTGTCGCAAGCCCGAAGAGGAGGGCCATTCGTGATGATGATGACGATGATGAGGAAGAGGTTGTTCCTAGCAACCGAACAAAACGGAGACGCGTCGTCGATGACGACGAAGATGATGAGTAAAGTCGGAGCCGCCGCCATACTCGAAATGTAACTTCTATATTGCCATTGATTAACAGCATAGCACGGCGTTGTGGCATTCGCCTGTTGGGCAAATAAGTTGGTAGTGACATACTGCTAATTGCTCCGCCTACAACTTCCACTTGCGTTTTGATAATCTTCGCATATCTCAAAATACTGCTTTCCAGCTCTGAGCTATCCTCTCTTGTATACACATTTGTTGGGAGCACTTGATGACATATCCTGATCAGAACGGACTTCTGTCTAGATACCCTTCACTCCGCCTCTTCTCCTTCTCGGACTGAAGATGAGACGACCTCTACTTTCAACAACCCGGAACCCACCAGACCGTTCACATTGCTGTCAAGCAATGGTATAACATACGAAGATGCTTTCACTGGGAAGGCCTTGCGTCAATTTCGTCATCAAATTTCCCACAACGTTTGGGTTCACCTCTTTCACCACCCTCACAATGTATCGTATACCTACAGCCTCCCTACATATGTTCCTCGCCTCTCCGCTCTCACTCTAACCACCACGGTTTTACATCAACGGCCACAGTCCTTACCACCACCACCACGGTCCTTACTTCCACAACTACAGTCTTTACTTCGATAACCGCGGTGCATACTTTACTTCTCACAATGCAGCCCAAAACCTCACCTCACAAGCGCAAGGTCTATGTCGACAGCCTTTTCGGAGAGCGCGTCCAGCGAAACAAAGACCTCCGTGCTAAGAACGAGGCTAAGGCCCAGGCGGAGGCAGAGGCTGAGACCAATAGCGACGGCAAGGAGTCTGACATGGAGAAGATTAACCGTGGAGTGCAGGTTGTCGCTAGCGGTGGCTAATCACAAGTACACTTCAAGGTATGCTCTGGTAAAAGGAGTAAACTCTTGGAGAAAAAACACGAAGCTTGCATGACAGGGACTTGGTGATGCTTGAGTGAATAAGGTCATGAATATTCACAGAAAGTTCGTGTTACGATACTATAAGGCGTTTGTCACCTCAGTCTAGTAAGCATGACATTGTGCTGACTGTCTCCCAGCAGGAATGGGGCTATCTACCCAGTCTACATCCCCAAAATACGATACTAAATTGAACAATCCCTGTAAGAAATTCCTGGCGTGTGCAATTTCATATGTGTGCTCATTCCTTCCAGCTACAACCCTCTTCAGTTCACCTCTGCTTGCACATGGTGCCCCAATGCCGGTCCAATTCTTGCTACACTGTGGAATACAGTCGTTTCACAACTTATGGGAAACTGTAAAACATCTGTTCGAACAAACAGACATCAACCTGGTTTGGAATTTCCTCATGAGATGCTAGGTAGCTCTCACTAAATGAACACACCTGATTAGCGTGCTCTCTAAACTGCCGATTGATTGATTACCCTACGTGACATCGCACCGCGTTTGTTCCAGTCAACACATAACCCAACAGAGCCCCCAGCCGAGAAGCAAACGCTCGACCTCCGGCTGTATAAAACCCAACAACATCTCCTCGATATGCTTGTTTCGCCGCTTCCAACTCGACTTCTCGGTCTCTCACAGATCCCCACACAACTATGGCATTTCCAACTCAAGTAGAACTTCTTGAATTTAGGACCGAGTTGGACACGATACTTGGCAGGCATTCCCATATCACTCAAGAAAATTCTCAGCTAATTATTCTAGCTTACGTTCAGATCATCTTCGGCCCACGAAACTGCAGTGATGGTTGGCAGCAGTTTATTGTCGAGGTCATACCCGTTGGTGACGCATTTGTAGGTGTTGTGCAGGCTCGCAGGGCGGATCTTGATGGTACTGGATGCTCTCCCGATTGGGAGGAACTGATCAGAGGCGGAGAGCGTAGCGGGCGGTTCGAGGCGTTGGAGGATCTTTGGACGAAGCTCAGGGAGGGGAGGGCGTGAGCTGAAGGTGGGAAGAGAGGTCTGATGAAGAAAACATGTAGGTGTTGGAGTCTTCTTCGTGTTTGGCGATGAAAGCTGTCATACATCCACAAAGTACGCATATTCTCCCTTCGTATGTTGTGAAGGTCTCACTTCCATCATGGTCACCTGCGACAGAAGTTCTCCGTTCTTTTTACCCATACTATCGCAACGTAAGGATGAGTCAAGATCATGAAACCATTTATTACTTCAGTGATAAAGATTTGGCGAGCATATCTGAGTGTTGCTGTGATTGCCCAGCAGCATGGCTTCGAGCAATGTTGCCACTTACCACCATCTTAGAGGCAGGGGCAAGCAGATGCGTAAAGGTAGTTTGCCAAGGTATTTCTGTTGGCCTTTGAGATTTTCCGCTTGCAGCAACCTTGTCAGCTCAGAGTGTACTATAAACACAATGAAGGAATAGCAAACGGCAGCGTGGTAGGTACAGCACCTTGCCAACTCCGAGTGGCCACTCAACAGCTTTGGAGGATTTATTTAGAAGAGAGCGTAAGGATCAGAGGATTAGTCAAGTGGGTAGCCTTCTCAAAGGCTATGACCTTTTAGAAGTCTGCGCCAACCAGCCCTGGAGGTCTCCAGTAACTTGCATTGCGCCAAGTGGCCACTTGGAGCTGGCAAGGTGCTGTAGAGTCTGAAAGGTCTGAAGTATGCATGCAACAACAATTGCACCTTGCCTGGACATAGCTAGCCAGGTGTTTAGCCATCTTGACAGGTGCCTACTGTCTACGCAGAGGTGACAAGGTGCTGTGTATTCCTGGAGGACATTTTTTATTCGTACGAACTGTTTTAAGTCAACGATTGAGCTGCAGGAAGAAGTCTGCGTTTGAAAGGCCAGTATCCGTGTCTTTTACTGGCTCCAGACTGGCTCTGTACGCTCGAGTCATCCTTCTTTTTCTCCCAATGTTCGGTTCACGCCGCTAATCTGACGCCTCAATAGGTCTCTTGAGGCCGCGATCACCTAGGGGTATCATGTCGCTGAACATCTAATCCTCAACGTACAACGACATGGCCAGCGATAACTCCTGTAAGTGCGGCTCCACTTAATCTATTCGCAGCGATAAGGTAGCTCAAGTGGAGTCGCATCAGACGCAGCCAGTGCAGCATGCAGGATCCTGGTGCTATTTATGCACAACAATTTATCAAGCAAGCAGCACCGTTAAATTATATGGACAATACTCGACGATTCTCCAAACATATTGGGCATTGTTATCCAAACTTCAGCCTTATACATCAGTCGGAATCACATGTAGTTTCCGGTTCCGGCGGAAACATATCCGGATACCGTCACGTGATTGATTCTCAACAGCATCGCGCTCCACAACTCAATGTTCTAGCGCACCATTGTGCGTTTGAGGCTCGATTGTGTGGCTGCCCGTGCAATTTGAATTTGCCGTCCGCGGAGTGTGCAGACTGTGAAATGCACACACGCGTGAAAACAGAAGGTCGGAAACACATGCCCCGATCAGGCTCGCAGATCGAGATATGTTGAAACGTAGTGTGCCCTGCTCCTGCATTGAACATGAGCGAAATCTCTTTCTGCAGACTGATCATTCAGGGAGCACATTGTTGGTCATAGACCGCTCAGCCGCGCGCGTGTATTCAAAATTGTGCCCGTGAGACATCTACTAAGCCGACCTTTTCCGCTATTCCGAGACCTTTTCCTTGCATACATCACGCGGTCGAACGGACGTGATCCTAGAGGACAGATAGTAGCCAAACGCCATGGAGGGGAGGGGAGTTAGATACTGCATAGCTTGAGCTGAGTCGAGCGTAAAAATGCGGGAGGAGGACCCTTGGGCTATCAAGTGCTGTTGTGATGTGTCGCAACGGTCGAGTCGACATGTTCCAGCATACCGGTGCTGTCTCGCGAAGCCACAACGTGGAGGACCAGACTAGGTATTGTGCGGACCGCCTCCGACTGCAAATCGCAGCTAGTGTCATCGGGGGGTGCTGGGTCGGCGAGTGCAATGCGACTCCGACTTGTTGTCATGATCAGTGGAAGGCGATCGACGTAATTGTCAGCTTAACTTTAATTTGACCTTTTCAGATCCTCTGTGCTCATTTTCTTCGTTCATAATCGGCGAACCATAGTACCTCTATACAGGATTGCTTGCAGGACAATTGATCGATCGACGGCCTATGATGTGTGTTGCTGTCCGTTTCAAGAATAGGTCAATAAACGGCGAGAACTTTTCCGAGCGAAGACCGAAATGGTAAGCGTCAACTTGCTTTGCTGTGGTGGTGTGTGGGGGCGTTTTTGTGGGGTTTTGGCTGGCCCCTGACTGTCTCCCCGCATGGTTCATGATGCCCAGTCGCAGTTGCTATCGAATCATGCCCAGATTCTTAACCTGCTTGCCCTTTGAGGGTGCAGCAAGCGAGACTTATATACGAGGTCTTTGAAAGCACGGCCGTGTGTAGTTTCAAAATATAGATACATTGCTTCATTCCCTTGGGCGCGTTTCGAACAGCTCGTGTAAGTTGTTTTAGTGTTCACTCATGTTCTCAAATGTTGGATCAGGTCTGACTCGAGTCAACGGGCAGCGACATGGCATGAACGTTGAGGCTACTGTATGGGACTTGTCTGTTCGTTCAAAAAGACGGAATGACAGCGTACATTGTACCTACACTACGAAGCGGTCAGCACTCATTATGCGCACCATGGTGGAGCATGAGCAGACGGCATTCACCGCCAAACACTGACGTCCGGGGCTGAGTGTGTCGGAGAAACCCTGTAGTGGATCGCTCCGATGAGGGCTGAGCACCGAGAACAAAAAGCCGCAATTTTCACGACCACATGCCGCGTCGAGCGTCACGTGTAGACAAGCCCAGCTACGCGGCCGGCTGGTCCAGAGATGTCTAGTCTCTCCGTGGGCATTCCGCACTTCTAAAACCAATCATGTTACAGCAGGGATTCCATATCCGCACTCTGCCAACGCCTACGAAGATCAGCTCCAGACCCAGTCCCTTTAACGATTAAGAACTCGCTATACGTGAATGGGCATCGTGGCTCACTCCCTAAGGCGCTTGTGTTCTTTCTCCAGATCGAAGCGTTGGTACAGGTTACAGAAAGCACATCATACAAGGCAGTCAGGAATCGATTCAACGATGACAATGAACCGCGGCATCTCGCACGCGTGTTCTAATCTGGCAGCTGCTGACGAGTTAGAGCGCGTCTCGCCCTCAGGTGTGTGCTTTGTCCCGAGCCCATCCGAGAAGCACCGGCGGTCCCCCAAGCGCCAAGGATGAGCGCCGGCCATCCGCATCTGGGGAATGGGGTACTAACTAACGATCCCCGGTGGAGACTGACGAGGCGTCATGAGGGTTAACGGCACTACGATGAATCGCGGCTTGTCTGCACGCCCTGAGCACACGACTAGCCTAGGCATGGAACCCACTTTTGCGGAATTTGGAGTACATAATCGGAGCCCTTCCCCGGACCCCTCGTCGGTGAATAGTCCTGAGCTCTTCATCCTTTGGATCCATTACTGACACTTCCCGAGCGTCGACGAACAATCGCAAACATGTCCGACTGTTCTGGCTCACCGTCCGATCACATGGAGTCTCAGCCACCGAAGCGGAAAGCGACCACAGCCGGCCTTGATGGAGCCACAGTTGGACGATCAGTAAAACGAAGAGCCTCAAAGGCATGTCAATGTTGTCGAGCTCGAAAAGTTCGGTGCAACGTCACAGAGCATGGCGCACCCTGCACGAACTGCCGATTGGACGAGGTCGAGTGCATTGTTTCTGAGAGCAGGCGTAAGAAGTCAGTCACCCATCGCGTGCAGCATCCGACGACCCCTCCCACCAGCACAATTTGTACTGTTACACGCTTTTCTCGTGGATTTTGCCGCATTGTTTTGTTCGTCTTTCGAAAGTGGGATTGGTGTTCGCTCCTGTCAACCTAACTACTTGCGGACTTTGCCCCAGCTCTTCACATTCGTCTGGACTTTAGCCTTCATACCACAATTTCAACCTTAGCCGCGATCGACTCATTTGCTAATTAACGCAGGAAATGGAATAAGGACGATGAACCACAGACAGAATCAACCGCTCCAACGACAAATGTGACCCGAAAGCTTGCGTCTCGCGAAGCTTTTGACAGCGTGCAGTCGCTCAACAATGCTTCTTCGCGGGTTTCGCAAGATGCAGAGAGTCGCATCAACGAACACGTTCCTCATTCGATATGTGCGTAGCAGCGATAAAGTCAGTAAATCATTCGCTGACAGCAGACTAGATCAGAACCATGGGCCCCGTACTTTCTCCGTACCTAACATTTCAGATACACATCGCCGTATGTCTGTCTCTTCGCAAATTAACGGTCTTCCGACATTTCCATTCACTCCTTTTTCAAACGATGACGGAAAGCCATTCTTCACCAACTTTGGCCAAAAAATCCCTTCTGGTCAGCTTCCTCGATTCATCAAACCGCTACCAGCCAAAATTGGTCCAGACGAGATCTCATATCTGGAGAAGAAGGGCGCCTTAACTGTACCCAAAGGGACACTTCGCAGCGAAATGCTACGTGCATATGTCGAATTCGTACATCCCTATATGCCACTTCTCGATCTCCACGACTTCCTAGCTGTGATCGATCGGCAGGACGGAAGCAAAGGAAAGGTTAGCTTGATATTATTTCAAGCAGTAATGTTTGCGGGATCGGCATTTGTCGATATGTCGCATCTCCGTTCTGCAGGCTACGCTACGCGGAAAGAGGCTCGCAAGGACTTCTTCCAGAAGACAAGAGTGAGTAATCTTCACTCCGAAACTTAATTTTCTCGGCCGAGGTAGCCTCGGAGCCCCGACGTCCCAAGTCTCGGGTTCACATGCCAAGATCCCCGACCTAACATGTGCGTGGTGGCTAACCATAACGTCAGATTTTGTATGACTTCGATTATGAATCTGATCGCGTGTCTCTGGTGCAAGCTTTGCTTCTATTGACATATTACTACGAAACTCCCGATGACCAGAAGGACACATGGCACTGGATGGGTGTGGCTACATCCGTGGCACACACCATTGGACTACACCGCAATCCTGACAACACCAACCTGGACAGCAAACGCGTCAAGCTATGGAAACGTATATGGTGGTCAACTTACATGCGCGATCGTCTGATTGCCCTTGGCATGCGAAGACCTACGCGCATAAAATCTGAAGATTTCGATGTACCCATGCTGACGTTGGATGACTTTGAGATTTCGCCGCTTCCCGAATCGATCACATGCTTACCGGCTGATTGTAAAGTCGTCAGAGACGTGGACAGTCAGCGCCAATTGGCTATCATGTGTATTGAGAAGGCACGACTTTGTCTTTGCATTTCGCACGTTCTGTCGAAGCAATACTGTGTTCTGAACAACAACCATGGCCTTCAGAACGACCGAACGACCATGATGTTACTTCCTAAGAAACTCGATCCTGCAACCAGCGAGGTGAAGACTTGCGACGAAGAGCTACAAAAATGGGTCAACGAATTGCCTGAAGAAGCAAAGTACACAGATAAATCTTCGGGCGAGGCGGCCATCGACTTGTCGCGCTCACTGCTGCACATGGTGTTCTTCACAACATTGTCCGCCTTGCACCGACCCCAGGTCTTACCAAGCTCGCATGGCGGTCCAGCCAGTGGGCCGTCTAAAGATGACGTAGAGGAATCTGATGTTCTCGATGCATCCCGCCGCAATGTTCGCCGAGCTGCATCAGCTATTACCTCGATCGCACAGCGTTTAGACTCGGGTGGGCTGGTCAGGTACTTGCCCACTACTGGCGTCACAGTCCTTCTTCCTGCTATCATTATCCACCTCCTCGATATCAAGGCCCCCGAGGAAGAAACTCGCCGCAGCTCCCTGCGTGGCTTTTGCCAATGCATGGCTGTGATGGGCAAGCTTCGTGATCTTTACGCCGCAGCTGACTATTCTGTCGCCTTCCTTGAGGCTGCTATCCGCAAAGCGGGCATTCACGTTGCTCCAACCTCCGTTCAGCCCTCAGCGGTACCTAAGGCTAATCCCGTGACCTCAGTTGAGGACCTTGTCGATGCTGGCCGGCGATTGGACATGGTCAATGGCGCCTCCGCGACTCGACAAAAGCGCTCAAATCTGACCCCTCCTCCTGATGCGGGTACGACTAATATGGCAACTCTCGAGAAGCTGCCTGGCCAGCAACCAAATGTCACCGACGAGGAAGTTGCGCGCCGCCTTGAGACTTTCCTTGCATCCACACCGCCGGACTCTGATCACGAGCATCACGACTACGCTTTGTCATCGATCACGATTTCACAAGACACACCTCTTACTCTTGCCACAACGGCCGCTGACATTTCTCCTCATCACCCGGCTACTGTTGATGCGCTAAACAAATGGAGCACGATGGAACTTCCGGCGAATCCTTTCCCTGATATCAACCATCACCAGGATAATGAGACTCTATTCTCGAGCCTACCGTTAAATAATGAGTTTGACGAAGGCGATTTTGATTCACTTCTGAATTTGGACGCAGTTGGAGAGACGTTTACTTTCGATGATGGAGCTTTGGACCACGGCGCGAGTATGACTGCCGAGATGGGAGATGTTGACTGGCTTTCCATGAACATCGGTTTCGCTGCCGACGCATAAACCTTTAATGATCGGCGTTTGGTTTGGATTAGTGCCCGATTGGCCCGGAAAAGTTGAGCCTCTGAGCAGTAATATGTTAGACTGCTTCTGCGATGATATCCATGTACTTGGGATGTGCAGTTATACTTATGGCACTTTTGTATTACTTCTGTTGCAGTAACAGACGATAAGAAGAATGAACTCGAATAAGATTTATCACAAGAAGCGCTGTTGTTCGAAAATGTGCAATTTTTAGGAAGTCGAGTAGACTGCGTAGCGACCGGAGGACTCTACCATGTCGCCTAGTGTCTCTCCTCAGGCAAAAGAATGTATTCGCGTTCGGGGCTATGATTGACGCACTTCTCCCAGTCGCTATTAGACTAAGTACATGATGATAATGACAGACAGAGGCAGAAGTACAAGAACGCTTTCTAAGTGTTGAGGGAGGATTTTTGACCCCGAAGCAATTCACGCAATGTAGGCGAGGAGGATCATGTACAAGAAATGTCATGGTTGCTCGGCGGCTGTGACATACAAAAGTTTTCCGAATGCAAAGAGAATGTGTCGTACAACAGCTTCAAAAAGGTCGTTTTCTCTACCTCAAATACCGATTCCTTCTCGAATCTTTACTACCCACCCCAACGAGATCACCAGACGTGAAACGCAATAGGGCATCCAAAATCGGGGTGCCCGTTCCGATCATAGACAGTACGCTTCAATGCTGTTCACGTATCGGCTTCGGAAACTCAACATCAGGCAATTCTCCAACAACAGGACTTCGAATATCCGACAATTCCGCGTTGGTCGGACTCCTGACGTCCGGTAACTCAGCGCTGATCTCGTGGAGTCTCGGGTAGGCGGGTGACTGCGAAGGGGGGAGGTAGTGCGGTTGCTGGTGTGGATAGGCAGCCTGTTGAGACCATTCCCCAGACAATGGCGGACCGTGTGGATTAGCATGGGGGTAAGACTGATCACTCAGCCAGCTTTGAGGGGGCGACAAAGGCTGTGGCGAGTACGCTGGCGAGTGGCCTTTGTAGGGAGGAACAGTGCTGACTTGAGACATGGTGTCGTGGGTGGTATCCTGTGTTGTCTTATCTTGGCGGTGTGAGTCGTGCGTAATGTCAGGAGTAGTCTTCGAAGAGGTTTCAGTCTTTTGTTTGCGACGTCTGCGTAGGCAAAGGAACAGGAGGCCTGATACAATGGCAAGCGCGAGAACACCGCCGACAGTACCGCCTGCTATAGCACCCACATTTGTGCTGTTCTCACCGCTACCCGCTCTTGACTGCGTATCTGTTGCTGTGTTGATAGCCCTGGTCGCAGTAGGAGTTTTAGGAATGTTGTAGCCTTTCCAATAACCTGACAACGAAGGTGTTGCCCATCCGTTTGCTGGCGCTGTCTTCGTAGCTTGGCCATCTTGACTGGTTGTGCGTCAGAATTTTTTTTGGATGGAACAAGAGCATGCCAGTACTTACTTGCCGCCTATGAGCGCAATGATCTGGTTTGGTACTCGGTATTTTTTCGTGTCATTCCTGACAGCATGCCACCATTGGTCAACCTCTACATTCTCCTGCCCAAGCAATAGACCATGCTGCCCACCCATGCTAGGCACGTCACATTCGATCATTGACTTGTTTGTGACAAGGCCGCCCATTACAATCATTTGCGAATCAAATATGACGTTGCATGATGACCATCCTTTACCACCGTAATTGGGAACTGGTGCTGGTGGAGCGGGGTGTATCTAAGTGCGTAAGTGTTCGGTATTCGGTACTTAAGGTTCATGACTCACTCTAATCCACTGGAAGGATGGCAGAGACAAAATGTATGCTTCGTCGAAAGCCTCCCCATTTTCTCCGATCCCACCCCATACATAGCTCTTGTGAGTTAGCATTGTTCTAGCACGCTGTGCGCACGAAAGTCCCGTACAAGTTGAAAGAACTTCTATCTGCAGCCCAGACTACTCCAGCGCAGGCTCCTCTTCTAGGGAAGGGTATATCTCCAGTAGCAGATTGGGTGAACCATTTGTTGTCGTTGATGTCTAACAATTGGATTTGCTGCCTGTGTGTTAGTCCAAGGTATCAGTATTGACATTGAACAGCTCACGCTCATATTTGCCTACGATTCATTAGTAATTATTGTATGCACCAATCTCAAGGGCTTAACTCACGAAGGTTCTGGCGCCATTGGTCATCTCAACTCCACCAAAATAGGCTAGCATGCCCGACGCGGATGCCGGAAGATAGTGAAGTGTGCCTTCAGCCCTGGGAATCTCGTCATATGTATGATTTGACCAACTCCTTGAATTCATATCGAAGGAAGTCAAGGAGTTGAGCATAATCTCTTTGCCGACCCACTTGGGTACGGTTTTGTTGTTCAAGTATCCGCCATAGTAGTAAGCAACCCCTGCGTCAGAAACCGTACCTGCGCCAGATGCAGGCCAGGAAACTCCGTTTTGGGAGCCATCAGATGCACTCGATTTGTTCCAGGTGTTGTAGATGACATCGAAATACCAAAGGTTCGTAAAGACTTGTGGTTCGCCGTCGTACTCCCCTCCAAACAAGTAGAACAATTTGTTTGTGATATCGGGCCACAAAACACCGCCGCTCGTTGAGGGCACATCTGTTCCCTATATGTCACGTCAATTTCAACACTAGTAAGAGCATAAGGCGCAATGGTCAAATGTCTCACCTTCGTCAAGTTCTTGTGTTGAGTTGGAAACATGACCGGATTATTAGTATCGCGGATATCTTCCCATAGTAATCGAGTGTCTACACAAGTAAGCGAGGGAAACACGACGCGCTGTCTTGAACTGACTCTGTTGTATGACACTGTCATTGCCTACCAACCCTCCGTAGATCACCTTGCCCCCATCGATGTATAATTTCGAGTCTATTATACATGTTTGGTGCTGGTGACGTCGACAGAAGTCTTTGATGGGATCTGGGATATTCTGCTGCGCAGCGACAAGTATCAGTGTCGCGGAGAAAAGAAGATAACGCATGCTTGCGTCTTGGTGAAGTCAGAGAAATTGTATGCACATAGAGATTATGCAGACAACAAAGCTATTGTCAATTCAAAAAAACAGAGTAGAGAAAAGACTGAAGGAACAGTCCTCGAGGAGAAGTGGGAATACCTGACATTCCGAGCCCAGGGTCTGTACTTACGCAGCATTGCTGATCTTGGTGTAACCCAGCTGTGCCTCAACGCGGTACCAAGCCTCTTGCTCACCTCATTACTTGGCGAAACCCATGCAGGGTAAATAGTGTTATGTGACTGCGTCAATAGTGTCAGCAACAAAGAATGGGAGAAGACACAGGCTCTTCGATCTTTTGCACTCCATGCACAGAGCTAATCTGATGGTCGAATACAGTCTCGAAAACAGTCTAGAGTAAGCTCGGCGATCTAGTGTTCGGCCACCCATAGTGCTCGGCCACCTCACCAATTCCGCGTCACTCTCGATCAACACGTATTTTTCCACCACCACCTGCTCAAAATGGCTGCCCGTGAGACTGCTATACAATCTGCTATCGCTGATCTTAAATCTGGTGTTGAAAAAAGCCAGCGTGCAGCGTGTAAGAAGTGGGGCGTTCCCCGATCGTCGCTCCAAGAGCGCCTCAATGGCCGCGTCCCCAACGCGATAGCTCACCACCACTAGCAGCGACTGACTCCGGAGCAAGAGGAGTTCCTTGTGGAGTGGATTCTTGATGAGGATTCACGCGCACAGCCTCTATCTCACGCTCGCGTGCGCGAGATGGCCACTTGAATCCTACGTATGAACGGCGATACCCAACCTCTCGGCAAGCGATGGATACCTCACTTTCTTATAAGGCAGCCGCGCGTCGCATCAGTAGTTAGCAGGACAATTAAGAGTGCGCGCACTACTGCAGCCAATTACAACACAATCCAAGAGTGGCTTGCTCACTTTAATCGCATTACAACGGAACTAGGTATACAGTATAAGAACATGTGGAACATAGACGAGACTGGCGTCGCACTTAGTGTATGTACCAACCACCAAGTCCTTGCGGATGCGCGTAAGAAGAAGGCTTACAAAGGTTCACCAGAATCGCGCGAGTGGGTGTCTATTATAGAGTGCATTAACGCTGTTGGCAAGAAGCTGAAGTGCCTCGTCATCTTTAAAGGCGCACACCTCCAAACTACGTGGATTCCATCCATTAATACACCAGACTGGCTATACACAACCTCAATGAACAGATGGACTTCAAATGCTATTAGGTTGGAGTGGTTAAGGCGTATTTTTATACCAAATACCTCACCATCTCAGAGTGGCCACCGACTACTTATTCTTGACGGCCATGGCTCCCATATACCTATTGACTTTATGTGGGAGTGCAGGGAGAATAAGATACACCTTCTCTACCTACCTGCTCATTCATCGCACCTTCTTCAGCCGCTGGATCTTGCTGCTTTCTCAGTACTAAAGACGCGCTATCGCCAGGAGATCAGCATGCTCTCTGCGCTGGATGACGCAGCACCAGTTAAGAAAGAGCGCTTTATCATCTGCTACAACAAAGCTAGAGAGGAGAGCTTCAATGAGAGAGTAATCAGAGCCAGCTGGAAGGCTGCTGGGCTGGTACCGTATCGGCCTGAGAAGGTTCTTGAATCATCTCAGATATCTGGACGCCCAAGTACTCCACCATCAGTAGATCACGGTGATGCAACTTCAGAGGCAGTATTTGAGACACCGCGAAGCTCCCAGCACCTATCGCGTGTGCATAAGAGGCTGCTGGAATCAGAGAACCTCTCGCGAAGTACCCGGTTGGTACTTAGCAAAGCAGCTAAGGCAATTGCCCTCACCAACGCCAGGTCAGCTGGGCTTGAGGCAGAGAATCAACGACTCAAATATCTACTAGATGGTGCTAAGAGTACACAGCCAAGAAAGCGCGTTCAAATTGACCCAAATAAGCGCTTCAGTAACATAGAGGATATCAAGGCTGCTCATGATCGCGTCGCGGCTCAAGTGAAGGAAAACGCTGCCTCAACACCAGAAAAAGTAGCTGAGACTGCAGCCAAGGCAATAGAAGCCCGTAGCCTTGAGTCTATGTGTGCAGTAATTCAATTCTAATCGTGGTGGTTGAGAAATCGCGACTCCAAATTGAGCTGGCTGCATTGGTGAGGTGGCCGAGCACTATGGGTGGCCGAACACTAGATCGCCGAGCTTATCCCATCTTCAAGAGCGTCAGCGCCAGGTTTAGCGTCAGATTACCAGCGAAGCAGAGAACGTCTATGTAAATCATTTCATTTGGGGGCTGCAGTTGCTAACTGACGTGTATGCTAATCCCACACAAATCTCCACTTAAGAACGACTCACCTCGAGCAGATTTCGCAATTCATATGTTGGGAGGTTTACAACTGGAGCCTTGCAGGATCTGGAATATCTATGTGAAGCAAATGTATTACGCTGAGCTCCGTCGAGGAGAAGACTGAACGTTGTGATCTTGTCAACAGCCACTTTGGGATCAGCTTATATTTCACACGTATCTGCGGTGTGTGTAGGAAGGTCCTTGCCCGGTCTCCCGGAATTGACAACTGGCTTAGGGCTTACTGTTCTGCTCAAAAGGTTGAAGAATGTTCGTCTCAACGTAAGGCTGTGCTGCGTGGCCACGGACTTGTGTCACGTTCTACGCGAAGCACGGTGACCTGTCTCTGGCAGCACAGCATCGTGACACTGCCCGCATTACACCGTCTGTTCGCTTCTGCTATAACCTACAAGCGCCGGTGCTTGTTCAGCATGGGATCGTAATGACATGATTTACTTTCCCAAATATCGTACCTGACCACAACTTTTCTTCTTCCATGGTCGGATTCGTCGCTTACTCCAATAGATTTGAAACCATTCTACATGGCCAAAACAGAGGTTTGCAATCATCATTCGTGTTGATAGACGTCGTTGCGGACAGGACACGATGAAGCATTGCAATTGGCCCAGGGCGGCGATGCCCAATTGGACCAATGCGCAGGTATTGTGTTTGACATTGAAGATCAAGCAGAGCCTCAGCCTGGCCCACATGGGTCCAGAGCTCGTCTACACATGATGGGCAGAAAAGAACATTCTCTCGGCCGCGGGAGTGATGTTTTGGCCAAGCTCTTCGCCGGTTTCGTTGCAATCTCAGAGTGCCCCCCCACTAGTGCCATCACCCCACTCACGTCACTAGAGCTTTCGGGAGGGGCGTGCTTTCGCGGCGCTCAACAACAAATACTCAGCCTGAGCCTGCCCATTGAGTTCTTTACATTCCACCTGTCAAAAGTAAGTTCTTCCGATTTGGTTGCATTCGACTCTTGACGATCTGTGCTTCTACTCCTCCTCGATACAGAATGTAAAGCTGATGAAGAGCTCCGCTAACCCCGCTGCCACCATAGTACTCACACCGCAACCATGTCTCTCTCCAACAAGCTCTCCATTGCCGACGTCGACCTCAAGGGCAAGCGCGTCTTGATCCGTGTAAGCTAATTTCGCGCCGATACACAATGTTGGACCATTCACTGACAAGAAGCTGCCCAGGTCGACTTCAACGTCCCTCTCGACTCGGACAAGAACATCACCAACAACCAGCGCATTGTCGGTGCTCTCCCCACAATCAAGTATGCCGTCGAGAACGGAGCCAAGGCCGTCATCCTCATGTCTCACCTCGGCCGCCCGGATGGCAAGCCGAACCCGAAGTACAGCCTCAAGCCGGTTGTTCCCGAGCTCGAGAAGCTGCTCGGCAAGAGCGTGACTTTCACAGATGACTGCGTCGGCAAGCAGGTCGAGGAGACCGTCAACAATGCCAAGGATGGACAGGTCATCCTTCTTGAGAACCTTCGCTTCCACGCCGAGGAAGAGGGCAGCTACAAGGACGAGGAGGGCAAGAAGCAGAAGGTCGACAAGGCCAAGGTCGAGGAGTTCCGCAAGGGACTGACTGCCCTTGGTGACATCTACATCAGTAAGTACGACGCGCCTAGTATTGTAATATTTTGCTAACTTTTTCTCAGACGATGCTTTCGGCACAGCCCACCGTGCTCACAGCTCCATGGTCGGTGTTGATCTGCCACAAAAGGCTTCCGGCTTCCTCGTGAAGAAGGAGCTTGATTACTTCGCTCAGGCCCTTGAGGAGCCCAAGAGGCCCTTCCTCGCCATCCTCGGTGGCGCTAAGGTCTCCGACAAGATCCAGCTCATTGACAACCTCCTCGGCAAGGTCAACAGCTTGATCATCTGCGGTGGCATGTCGTTCACATTCAAGAAGACCCTCGAGGGTGTCAACATTGGCGACTCTCTGTTCGACGAGGCTGGCAGCAAGACTGTCAAGGATCTTGTCGAGAAGGCTAAGAAGAACAACGTTAAGATTGTCCTTCCCGTTGACTACATCACCGCCGACAAGTTCGACAAGAATGCCAACACAGGGTACGCCGAGGACAAGGACGGTATCCCCGATGGCTGGATGGGTCTCGACTGCGGCGAGAAGTCCATCAAGCTCTACAAGGAGGCCATCGGCGAGGCCCAGACCATTCTGTGGAACGGTCCCGCTGGTGTCTTCGAGTTCGACAAGTTCGCTACCGGCACAAAGGCCACACTCGATGCAGCTGTCGAGGCCGCACAGAGCGGAAAGATTGTCATCATTGGTGGTGGCGACACAGCCACAGTTGCCGCTAAATACGGCGTAGAGGACAAGCTGTCCCACGTCTCGACCGGTGGTGGTGCGTCGCTCGAGCTGCTTGAGGGCAAGGATCTGCCTGGTGTCTCTGCCCTGTCGAGTAAGTAAATCACTTGCTGCAGGGAGACCTTGGCTCAAAATCGGAAGGTATATCTCCGAAGTTATGATTGATGTTATCTTATAATCCATTCCTATCTCAAGACAGCTTCTTTGACTGTCGTCGACCGCCTGTTCGTGGTGCATACTCGTGATGCTCGTGAAGCTCGAATTTTGCGGTCGCGTAGGCCTCATTTATTTGCAACATCTTCCTCCAGAGTCTGTGTACTTTCAAAACGCTCTTGGGCTATCATTCGTGTGTCGTGGAGATCGAGTGCTTCATTTACCCAGCTTCTTCAGCTCGTCCCTACGATTGGATTAGGTCATGTCTCTCAGATTTCGACTACAGGTAACGCCTCCACTGACCTCAGCTGGTTGGCGAAGTCCTCTGTGGTGTCGTCGTCGTCCCAGCTCTCCTCCCACAGGTGTGTCTTGTCGCCGTGGGTCTGTGTTTCCTCCTCGCCCCAGTCTGCGCTTGCTGTCAGTTCCAACTTCCTCGCAGCTTCAACACCCTTTCTTGTCACGTACCCTCAACAGGGAAGTCCTCAAACTCATCGTCTTCTTCAAGCTGAGGCACAGGCTTCGCGGATGCGGCAGCTGGTTGCCCATTCGGTGCGTCGCTGCTAGCAGCCTTAGATGTGGAAGCTCCTCCTTGTGCGGCGCCGGACATGATATATATGTGTGAAGTGTAATGTATGGTTTGGCGGTGGTGGTTGTACTGAAGGCTTATGGGTGTATGGTGGTGCTTGCGGGACGGCGGCGGCGTCGGTGAGCTGTGATGCGGCTCAACCGCCTGGGCGTATCAGTCACGTGCACGTGGGGTACCAGCCCTGGAGGTATTGTCCCTGCACCTATTCGCCGATCAATACAGACACAGGTAAAGCTTGGCCTTGACGTGTGTATGTCGTCTCAGTACCGATCTCGTTCTGCTTTGAAGGGCGCATTTGTATTCGCGCGTATGCTCTGATGCACCTGAACAACAACGTCGCCACGAAATCTCTATGACGCAGCTTTGCCCGTCAGCTCCGCTTTCTCCAGACGCGCATGCCGGTTGGAGCTCGCTATCTTTAGTCCCGCTCCGCCTTGACCGGAGTTTTGAATATACTCTATTGCCCTTACCTCCGTTCCCTCCTTCTTTCCTCTTCTCTGTCTGTTTCTGCGTGCCTCGCCTCTGTACAGCGACTTTGTCTAACCACTAAACCTTCAGCATGGTTCTCGGCTGGCTTGGTGGCAAGGGCAAGGCCCCCGCCCATGCCAGGAGTTTGAACGCGATCGATGAGCTTGCTCAAAGTATGTTTGTAGGGTTCGTTTCACTGGTAGACACTAATACGAGACAGTTCAGGATGCCATGAGCGGTACGATAGTTGCAGTCTGAGACCCTGAACCCAAACTGACGGCACGCGAGCAGCTGTCACCCACATCATGGCAGATGACATCGACAGTGCCGAAGAGCATCTCCGAAAAGGGCATTCGCCTTTCCACCAGGTGTGCCCCATCATGAGAGGCAGCCCATAGAGGAATCAGACGCTTACAAATGGGTAGCTGGGTGTCGGCGTTTGCATGTTCATGCGAGCAACCCTAGGTTTTGAGCAGGATGTTATGCGAGAAGGTCTGAGATCTACAGTCGGCCGATTGACTGACTTTCAGTACTGACATAACACAGCCAACGATATGCTCTACGCCGCAGAAAACGGTGCGTACGAGAGCCAACGGAGAGTCGCCAAAGATGCGAATGCATTCCGCTCCAACATCTACCCTCAAGGCACCGAATACGCAGTCTGTCAGGCAGAGGCTCAATTGATGAGCGCTGTTGTCGGTGTGCTTAACGAAAGCTTGACCGAGGCCCTCAAGAGCTTTTACAAGCTACGGAAGGCGTACATCACCCTGGAATCGATTATGGAGGCGGAGAGGGCTTTCTTGCGCAATAAGAGCACGAGCAGTCTGAACTCATCTGGCACGTCCTCAAAGCCAGCCTCAATCCGATCCACGAGCGGCGGTCCCCTCAAGAAAACACTTTCCAAGACTCCCTCACTACGGAAATCTGCCCACTCTTCGGCCGCAAGTCTGAAGCAGCCCGAAACGCAAACAGCACCCGTAGTGGTCTCGAAGAAGAGCGGCGACAGTGAAGATGAATTTGACTTCGTCGATGCTGAGCAAGAACGAGGTGCTCAAACACCGCTAGAATACACCGGTCATCTCAATGTCCCGGTCGAAGGAGGTTCAGTCGCACTAGACAACAAGCAAAAGGAGGTGGATGTCAATGCCAGCTCCGCACCCGGTCTACCTACCGGCGATCCACAGGGCACGTCTGTACCGGATGCAATCGCTGATTTCGAGAGACTTGTCCTAAGGGACGATAATGGTCAGGCCAGTGTATCGGAGTTTACAGACCACCCTATTGATGAGTTCATCATCTCTGGAGCCAGCTTCTGCTTCGGTATCCTGCTAGTGATCGTGTCTATGGTGCCACCGGCGTTCGCATCAGTACTGAAGGTGATTGGATTCAAAGGAGACAAGGACCGTGGTATCCGGATGCTTTGG
Source organism: Curvularia kusanoi (assembly GCA_011058905.1). NCBI lineage: Eukaryota > Fungi > Ascomycota > Dothideomycetes > Pleosporales > Pleosporaceae > Curvularia > Curvularia kusanoi. Next base: position 464,221 of record SWKU01000015.1, on the reverse strand, counting down.
CAGGCTACCAAGTTCAATAACATCCATGGAGCTATGGCTGGTGTCGTGCTGATGGGTTACTTCAATGGCTTCGTTGGATTTTGTGACATTATCCCACAGACCGGTGAGGGTGCTTATCCTGAAAGGCGATGCAAAGCGCTCATGGCGGAAATGAGGAGGAGATACCCCAAAAGTCATCTATGGCTGCTCGAGGAGGCTCGCATGATGTCTAGAGAGAAGCAGCTGGAAGCTTCTGTCAAATATCTGGAAGATATTGGCGAGTCGCCTTTCAAGCAGCTCGAGGCATTGAGCTGGTTCGAGCGATCACTAGACCTCATGTATATGCATGACTATGTCAAGACTAGTGTCGCCTTCCAGACCTGCATCACGCTCAACAACTGGAGTCACGGACTGTACCACTATATTTGTGGAGCGTCTTACGTGGAACTTTATCGACGAGCTAAACAGACCGACCCGAAAACTGCACAGGCTTATGCAGACAAGGCGAACGAATATTTCAAACAGGTTATACCTAATATCGGCAAGAAGAAGTTCATGGGCCGCCAGCTGCCTTTTGATACATTCGTCAACCGCAAGATCTCCAGGTGGGAAGCACGAGCGAAGGAGTGGAATTGCGACTTCATCGATGCAATTGGCGTGTCGCCTATTGAGGAAATGATATATTTCTGGAACGGTTACAAGCGCATGCGACCTGAGCATCTACAGCACTCGCTCGAGAACCTCGCGTGGAGCGAGTCGCCTGCAAACCCTCACTGGGCAAAGGAAGACCTGAACGAGAGAGCGATCCTCTCTACGCTCCGTGCTGTTACGTTACGCACACTTGGTCAGACATCTGAAGCCAAGGAGATCTTGCAGAAAGAGGTTATTACGCACGATGCTGCTGCATTTGCTGGTACCTTGAAAGATGACTGGATGCCACCGGTTGCCCGTTACGAGATGGCGGCTTGCGCATGGCAAGAAGCTGATGTCGACGGTAACCCGCAAGCCCACCCAGACGAGCTGAACCAGTGTAAAACTTGGCTCGAAGCTGCTGGCAGCTGGGGCGGATACGTCTTGGACGCAAGGTTAGTCTTGCATACCCATGGCTTGAGATTGAAGACTAACGAGTATGTACAGGATCGGTATGAAGATCACAACCGGAAAGGGTACTCTGAGGAGGTTTGGGATTTCCATATGACAGTAGACAAGAAGAGCGATCATGGCGTTTGCAAACTTTGTAGGGACACATTGTCTCGTATCGCAACCATAGAAGAATACACCGCCGACAAGACTAGAAGGCTCAAAAGTATTAGCCTATGCATCATCACCAGATCCTTCCTTGACGATAATCATGACTAAGACTGCACAGCCAATAGTTTTCTTGACTGTTTCGGCGATAGCTACCAGTAACGTAGTAGGAAACAATTCACATCGTAAGGATCGCCCTAACTAGCGTAAAGTAGGCACTGATGAGATCAAAAGGCGGCGTCTGATTTACAGGTCTCCAACGCCGGTTAGCGCAGACTTTGATAAGCTATGGCTCTTAAGGTGGCTACGCGAACAATTAGTCCTCTAATTCCTTTGCTCTGTCTTGATTGAAGTCTTCAAAAATTGTTGGGTGGGCACTCAGAGCTGACAAGATGCCAATCCTGTCTATGTTTATTAGCAAATGCAGTCATACTGGTTGCACAGGCAGCTTCACCTTCAATTTCACCCCGAGAGAAAACTGGATTTACGCTTCACCTTCACTTCTCCAAGCGCTCGTCACTTCAGCTTGCTGACACATAAAAGGCAGCAGCCCCATATAAGTTGCTGGTTTCTCACAATTCATCAATATTGAGAAATCGTCTTTCCTCCACAACACTATCTATCGTCCCTCGATGCCTACTCATGCGGAGGTCCGCTCATCAATTAGCGAACAAGCTCTGACACAAATTCAATCCTGCCTAGCCTACAGGTATGGCTCGAGTACGTCAGGGCCGCGCAAGGTCTCAGTCAGAGGAACTTTTCCCCAAGAAGGGAACACGTCCTTCAAACCGTCTACTCCGATTTTGGGCTAGTTTCGCAGACGTCTAAAGACTTCATTGCATCCGAGCAATGCACTCCCAGGACAATCGCCGCCCACAGCCTCCTCGCCGTGCACCATCACCTGAGCAAGATTGCTCATTTCACGGCGAAGAATCCAGACGTGCATAGACAGTACGAGCCGTGCTACGCATTCCTGAGATTCATTTCGAAGAATAGCAGGACCGGCAGGTGCCTGGCCCCATCCGTGAGGGTCAAGGCCGAGTTGGCCCGCGAGGCCTTCGTCCAAGGTATGCTTGCTTAAGTTTTTCAAGACCTGTCTAATCCTTGTTGCAGAAACGTCGTGGGATGCAACCACAACTCTGCCGGCAGCATCGGGAGGGGGGCCGCCTCTGGAGCCCCCATCTGACGTCGAGACGCCGCCTGGGACCCCGGGACCAGACTCGTCACTCCACCAACAGCAATCTCCTCGCCCCACGGGCATCCTCCTTCGAGCCATGCTGCTCTCCGATCGAGATGAGGAGATGGTGAAAACCAGGCCATTCCAATGCACCTTCCATGAGTTTGAGGAATGGGTTATTCAAGAGTTCGAGCTTGACAACCTTGGGCTGCAGCTCTGTGGCATCTTCGTCTGCTACGAGCAAGAAGTCCCCGACGACGCCGAAGCAGAGGGTCTCGTCATCAAAGACCAGTCGGACTGGACTCGTGTGTTGGAGCAGGCGCGACGGAGGCAGCCGGACGCAACTTCACTGCTGGTCATGTGCAATGCAGAGCCGATGGCAGGACAGAGGGGCAGCAGCTTGCGCACGCGCCCACATTTCGGAGAGGACAAATGGACTCGATTCAATGTATACAAGCTCTCACACGAGAAAAATCCAACGGAAAGCTCACTGCTACTTTCCAAGGTCCAAGTAAAAGTCGAGATGAACATCGGCGTCAACAAAACCCATGTGAGCCAAGCGACAGGTCAAGACTTCAACTACGAGGCAACAAATCTGTTCGAGGAGTACGATGTTGACTACGGCACCATAGTCAGCCACGACTACATCGAGGTGCAAGACTGGATGACGACGCCGAAGGAGGATTTTCAGAACGTCGCATACGCTGTACAAGAGCTGAAGAGAGTCCTCGACGACGATGCCGAAACCATTCGCAAGCTCCCACTGCGAAGGACGAGAAATGCGGCGGATCCGACTGGCACGCTCAATGGCGACGATTACAAGCCGCACCAGATCACCGGGCTATTCTGGACCCTGTACATGGAGCACAAGCTCGGTTCCTTCATTGAGGCTGATTACTGCGGATGCGGTAAATCGCGTTTTATGATATCTCATGTATGGGCATCAAGTGATATCTGAGCGCGTCTGTAACAAGGCCAATCCTAGTCGTGTGTCCACAGGCACTCCTGGAGAAGCTGTTCGAAGACTTCAGAGACCAGCTTGGCGTTGACTGGAAAGTCGTCAAGTATGGCAGACCCGACGGCTCGAGCACAGAGAAGGTTTCTTTCGCGCCAGAGCATGCGATCTACAAGGCGGCCAAGGCAGGCATGGCTGTCGTCGTCTGCAGCTTTCAGCAACTCCAAGCCTGCAAGACCGACGCTGCCGCTGCCGCTGCTCGCAAGGGTCTCTTCGCTCGGATATTGATCGACGAAGCCCAGAAAATTCGACGCTGCGACCGCACAAAGCAAGGAGACGTGTTAAAGTCCTTCGACGCAGATTACAGAGGATTGTTCACGGGCTCGCCGGTCGTCGACAGCGACGATGACCTCGACGGCTACCTGGCTTCCCTGGAGCGACCTGAGTGGTCCGAGGACTACGACGGGAACCCTCTAAGGGATCGCGATGGACGCCCAACGCGTTACTCTCTCTTTCGAGCCCGCCGTATGGAGGGTGCCTCACTGAACCCAGCGCCTCCGACGGGCGAAGACGATGCGTGGCACAGCGACTGCGAATCCGTGACAGGCCTTGACAATGACGCAATTGAGGAAAATCTTGGAACGGGTTGGCGTTGCGGTCACTTTCCTGCTTTATTAGAGGCCAATGATCCCATCCAAGTGTGAATGTAAAGACACGATTGTTACCAATTGAGCAGCTGAATGCGGCCTTCCACGAGACTCACCATCATCGGCCAACTCCCTGAACTCATTGTGATGGCCAACCGTCGTTTCCCCTTCAGAGACCAACCTACGAGCCCATGTTGCTGGCCCCTTTGCGTAGGAAAGGCAAGTCCGATGATCCAGTTTCTGAGATCACCACACATGCCGATGAGCTTGATGACGTTGACAAGCTCGATGAAGACTTCGTTGATCCTGGAGACAGTGAGGACTAGAATGAGACCACTGGATCCGCCATCTAACCGTTCCTTTTTCCAGAAACCCGGATATGCCCGTTTGTAGCGGAAGGCTTATGCAAACACAAGGGTTTTACCACGCAAAGGGGACTATCAGCACACTGCAAACAGAAGCATCTCGACCAGAACGGCAAGCCGATCATTCTCACTACCGTCTAAGAAGACCCACTAGAAGACGGTACCGCGGAGATCCCTTGCCGATGGAAGTGTAGCAATTTGTTCTCCAGCTACCATGCTGGCAACGACCACGCCAAGAAAGCTAAGTCATATTGTGACAAGTCAGAGGGCAACGTGTATCCACGACCTTGCCCATGGGCATCAGTCCCAGTGACAGCTTGCGCGGTACCTCCTTTGAATTCGGCACGTGCTGAATCTCGCCACTGCACTGAGGTGCATCGCCTCGGTGTGCGGTGACTACTACGCAAATATTTACGCCTTGCGCAGCCATGTGTACGGTTGCGCAACGCAGGCAAACCCGCGGGGGTTCGCATGCCACCGCTTTCAAGTTGGAGGAGACCTGAGTTCACCAGCGTGTTTCCTGGTGATCGCGCGTGTATCCTGCTCACTGGCGCCTACCTCTTGGTACCAAGGCCATGAGTTCTCGGCCGATGGTATTACAGGATTCGCAGCCGATATCTCGAGAGATTTTGTGTCCGACTTTGCATGCGAGGATACCACGACCATCTTCTATGCGCATGCGAGCGTCAAGACACGAATGGTGCCGACCGAGCGGCTGAGTACAGCCTTCCACGAGAGCCATCCCTATCACCGCGGGAATTTGCACATGGCCTGAAAGTACACTCACGCCATTGAGAACGATGTGATCAGTATCGCTCAGGTCGTGGAAACCGCTTGTCAAGTCTATCGGCATTAATGGTTTTGCTTGCAAGGTCGTGATCTCATTCTGTTCATCTTACAAAGTCTTCCACTCATTCATATCGTCCAGAGAACCGAGCTGCCCAGACCTGGGTGTGTACTTGGCATTTGAGGGATTCAAGTAAGAGAGAGTCAACGTACAAGGGGAACGTTTGAATGTGTAGTCATCTGAGGATATAGAACTTTTTGGATTGCGCGCCTGGTAGACTTGGAGCACTTTAATCGAGGAGCTAATTCTAACCTTCTTAAATTCAGCCAGGTGACCCTTCAGAATTGGCGATGAGCAGCATGGTATGAGCAATACTTACTTTCTACAACTTAAGTCTGGCTTCTGCTCCGGATAGTGTCCGCCTGATGAGAATCTCCTCAAATCACCACCTCCGTTCCGATGGTATGCACACCAATTGCGGTGCATTTCGCTTGTACAACTGCTTCAGAGTCCTTAGATGAAAATGACCCAGAGAAATCTCAAAGTGTCACAAGTACCATTACAGTCTCAATGTGCTTGACATGCAGTGCACGAATTCTTAGGTCCCTGACTGTTGTGTTTCCGGTTCTGGCGTGGTTGGCTGACCGCAGTGCAAGTCCCATAGGCTAAGTCCGAGATGTGCTTGTGACGTGTTGAGACGTGTGAGGAATATCTTCTGTGAAGTGCGGAGGAGCGTATGGCAAGCTAGGTGTTTGCGAGCCTGCTAAGCAACCAGCCAATGATCAGGCGATTTGAACCCTTTCACTTAGGCTACAAGACAAAGGTGGGTCAATCAACTTCGAAAACTCATGAGTGGTGAATAATTGTCCACAAGTGAAGGTGGCGGTGACAACTTTCCTTCGCTCCCTCGAACCGTGATTACCAACCAGTCTTCCAACAACAAACATGGACTTCGATGGCCAGCAGGACGGCGACATGGTGTCAAATCCGTGGAAAACCCCGGGGCCACATCGAAGACTCCGCGGTTTCACAAGAAACGCGCGAGTTTCGACGATGTCATCAACTTGCAAACGCCATCGACAATGAGCAATGTCAGTCACTCAAGTCAAGCACAGCAACCCAGTCAGCGTGCAACTCAGCCATCCTGTCCGCTGGCAGCAGCTCCGCTAAAGCGTGAACCTTCGAGCGAAAGAGATGAACAACCGCTGCAAAAAAAGCGTCACCTCGGTCACGGGTCAACGGCTGCTCCATCTCAAGTCGACGACGCGGCTTTCATCCGGGGTGTAGCGAGTCAATTGCAAGCATTCGACGCCGGTGCAGCAAAACGCCTGCGAAGTCTGTTGATGTCTCGTGCAAACCCCGCTGTATTCCCGTTCGAAGTCCGTCGCATAGTGAACACCCACCTAGACAGACTGGAGAAGCTTCTGATTGCAGCCAGTGACTGCAAAACTGGCATGCAGAAACTCGGCGATTCGACAGGGGAGGAAAGGAGAAGAGCCGCTCAGGTTGAAGAAGACCTGAAAGGTCGCTACCAAACCCTCAAACAGCGCCTCAACACGATTAACTTCGCCTGAACAAATGATCCCATGATTTTGTAACTGAGCCCTCGCACATGTCGGTCCACAAATCAAGCACGAATGGATTTCTCGCCATACGGGGAATTCTGAAGACAAGAAGTACTGGAAGCGGACACAAGGGGGAATTTTATTGGAGTGTATTCTTCTGAGTGGGCGTTGGTCGAAAGGCGAGTACTCGCAAAGGGTATGGATAAAACAGAAAAGGAAATCGTGCAAGCTCATCCTGAATGCATGGAATACAAATACACCATCATCGTCATCTCACCGCGTTAAAAGTCTCCCGTTGCACACCGTAGGATAATCTGAGGACTTTGTCGTCTCGACACGGGTGGTCGACAGACCGCATCTCAAATGTGTAGAGCAGGAATGGCCAATGTGAAGAGTGTGCGCGAGAAAAAAAATCGACACAAAGCCACTACGGTATTGATTAGCTGGCCCTTTGTCATTCAAAAGCTTCGTATCAGCTTAGCAATTACGAAGGGACAGAGCTCCAGGTGCCATCACAGACTCAAAGTGCTTGAAGGGCAGTGCGCGAAAACTGAATCTACTGGATATCAACACAGTCTTTCCTTCTTGTGGTTCCGGTTCGGGCGTGGTTGGCTGACCGGAGTGCAGGTCCCAGAGGCTAAATCCGCCGAGATGCAACAAAAATTTCTGTCCTCTGTCACAAAGTCTCCTTCTTCTAATTTTGCACACGCTTTTGCATGCCATGGTGACCTTCTGTCATAAATCCATGGAATATGAGCTCGAGGAGTGTACTCTCTTCTTCAGCAGACGTATGGGCCGGAGGGTGGGGGACCGTGCAAGTATCCACATCAGATGCCTTGCACGTAGCATTATATACGTTTGAATTTGCCGATCCTCCATCAAGTCTTCACACCACAAGAAGAACCACAATTACGCTTCTGGGGCACTTTGGCGGAGTGGTTAACGCGTTGGCCTGCTATAGATCTCACGATCCAAGTCAGCCAATTCCTTCGGGAGCGTGTGTTCGAATCACACAGGTGTCGCTCGCAATCTTTTTTTGCTGACCAACCACTCGCGGAGTCGGTAATAGAGGACTACATCGTTTTTGCCTGATCAGAGGTGTCTAACTATGGTATTGTGATGCGTAGATTGTTCGTTCAACTTGTTGGTTGGTAACTGCAATTGTTCCAGGCCTGTACGGTATGGCATCGTTCTTTATTGTACACTCGCAGGAGAGTGGATTGTGTTTGCATGGCTTTGATACAACCCAAAAGCCCAAAGTTACGCTCAAGCGATAGTACTGCAAAGCTCGTCACTTCGGTAGACCCCTACGACCGATATGCCGCCACCTAAGGGCATGCCTTACATCGTCCCAGCCATAGCTAATAACATGCCTTCTCATCAACGCGATTTACTCTCGGCCAAAAGCCGACAAGGATTCGTATTGCACCGGGTATGTTTCCCAACACGGGTCGGATCCGCCCAGCTTTCAAGCTTTCGCGATGTCGCACAAGCTCTTACCCCAGCGCCACCCCGCTGATCGTCAGCCGTCATACCGCATTGCGCAGCGGCTCAGCCGTTTAACAACCTCATTCCCCGCGTGCGTCATCATTCAACGAAATACCCGGGGAGCCGCCAGCTGCCGATATTGGTGGAAATCCCGCTGTCCGTACTGGCATCGTCTAGTGGTGCAAGGGTTACAGTGCGAAGGAAGCGAGACTTGTTCTTGCTTCCGATGGATAACGAGCAAAAATGGAGGTCGATCCGTGATTTGGGTGACATTCAGGCGATGCTATTGGAAGCGTGATTGACCCAGGCACAAAGGATATGTCATTGGATGATGGAATCGGTGGGTGTGCCGATTGTGTGATGTACAAATATCAAGCTGCCCCGGGTTTGAACGGATTGGAAGGTTCAAGCCTTGCTTTCAATCAAAATGAAGGGTATCCTGAAGCTTGGTGGCGCGTTAGCGCTGTCGTGTCTTGCTGTTGAGACCGCAGCAAGAGCTGTTGCTTTTCAGCCCGACCAATGGATCAGACCCTACAAAAGGGAAGTCCTGCAAGACATCGTGACCTGGGACAAGGATTCGATCTTTGTCAATGGCGAGCGCGTCTTTCTGTACTCTGGTGAGGTGCATCCATACCGGTAAGTACGCACAACCTACATCGTAACCACAGAGCCTCAGACAAATATAGTCTCCCGGTACCGGATCTTTACCTCGATCTCTTCCAGAAAATCAAAGCACTGGGATACAACGGTGTCTCCTTTTATGTTGACTGGGCGTTGCTCGAGGGGACACCTGGCGTCTACCGTGAGGAACCCGGTAGCGTTTTCGACCTGCAACCCTTCTTCGATGCCGCTGTAAAGGCTGGCATTTATCTCCTAGCTCGACCCGGTCCATACATCAATGCGGAAGTATCAGGTGGCGGATTTCCCGGCTGGATCCAAAGGGTCAATGGCACTCTGAGAACTAGGGCTCCAGATTATCTTGCGGCAACAGACAACTACATGAAGAATGTTGGCGCAAAGATCGCTTCGGGACAAATCACCAATGGCGGACCGATCATCCTCGTGCAGCCTGAAAATGAGTACACTCAAGCTACCTCGGCTATCAAACCCTTCCCTGACCCCGAGTACTTCCAATATGTGGAGGACCAGCTGCGCGATGCCGGCGTGACGGTGCCCCTCATATCAAACGATGCCAGTGCCAAGTACGTTCGCAGAAATCATCGAGATCTTACATCTGAAAACATATGGCTAACACAAGCAGGGGTGATAACGCGCCAATAGAGACTGCTCCAGGCTACCCTGCGGTGGTAGACATCTACGGACATGATGGCTATCCTTTGGGCTTTGACTGCGCGAATCCAGAAGTTTGGCCGAACAACGCATTGCCAACCAATTGGCACCAGCTGCACCTTCAACAAAGTCCCAACACACCATACAGCATTGTTGAGTTTCAGGGTGGCAGTTTTGATCCTTGGGGTGGGCCAGGTTTCGACAAGTGTGACGTTCTTGTAAACGCAGCATTCGAACGCGTCTTCTACAAAAATCTCTACAGCTTTGGCGTCACTATCCTGAACTTGTATATGACCTACGGAGGAACAAACTGGGGCAACCTGGGCCATCCTGGCGGCTACACCTCATACGATTATGCTGCTGTAATCAGAGAGGATCGTCGCGTGGACCGCGAGAAGTACTCGGAACAGAAACTGCAAGCCAACTTCTTCAAGGTCAGCCCGGCGTATTTGACTGCAGCTCGAGGAAACGCCTCCAACACCACTTGGACTAGCTCCCAAGCTTTGACCGTCACTCCCGCTACCAGCAATACCACCAACTTCTATTTCGTTCGTCATGCGAAGTACAATACCCTGGATCCGGTCACTTACAAGCTTAACATTCAAACTACTGCCTTTGGTGGCATCACTGTTCCTCAGGTGAATGGTACCACACTCACCCTCACTGGACGTGATTCCAAGATCCATGTCAGCGACTACGATCTCGGCGGTGCCTCGCTCGTCTATTCAACTGCAGAAATTTTCACATGGCACAAGTACGACGACAAGACTGTGCTCGTAGTCTACGGAGGGCCAGGCGAAACCCACGAGTTGGCCCTCGCTTTGACTGGTCTCGAGGTACTTGAGGGCGATGTCAAGAGCACCACCACTCGCGGATACACGGTATTGAACTTCGATGTCGATGGTGGAAGGAAGGTCGCTAAAGTCGGCGCTGACAACAGCCCTGTCTACGTTTACATGGTCAGCCGCAACGAAGCGTACAACTATTGGGCAGTCGATCAGGCGCCTCACGACAACTCAGACGCGGTGATCCTCAAGGCAGGCTACTTGGCTCGCACAGCCAAGGTAGAAGGATCCACTCTCGCGATTACTGGAGATATCAACGCTACGACTCCCCTCGAGGTCATCGGCGCGCCTTCTTGTGTCACCAAAGTCACATTCAACGGCAAGGACATAACTGTCGGGGCCTCAAAGTCGGGTGCCTTGTGCGGCTCCATTGAGTTGCCTAAGGCCAACATCAGCGTACCTAAGCTCAACGAGCTCGAGTGGAAGTACGTTGATAGTTTGCCCGAGATCCAAGCGAGCTATGACGACAGCAAATGGAAGGTGGCGGACCTGAAGAAAACGTTCAACTCCCTGAGACCTCTTACCACCTCTGTCTCCCTTTACAGCTCCGATTACGGTTTCCACACTGGCACACTTCTCTACCGTGGTACCTTCAAGGCCACTGGTAACGAGACAACCTTCTTTGCCAGGACCCAGGGCGGCTCCGCTTTCGGGTCCTCTATCTGGATTGGCGATAAGTTCCTCGGATCCTGGCGCGGCTACGATGCCGCTGCGGACGGTAACTCCACCGTGACTCTACCGAACCTGACTGCTGGCAAAGAATACACCATCACGATTGTCGTTGACAATCAAGGTCTCGACGAGAACTGGACGATCGGTACAGAAACCGGCAAGAACCCTCGCGGTGTTCTGGACTACAACCTTGCAGGCCACAGCCAGTCCGACGTCTCGTGGAAGCTAACGGGCAACCTTGGTGGAGAGGACTATGTTGACATATCTCGTGGTCCGCTCAACGAAGGCGGTCTCTTCGCTGAGCGAAACGGTCTGCACCTACCTGGTGCTCTATCTGCTGACGCTGGCTGGAAAGCTAGCAAGGGTCCAGTCTCCGATGGTATCTCCAGCGCTGGTATTGGTTTCTTCGCTGCCGAGTTCGATCTCAACCTACCCACTGGTTGGGACATCCCGATCAGCTTCACTTTCACAAATGGCACGAGCAGCAACACCACTGGCACTGGCTCAAGTGTGCCCGCTTACCGCGCCCAGCTTTATGTCAATGGCTGGCAGTATGGCAAGTATGTCAGCAATGTTGGCCCTCAGACCAACTACCCAGTGCCTGAAGGTATCTTGAACTACCGCGGAACAAACTACCTTGCTGTCTCGCTGTGGGGTCTCGATGCTGGCGCAACCAAGCTTGATGGCTTCGAGCTGACTGTTGACGGAAAAATCTGGGGCGGACTGGAGGTGGGTGTCGTGGAGGGACAGAAATATGAAGCCAGAGATGGCGCATATTAGGAGGCAGCCTGAAGCAAGTAGCTTTTATGAATCACGACCAAAGTAGCAGTATTCCAAATGATTTTTCTAATCTACATCGCCATGTTCAGTCTAGTCCAAAGGCGTTATCACCGCTTGCAGTATACGATTGAATGAATGATATTCACAAAGCCTAGGTATCTAGAAGACGAGCGTGCTTGATCTCTGCACCTTCAATGTAGCCTGTTATCTTGCTGTACTGTGCAAATCCATCGGTCTTGGCAAACGCGAAGTGCTGTTCTACACTGTCCCACGGTGTCATCAGTACCCACTCTTCCTTATTCTCCTCTTTATCGATCCGCCACCCTCCACCGAGGTCGCCCTCAGTCAGGAAGCCTTGCAAATGATGCTTTTCCGTCTCGAACGTTTGCTGAAATTGCTCCTTTTGTCCGTCCTTGACCCAATGCCTGCCGATCGCGTAAACTGGAGCTTCCTGCTTTGCTCCGTCTGCTCCTGGCAGCGGCAGCTGTGCATGCGCCGCATCAATGTGCAGCAGCCAGTCTACACTTAAGAGGTCTTTGAGACTCTCCAGCAGCGCTTGATTGTCTGCGCCCGGTATAAACTCATTCATATGCTGGTCCAACGAATCCCACTCTCCAATGATGTAAATGTATGTAGGGTCCTCGACTTGCTGAAGGTACGAGAACGATCGGCCGGTGTAGTTTTGCATCACGGTTTTTGCGTGCGTGAGTTTCGAGCGGAGACTCGCATCGTCAATCGTGGCACCTGACGACAGATGCAGAAGGGCAATCTCGGTGATAGGCATTGTGTATGCAGTGGGCTGCGCGTGTAGACAACAAGAGACTGTGAAAGCTAGATACGATTTTGGAAGGACATAGTCAGCATGCGATTAGTTTATATAGCTTCCTAGATGTGCGGTGGAACGCAGAGGTGGTGTTCAGGCCACCGATCTTAGGTAGACGCGCTTGCGTAGGAAGATGCGTGTGAGATGAACCCTCGTCGCGTGCAGCTCTTGCGCCTGCTGATTCATCTAGCGGGATCCACTACCTCCTCGGCCTCGCGTTGTCGGTCTATCCCGAGGCCGAGGGACAGGAGCTTGCGAGGATCAGATTGTTCGTTGCTACTCGGTGATTGCGTCCGAAAAGACGTCTGTACAGCAAGTCTATGTGGCTGGCTTGTTCGAACGACCGAGTGGCTAGTGAATGTGTGGCAATGCACTGCCTGGACCTCGGCATTGTTCTACCCCATGTTCACGGCAATTGATCACGACACTTCAGCTGTAGCGACCTCGCGACTCGGCCATATCCACATCAACTGTCGCGGTTCTCCAAGTCCTCACTTTCGCTCGAAGACTTCGTTTGAGGTTTTTTTTACTTCTTCAGTTTCATCTTCGAGTTGCAGTTGTCCAGTTCGATCCTCTTTTTCCACTAGATAGGCTGAGGTTTGAGTGCCAGTGCGGGTGTTACCATGTCTTCGCAACATTTTCGATTGGACGAACACAAGATCGAGGCATCGCACATTCGGAGCTTTCCTAGAGCGCTCTCAACCCACGAGAATGATGTCTTGTACCTCGCTATCAAGCAGTATACACCCCTGAACAATCCCGACCCACAGGACGGAGACATTACAATCATCGCGGCGCATGCCAATGCATTTCCGAAGGTATGATCTGCATCGACCAAGCCACTATTCAGGTCTCTATCTTTGCATAAATAAAATTCACTGGTTTACCGTGCAAATGCGTTTTTGAAAGGGCAGCGTTACTGACTTGACAGGAACTATATGAACCACTCTGGGATGAATTGCTCCAAAGAAGCCAGAAATACGGTTTCAAAATTCGAAGCATCTGGATTGCAGATGTCGTTCACCAAGGTCACAGTAGTGTTCTGAATGAAGATAGGCTAGGAAACGATCGTAAGCATTCCTAGAACAGTAACAGACAATTGGCTCACACGTGCCAGCATCGTGGCTCGATCACAGTCGCGATCTCCTACATATGGTCAACACGTTCTCACGCCAAATGCCGCGCCCCATTGTCGGAGTTGGCCACTCTATGGGCGGATGCCAACTCGCCAATCTCGCATTGCTACACCCGCGCCTCTTCGAATCCCTCATTCTCATTGACCCTGTCATCCAAGGAAAAGTATCTGTCATCGGCAACGTATCCCCCGCATTCGCATCCGCTAAGCGCCGCGATCTGTGGCCCTCGCGTGCCGAAGCAGCGAAGAGCTTCAAGAAGAGCAAGTTCTACCAATCCTGGGATCCGCGGGTTCTGGACCGCTGGATCGAGCACGGCCTACGCGATGCGCCAACGAAGCTATACCCGGATGCGAAGGACGGGCAGGTCACGCTTACCACGACGAAGCATCAGGAGGTTCTGACGTTCTTGCGGCCGAACTTCCGCAACAAGGGAGGCGAGACGGAGCCGGATTCTGCGGACTTCACCTTGACGAACCCTAAGCTCAATCGTAGGACGCATGCTGATCTTACACCGTACGAGCAGCCGCAGGAGCCTTTCTACAGGGGCGAAAGTACGATTGTCTTCAATCAACTGCCTGCTCTAAGGCCTTCCGTGTTCTACATCTTCGGCAGCGAGTCGTTCTTGACAGACGACGCTATTGTTGAAGAGAAATTGTCAAAGACTGGGTCAGGTGTGGGAGGAAGTGGTGGCAGGGCAGAAGGCAGGGTCGATAGCGTCATGGTGCAGGACGCTGGCCACCTGATCCCCATGGAGAAGGTCGAAGAGAGCGCGGATCATGTCGGAAAGTGGCTCGGGAAAGAGATGGTTAGGTATCACGATTGGGAGAAGAAGACACAGCAAGAGTGGGGACAGAACAAAGGTATCGAGAGGAGTGTATTGAGCGAGAGATTTGTGGGCGAGCTCAACCGTATGATGTCGAAGCCAAAGGCGAAGCTCTAAACAAGATAATGAATCCCTTTTCATGTGCCTTTGCCGGCAGATCATGCCATAGCTGAATCTGTGTCAAAACCACCATTGCCCCTTCACCGTCATAGCTTATGCCATATGCTTGTATCCGGAGAAGTCGTACATCTCTCCGAACTTTTTTCTTCACCTCCAATTATGTGTTTTTCAACTCCTCTCTGATGAGCCGCACAAAATCCTGCGTCATTCTTGAGGACGCACTTCTTTTCCCGCTCGCCTGGATCGAAAAGACTGTCCACCCACCATCACACATACACTTCCATATCCTTGACTGTGGAAACACGTGCGAGCATCATCAGCCAAGACTTATTTGTCACTCCAGGCTCTTCCTCGAGTGCTTGGAGATCCTAAAAGTCTCGGAAGAAGAACGGCAAATCAAGACAACCTACGTACGCAGCATTTTATGATCGAGATAGACCCCTTCTTTGTGTATACACCCAATGTGTTTACCACAAACTTTTGCTACAAAATTAACGTCATCACATGTTTCTCTGATCACCGAGGAAGTAAATGTAGATACAAAGTACTCAGTGTGAAGGCGGTTGACTACAACAAAATTGTACAAAAAAGATCACAAGAAAGTGTGTAGAGATACAACAACAACAACCATTACCAAACTAGCAAGCGCAAGAAACACAGTACTCCCCTATCTCCTCTCTATAGGAATGAGACATGAGAACAGCATTTGCAGTATCTTTCTTACACCTCCGCCCGTGGTCAACTCCCGATCACCAGCCGCACGTACAGTGGCTTTGCCGGAGTTGAGTCCGGCACTGGGTTTCCCATGCACATGGCACTCAACGACCTGCACCGGCAAATTCGCTCGCACGAGCACACCCGATCCCCACCGATTCAAAGCTAAGAGTAGCGCCTCATCAATTCTACCCGTCCAACGCTCGGCTGCTCTTGCAATTGTTGAGTTTTCGGAGCGCTTGGGTAGCGCACGAGCAGCCGCTGGACGCTCCACAGATGTCATGGCCTCGATTGAGAGTCATGGCACAGATTCTTCCACTGTGTACATTCATTCTGATATTGGTTTCCTACTCAGATAAGATCGACAGGAATTGCTTTGTGGCTTGCACGCTTCCTGTGGCGGTGCCACCTATTCGCTCTCGCGTACCTGCATTAGCATGCATCCACACAGCTGGACCAAAGTCACCTCCGCCGACGCTAAGATAGCGGAAGTAAAGACCTCGTATCGGTGTTGAGGCGCGATAGGCGAGCACAGCTAGCCAGCTGCATCAGAGCGCAGGCACACAGTTCGGAACCCTCACTCCAGGATGTCCCTCTCCTGTTGTGCAAGACCTGTGAGAACCATCACCGATTGGCTTTCGAGCGGTTTCCGGCTATACAAATGCTTCTTTTGTGGATGTTGCCCTGGGCAACCTCATTGCTGCAAGATCCAGGGGTAGGTTGCGTGTAGTGTTACGAAGTAATCTAGTAGGGAACATCCGTGTGGAAGTCAGCCACCAACGTCGTGAGTGCAGATCGATCTGTTTGCGACAAGAAAAGCAAAACAGCTGCGTTGAAAGAATGGATGGGGCATGTGGTACAAGCATGCAAGTCGTGATGCCAAAGAGTGGAGAGCATGGTTGCACAGTACGCGTGTTGCTTGTAAACTAAGTCTTGCGGTTGTCGAAGGCCATTATAGGTAGCGATTCACGGCAAGCATTGCCTTTTTGTATTCGCGTGCACGCGTCGCCCCTCCTGAGGATGGGAGGGGCGTAACACTGCTTCTGCTACGGAACCCCTGCTTCCTGGCCAGATAAGCTGGCGATGCCATTAAGAAACGAATAGCAAGAAATCAGATTCCTGCTCCAGAGACCATTACGAAATATGAAACAGATCCAGCCCATGACAATGTACGTTGAGAAAAGTCGTGATTGGGCCAAAGCCATGCGTTCATCCAATGCGTCTGCTCCTTGTGATGCAACGCCTGCGCCGTGTGTAAGGACAAAGATATACAACGGCCGATATTAGTATTAGTGGCATGAGTCGTAGCCCATGAACCCAAAATCCTCTGCTGACACTGTACTGCTGATGAATGTAAACAATAATCAAGAGAATCTGAAAACAATGCGAGCGCTTTTCCTCTGCAAGCCTTAGCATTGCCATGCCACAACCGAAAACCTGACAGGTACGATGATGCGGAAAAGGATAAGTATCAGGTACAAGCACTTTCAAGAGTACAGTGCTTGCCTGGGAAATATGGAATTCACGACCTAAAGTCGCTCGCACTTTGGTTTGCAAAGACGTAGCTTTTGGGTTGATCCATGCGACGAATTGTGTTGCCATGCATGTCAGTTGCGCCCTGCGAAGGTGTATACTGGTGAACTAAGAACTCGGGCATTGACGAGACAGGAGGCGCGAATGGGACGTTATGCGAGATTCCTTGCAAGGATATCTCGTTGTAGCCAAAGCTCCCACCATACGGATATTCAAGATTGACTTCATCCGTCGAATTTTGCGCAGAATCGGCGGGCAAGGAGGGTCTGCGGAAATGAGAGGGTTTTGGCTGGCTTAGAGTGAGGTCTGTCGATGAGTGGTAACCGGCGCGCATTTGGGGAGGCTGCATGTAGCCACTACGAGGGAAGTTTTGCTGGGTTGGAGGTGCCGATTGCGGCGGTGTGTCACGATATATGTTCTCATGGGCGAGACGCGCTTGATTGAGCCTTTGCAAATCTAGCGGTGTGGAGGGCGGCGAGCCACTTTTGACGTTTAGCCCTGTAGCGAGAGGTTCCGCAGACCAATTTGCGTTGAAACTTTCTGGACTATTGTGATCTGGCAGGCCATTGGCTCTGACTGACCCAGGCGGTTGCCAGTAAAATCCCATTTCCTGGGGGGTCAAAGGTGTAGGAGGTGCCAGGCTTCCGTTGTTGCCGAGGGTTGTCGCACTAGAAGACGAGAAAGTCCTCGCAATTCTTGGGGATCCAGCAGCTTCCGAGAAGCTAGAAACCATGGGCGATGGCTGTGCTGACCCTGGGCGCGATTTCTGAACACGACCTCCGCCGTTGGCTATGCCCGTCGACCGAATTCTCCTTAGGGTGTGGTCGGGATTTCCAGCGGGTGATGGCATGCCAGGTGTGTAAGACGCGCTCCTCATCGCATTCGAGTTAAGCGCAGCAGGTCGCTTTTGCCTTCTTATAGCAATGCTGGAAGTCTGAGTGAGTTGCTTGAAGTCATCAGGAGTTCCGTTACGGATGTGCACAGCGTCCATATTGTGAGCAAGGTTGCTAGTAGATGAATTTCTCCGTCTGAACGCATCATCACCACCGAACAGCTGTGGGACTTCAAAGTCAGATGCAGCTGCGCTGTGCTTCCGTGTCAAGTCCTGCCCTGGGGAGGATAGAATGGCCTGAGACGAAGTGTTGAGCTGCTGGTAGAAGTTGTGTTGCTGGAATGAAGGCACGCTCCCATTTGGATCCCAGAATGGTAGGGTCGACTCAGAAGGTGTGTTCTGGTCGAAGTTGAAAGTTGCCGCGAAGTCATGGTTGTCGTTTGCATGGTCTAATTGTGCTTCTGAATCAGGGTCTTCTTTCCAGCCGGAGTACATGGATGTGATAGACGCAACTGGGGGTGTGGGGCCGTTGGAGGACTGAGAATTTGTTGCAGATTGGTTGCCTGAGTAAGGCGACTGTCCATTCGAACCCGTGCTTGTGCTGTTTTGGGCCTCAGGCTGCCTAGGGTGATCGTTTTGTGCAGTCGCCATAGTACTGTAATCAATGTTCCCATAGTCAGCAAACCCACTGAGATCATCTTGGGATAACGCAGATTCGGCGGGCAGTGTTGAGGGCATGGAGAAGGTAATTGGGTTGGCATAGGAGCTATTGTAGGAGAAGGCTTGGTCTTGGCTGTTAGTGGGCATACTCTGCTGCATGTAGCTCGGACCTGCAGTCGCGGCCATGAGTGCAGAGTGCATCATCATCTGCGGTGGATAGGAGGTAGACCGGTCGGCCTCGGAGATGGTCCGCAGATTGTACTGGTGCATGTCGAAAGGCTGCTGCAGCTGGTTCTGGGGACCCAGGTCTAGGGCTGATGGTCTATCTGCACCTTGCACTGGTAGACTGGCAGGGCTGATGTCAGCAGTCACGGGGCCAAATTCTTGAGGAATGGCCATGTGAGGCTGATGTTGTGGAAGCTGCTGGTGCTGTGGGTGTGGTTGGTGCTGCTGCTGCTGCTGCTGCTGCTGCTGATACATCTCTGGGTGAGGCGGGCCGGCGAAGTGCTGTCCAGCCATGACGGGAACCTGCTGGCCGTACATGCCCATGCCCAGCTGCATGTTGTACTGGTTCATGGCCTTCTTGCGGTCTTGCTTGACTTTTGCTCTGCGGTTCTGGAACCAATTCTGCGCACAGTTAGCCAATTCGTCTGCGCGGTAGACGGCGAGACTGCGAGACTGACATTGATCTTGTCGAGGGGCACACCCAGACGGTCGGCGAAGGCCTTCTTGACGCCCGTGGTGGGCTTGTGCTGCTGCTGGAAGTGCTGCTCGAGGATGTCGTGCTGGTCCTTGGTCAGGCGCGGCTTGACATCGCCGCCAGGCTTCGGGCCTGCCGCTGCGCTGTCGGGCGGGAGGTCATTGCCGTTCGCTGTGTAAGGGTGCTGCATGCTGGGGTCGAGAGAGTCCATGCTGGGCGCGCGACAACGACGACGACGACACGGCGAGGCTGCGGTCGTGGGGAGCGGGTTCAGATGGCCACGTCCACGGTCGGGCAGTTCGATACGCAGTGCAGGCGCGCAGTCGCGAGGGAACAGGTGGTGTTGAGCGGCGGTATGGCGATGTCGTTGGCCGCCAGGGTCGGGCGGTCAGTCGAGGAGCACGGGGCCGCGGGCTGCACCGAGTCGAAGGGGCGGCACGGAGATATTAAGGCGGGCGTTGATATCGATGATGGGAGAGGCCGGGCGGTAGCGAGTGACGAAGCAATATCACAGGGCCCAGGGGCGCGCAAACCAAAAACGAGCGTGGGTGGGCGCGGTGTGGAAGTAGGTAGAGTTGGAGTGGGTGTATGTGTGGGTGTGGGTGTGGATGTGGGAGCGTGCAAGTGCAAGTGCAATGTGCAAGTGCAATGTGCAGGTGCGGGAGCGGTCCCCTGAAGCGTGAGGCGCGACGAGGTGTGGGAGGAAGCGGCCGACCGATGAGGTCCCAGGTCCAGTTACAGCAGGGCGGGCGCAGCGAATGGCAGCGCCATTTCTCCTCCACCGCTAAGCCAACCTGCATCCCCGGCACAAAAATAACCTGCATGTTGTGACACTGGTCGTCCTCCGCGCGCACACTCGCCCTCGATTCTAGCGCCTGCCTGCACAGCTTCGAGCTGTCACTCTCCCGCGCCCATCGCCGCTGCCGGTGCGCACGCAGCCTGTCTAACGCCTGCACCGCGTCGTGAGCAGGCACAGCCGCACAGGCCGCTGCTGTGTGGGAGCCTCATTGGGTCGGCGCCTGACCCACTGTTCTCGGGGAAGCTTGGCCTGCCCCTAACGTAGGAGTAGCGTAGGAACGTGTGGAAGGGGGCGTTCCCTATCTATGCGCCTGACGGCAACGGGCATCGTCATGCCGAGCCCAGCACAGAAAGCACGAGGTCCTAGACCATCGCCTGGGCCGCCCGTTCGCTGGAGCGACCACCGCGGACCGGCAAACATCTGGTCGTGCCAATCAGCGCGTGCGCAGTTTTCGCCGTTGCTGCTGCTCTGAGAGGTTACCACTGTAGCCATGCGCAGCTGGCCCTTCGCTGCGAGGCTGGAGGAGAAGCGTAAGGCTGCCTGGGCGGGCGCCAACTCGCCCACCCCCTTTTGGTCTTAATCATGATCCCATCGCACTGGCGAAGCGCCGCTACCAGGTAGGCAAGTCCGCGATGGAGCAGAGCGGAGCATGCTCCATCGCAAGTTTCCTACTCAACCAAGCGAGCAATGAGCTCGCCATCAGATAGGTATTGGCGTCTGCTGCCCTCTCACGAGTCGCCGAGGATACCCCTGTCAACGCCTGCTTCTGGTGTCGATGAGCACCCGTGTGACGCTCTCTGCTTCACGGCTTTCGTGATTCTGCATGTCCAAGGAGGCATCGTGCGCCTTGTGTCCGCTTCTCGAAAGTGGCACAGCGTGTTCCTGGCCGTACCTTGCAGCACTGTGTCGCTCTTGGCCGCCGTGCAACGTAAACAACTCAAATAACCCCGATTTGGTCCTACAAGGTTTGGGTTCGATCAACCAAGCGTCACGTCGACCTAAACTCATTTGTGAAATATGATGCGCACTTGCACCCACAATCAGACCCAGAGCTAAAGAGTAGCGCCCCAGCAAGGGAGGTTTGCATGCCCGCCGTTCTGTTAGTGCCAACTCTTAACGTCCATAGCTTGGCTGTCACCACATGCTATTTCTCGACGGCACACATTTCCACATTCCATGGAGCCTAAGGTCGCACTACATCAGAAATGCCCCACGAACAAAGAGAGCTTCCGAAGAACTTTAAGCCCTGGCGTCTTTGCAGGCACTGCTTGTAACCTTCTAGAAACGGGGACTTCCCGAGGATGTGGGCAGCCTCCCGTGCTGCCATGCGGCACACGACACCACTTTACAATTAGGCTCACACATGACTTTGGATGGATTTTCAAATTGTAGTCGACGGCTTTTCGAATCTGCAAGTACGAGCTGAAAAGATGTTCGTTTCTGCGATCCAGACGGCAATGCCTCGTCGCGGATTTCAAGACCGAACTCGGCGACGCCGCCAAAGACCGCTTGCCCTGACGTTTGACAAAGCTGACTAACCGACCATATGCAAGGGCGTCAGCACTCGCCATAGATAGCGATTGCCCACCTGAGCGCTATGTTGAAGTAATGCTGAATGGTAGCTTTGTCGAGGAACCAAAACACGTCTATACCAAAGCATTGGTAATCTCCAGTCTTCCACTTCCAGCAGACTGATCCCAGGACTTCAAAGTTACACTTCGCATGTCTTTTACGATGTAGTCTGCGCCAGCTTCAACGAGCTGTTCTAGTGTGTGCGTGGTGTGAAGTGCAACAACTGTATATCCAGCTGCCTTTCCTGATCGAACCCCAGCTGGAGCATCTTCGAAGACAACAATAGAAGGTTTCTGCTGTTGGAGGAGTAGTTTCTTCTCGCCCATCTTGTAACACGCTGGGTCTGGTTTACCATTCGGCACGTCTTCGGCGGTGACAATGTTCTTAGGGTGCGCCAATCTCATGACATCCAGCCAGCCGGTGACGAGTGGCCGTGTCCCTGATGTGACTTGGAAGATATAAGTATAACTTCTTGATTGATATCAGAAAAGGTTCTTACCGATCGCCCAAGGAGCGGATTGCGCTTCAAGCTGATCGAGCATAGCGCGGGATCCGGGGATCTCCACAGCATCTGAACCGTATTCGATTGGTATCCGGCCCTCAGCGTGGCTGATGTCTAGTAGCGGCCATCAGTTGGGTTGTCCAAGCGTAGGTTGTGGACGGCATACATTCCCAGTTGGCGAGCTTTGGCTCGTAGATTTGGAGAACGTCAATGGAGCGTCTGCCGTGTGACGTTGCAAGAATCACTTCTGGGTCAACGCCAATCTCTTTCCCAATCCTGCTCTTGTCAACGCCTGCTGCTCGTAATAGCAGTTTGTCACTCACTTTTGCCAGTGCTTGACGATAGCTGGTGTTGAATCGATGATGGTGCCACTGAGTAAGTCAGCAAGCGATACTACGGTTCCAATCATGTGTCGACACGAACTCCATATCAAATAGCTGAAGTAAGGTTAGCAAACATGGCAACTAGGTGAATGTGTCACTGACCAATCCATGACATTCGATCGTCTGCGCAGGTGCAGAGAAATTGGCATCGGTGATGGTCATTGTGATAAGTCGGTTACTGCAAAGCGAGCGGCGATGTGACTGCAGTTCAGGAGTCTGTAGTTTGAATATAAATCTTGGGATGATGGTCAGATGGCGACAGGCTGGAATAAGAAGCTAGCTTAGACAGGGAAGCCGACCGCGGACTGTGACTGATAAACCAATCAAAATTGTTACCGCAAAGCATGGAAAAAGAGGCTGAAGTGAAATTCGGGAAGCTCCCAACGTCGAGATCGGAACGACGAGTCTGCAAATTAGTCTCTGGAAACTGCCCATTGTATCCGTACAAATCCGAATGCCGGGCACAACGGACTGTGCAATACATGTAGGGGGCTATCACTATTCTAATCCATGAGTGGGGCGGCTTCGAAGGGCAGGCGGCAAACAACGGCAGTATTTTTGTTAGCGTTGGAATTTCGAAAATAATCGGGCGGAGCAAGTGGCTGACCAACGCAACAACAGCAACCCAAGATGAAGATCGGAAGTATGAACAGGATGCTCTCGAAGAATGAATACGATCGCTGACAGCACTTGCAGAGCCAACATCGAAGCGCAAGCCCGTGCGCCTGCGACATAAGATCGAGAAGGCGTCTGCGGCGAAGCAGAAGAAGGCGAAGAAGCTTGCGAAGAAGGTGATAGAAGCCACGCACGCACTTTACGACATATCTGACAATGTTATAGAACCCAGAATGGCGTTCGAAGAACAAGAAGGATCCTGGAATCCCGAACCTGTTCCCATACAAGGACAGGATTCTCGCAGAGGTCGAAGAGCAACGCAGACAGAAGGAAGAGGAGGCAGTTCGTCGCCGCGCACTCGCCAAGCAGCAGAAGGCGAATGCTGGTGCGTCCGCCGATGCCATGGAGGATGACGAGGACGACGAATTCGAGCAGTTCGATGCCGAAGGAGATGAGCTTCTGGCTGAGGACAGCGACGACGATTCCATGCAAGTGGATGCTAACCCCATGGCCGCCCTACTGGCGTCCGCGAAGGCCCGCGCTGCCGAATTTGAGTCGAAGAACGGGCGTGATCAGGATGGTATGGACGATGACGAGTCTGAAGAGGAAGACGGTGTTCGTAAAGACTCGTCGAGGAAGCAGTTCGACAAGATCTACAAGCAGGTCGTCGACTCCGCCGATGTCGTACTCTACGTATTAGACGCCCGAGACCCCATGGGCACACGATCGAAGGAAGTGGAGCAATTGGTTATGTCGGCGGACGGTGGAAGCAAGCGCCTGATTTTCATCTTGAACAAGATCGATCTCGTCCCACCTCCGGTCCTCCGCCAGTGGCTCGTCAACCTGCGCCGATCGTTCCCTACACTTCCCCTGCGCGCCTCGAAGCCTGCACCTAACGCGAAGACATTCGAACACAAAGATCTCACCATGAAGGGCACATCTGAGACTCTTTTCAAGGCTCTGAAGACTTTCGCCGAGTCCCGTCAGCTCAAGCGTTCGATCAAGGTCGGAATCATTGGATATCCCAACGTAGGCAAGTCTTCCGTTATCAACGCTTTGGCCCAAAGGATGGGCGGCCGTGTTGGCGCTTGCCCTACTGGCGCCGAAGCTGGTGTCACCACGAGTCTGAGGGAAGTCAAGCTTGACAACAAGCTCAAGCTGCTCGATTCACCTGGTATCGTATTTCCTAACGATCCAGAGGGTACAAAAGAGACAAAGGTGCAGCAGCAGGCTCGACGCATCTTGCTTAATGCCGTACCCCCGCGAGAGATTGAAGACCCCGTCCCAGCCGTCACCCTTTTGCTGAAGAGGCTCCGCGGCTCAGAAGAGTTATTCGGAAAACTCATGGAAGTGTACGACTTGGCTGCGCTCAACGGCGTAGGCAACGACCAAACTACTGACTTCCTTGTCCAAGTGGCAAGAAAGAGGGGAAGACTAGGTCGAGGAGGTGTCCCTAATCTTCAGAGCGCAGCACAGACCGTCATTAATGACTGGAGAGATGGACGCATTCAGGGTTGGTCAGATCCCGCCAAGTACAAGCCTGTTGAGCCCACCACAACAAACAAGACAGCACCTGCTCTGAAGACCTCTGGCCTTGTTGGAGACCAGAAGGAGATCGTCAAGGAGTGGGCTGCCGAATTTAAGCTGGAAGGTCTTTGGGGCGACGAGACAGAGGCCGCCGATGCCATGGAGGAGTAAGGCATGCACGACCTAAAATTGTCATCATGGCGAAAAGGCGTTTGGCATTGAATGGACCTTATGCATTTGCTGGGTCGGGATCTCATAGAAACATACCACGACGATACCAATGCATGTTGTTACAGAGGTAAATCTAAAGATCCGTCACGGAGATCTCGTATGAATCCGCACACGTCCTAAGCTTTGTGTGCAGAACTTTGCTAGTCTGACTTCGTGACGACCATATCGATCGTACGTCCACATCCGACTCTGACCGCATGCCTATCTCTGCGACATCGGAACGTTGTGCGGATTTTCGCATGCAATGGTGCGATTGCAAGGGCTCAGGTGTTCGGCCTCTGCTGCTAGTTTTCTCCGCTTTTTAGCGACCCCACCCCAAGACTGCGGCTACATGCGGCTGAGCGACTGACCATCGTCACTTGTAGCTCGACAGCTCTAGATACAAATTCTACGGCTACCCGCACAGCACC
Organism: Curvularia kusanoi; assembly: GCA_011058905.1. NCBI lineage: Eukaryota > Fungi > Ascomycota > Dothideomycetes > Pleosporales > Pleosporaceae > Curvularia > Curvularia kusanoi. The sequence goes on along the minus strand of SWKU01000015.1, from coordinate 439,043 downwards.
GTCAATTCCTCAACCATTATCCAAAATGAGTTCTTCCAGGGGTCTTCAGTCGATTCGTCCGGTCTCCAAGACCTTCAACGCGCTTCCAGCTGCGTATGCTGGCGCACAAGTCGCGTCCAGAAGGCACGCAGGAACGATCGCAAACTTCAAGATCCCCACAATCAACAACGAGCCCAACGTAAGTACTGAATATACAGATGCCTCTTGAAGTTCTATCAGCTGACCTTCTTGTTCCAGCAACACTATGCCAAGGGTTCCGTCGATAGGCAAAAGCTTCAGGATGCGATCGCAGCATTGAAGAAGAAGGGAGCTGTCCAGGTGCCTCTTGCTATTGGCGGCGAGCACGTAAGTAGCTAACTACCACTCATGAGATCCAAGACTCACGATATTTCAGATCAACAACTCGTCCGTTCTTACCCAGCACAACCCCTCGTCCCACGCCGATGTGGTAGCGAACTATTCCAACGCCAGCACAGCAGACGTCAAGAAGGCCATCGACTCAGCACTCGAAGCGAAGGCCGAATGGGAGGCCCTTCCCTTCGCCGACCGTGCTTCGATTTTCCTCAAGGCGGCCGACCTGGTCTCAGGAAAGTACCGATATGAGATCATGGCAGCGACAATGATTGGTCAGGGCAAGAACGCCTGGCAAGCCGAGATTGACTCGGCCGCTGAGCTGTGTGATTTCCTGAGGTTCAACGTCAAGTACGCCGAGGATACATATGGCCACCAGCCCGTACACAACTCCCCGGGTGTCTGGAACCGTGTTGAGTACCGACCCCTCGAGGGTTTTGTGTACGCAGTGTCGCCCTTCAACTTCACAGCTATCGGCGGTAATCTCCCGGCCGCCCCGGCATTGATGGGTAACGTTGTCGTCTGGAAGCCATCTCCTTCCGCCATCGCTTCCAACTGGCTCCTATACCAGATTCTCATCGAAGCTGGTTTGCCCCCAAATGTCATTCAATGGGTGCCCGGTGATGCCGTTGAAGTTACCAAGGAAGTCCTCTCCCACAGGCAGTTCGCTGCTCTGCACTACACAGGTAGTACAGCTGTCTTCCGTCAGCTGTACGGCACAATTGCCAACGGTGTTGCCGAGGGCAAATACCAGAGCTACCCCCGCATCGTTGGTGAGACCGGAGGCAAGAACTTCCACTTGGTCCACCCCAACGTTGATGTGAACAATGCTGCCATTCAGACAGTCCGTGGCGCTTTCGAGTACCAGGGCCAGAAGTGCAGTGCTTGCTCGCGTCTGTACGTCCCCAAGTCGGTGTGGCCTGAGTTCCAGAAGAAGATGGTTGCAGAGACTGAGGCACTCAAGATCGGTGAACCGTCCCAGTTCGATAACTTCATTGGTCCTGTTATCCACGAGGCCAGCTTCAAGAAGCTTTCCGGTGTTATTGACGAGGCCAAGAACGACAGTGAGCTTGAACTCCTTGTTGGTGGCAAGTACGACAGCAGCAAAGGTTACTACATTCACCCCACCATCTACAAGACCACCAACCCCAACCACCCCCTCCTGTCTCGCGAGCTGTTTGGCCCAGTTCTTGTCGCCTACGTCTACGATGACGCTGCCCCAGACGCTTTTGAGAAGATCATCAAGCAGATCGACGAGACTTCCGAGTACGCTTTGACCGGAGCTGTTTTCGCCAAGGAGAGGAAGAATCTCAACTTCGCGGAGAACAAGCTCAGGAACGCGGCCGGTAACTTCTACCTCAACTGCAAGTGCACTGGAGCTGTTGTTGGCCAACAGCCCTTCGGTGGCTCGCGAGCCAGTGGCACCAACGACAAGGCTGGCAGCGCTACCCTGTTGTCTCGTTTTGTCAACATGAGGGCAATCAAGGAGGAGTTTGTTGCCACCGAAAAGGTCCAGTACCCTAGCAACGAGGTGTAAAATACCTGCCAGGCAGGATTCGCATTTCAGCTTGATCTTAGGCGCTTCTGGATGATTTTAGGTTACTTAGCATTTTGCATGGCGTTTGGGGAAATGTGCACGACAGTCACAGACGACGATATCTACCAAATCATTGAGTAAGGAATATATCAAGAATATGATGATTCAACTAGAACGGCGCAACATGCAAATCATTTAACAAGACCCACCGATGTAAACAGTAATATCCAGCCTCGGCATACAGATTGTTCTGGAATTGGCAATCTCATGATACGGCTTGACAAGCCTTCCAGAACCCGCATGAATCGTGTGAGGCTCCACTTGCCCGGGAGCCCCGTCCGCTCGTGGCGTGCTGACCGGACCTTATTTGAGCCGCCTTGTCAAAGCTTGAAGGCTTTGCTGTACATAGTGTGTTTGATAAGCTTTTGTACACCAGTGCAGAAGTGCAATTGCTGCAAGCAGTATTAGTGCACCGATACAAGTCGCGTGTTGACAAGTAATGGCTAGCAGGTATCGTAAGCATCACACAGGATCAGGACAACGGCATAATCCTCTTTGATCACGGTCAGATCGGGGTCGGTACTTCTAAAGAACTCCGAAATCACTGACCAATAAAGCCAAGCAAATCCGTATTCCATAGAAACTGCAAGTGGATTCGCATCATGCGTGTCAAAATGGTGTGTACGTACGCACCCTCGTGTAAGCAACGTCCCCACCGAATTTTGAAAGTATCCATCGCAGCGTCCGATCCTCCGCTACCTAGGGTTATCGGTCTCGAAACGCTGGACGAAGGTATCAAACACCGAGTCGCGCTGCCTCGGCATCTCGGCTGGATGTCACGCTTTCGACTTCTGCAAAAAAGCCCTATGGTGCACGGACTTCGATCAGCACCGGGTGTTTGTAACGCCTGAGCAACGCTCGAGACAGAATTTAGAGACCCAGTTTTCTCGAACTTGTTCTCCGATGCGCTCTCCTCATTGGCTGCGGCAGTGATGTTGTGAAGACTGAGTGTGCGGCAAGGTCGCAGCATTCAGCCTAGTGCCATGCCTCGGCCGACCAACATGAAGACTTTTGGACAAGCTCCATTCCATGGTGTCATCGCCTCCCAGATGCCGGACGTTGGGCGGCGGTCTGTTACCAGGAATAGGAGATCCGCGCACCTGGCGCAGTCCCAGGGCGCGTGTTGGTTTTCGTGCGGGCGAAGTTTATATGTCGCCTGTCCCGCTGTGATCGTCACAGTTCTGTTGTTGCTGGGTCGTGCCTTACCTTACTACCTTTTAATCCTCTCCATTATCGACACTCTCCCTTCGTACCCTCGCTTCGTATACACGCGCACATTGTAACCGTCCAACACATCATCGGATACGAACAATAAAACCAAGATGGCTGAGAAGGCGGTTGATCCGCAGACACAGAGGGCCAGTATGGACCTGGAATCTGGAAGAGAAGGCATCTCACACTGGAAGATGATCTTCGATCAAGGTGTTGTCACCGACGAGATCGTTAACTGGGAATATGAAGGGTCCGGCACAGAAGAAGACCCCTACGCTGTGGAATGGCTACCGAACGACCCTCGCAACCCCATGACCTTTGCGAAGACGAAGAAGTGGATCATGGCCCTTGCCGTGGCAAATTCGGTCCTTGTCGTGTCTTTCTGCTCGTCGGCCTTCTCTGGCGGTATCCAGCAGATCATGATTGAGTACAGCGTTAGCCAGGAAATCGTTACCCTTGGTGTCTCTCTTTTCGTTCTTGGATTTGCCCTTGGACCACTCTTGTGGGCTCCTTTCTCCGAGATGTATGGACGACAGGTTGTCTTCGCCGGTACTTATTTCTGCTTCATGGCCTTCAATGCTGCAGTTGCCGGTGCTCAAAACATCTGGTCTGTACTGATCCTCCGATTTTTCGCTGCTGCCTTCGGATCCAGTCCCCTTACCAACGCTGGAGGCGTCATCGCTGATCTTTTCAACGCAAACGAGCGTGGTCTCGCTATGAGCATCTTCTCCGCTGCGCCCTTCATGGGTCCCGTCCTAGGTCCTATCATTGGTGGATTCCTGGGAATGACAGAGGGCTGGCGCTGGGTCAACGGCCTCATGGCTATCTGGGCAGCAGCTCTCCTCATTGCGGTCGGATGTCTTGTTCCCGAAACTTATCCCCCTGTTTTGCTCCGCAAGCGCGCTGAGAAGCTTTCCAAAATTACTGGAAAGGTTTACAGGTCCCGTACCGACATTGAACAAGGCAAGGTTTCCCTTGGCGAAGCTTTCTCTACCGGTCTCAAGCGTCCTTGGATCCTCTTGTTTTGCGAGCCTATCGTCCTGCTCCTTTCTCTCTACCATGCTATCATCTACGGAATCCTCTACATGCTGTTCGGCGCTTTCCCCATCGTCTACCGCGTTGGCCGTCACTGGAACGAGGGTGTCAGTGGCCTTCCCTTCGTTGCCGTGGCCGTCGGAGTCTTGTCTGCGATTGCCTATGTCATCCTCGTTGACAACAAGCAATACATGAAGAAGGTCAACGACTCTGGAAAAGGCTTCACTACTCCCGAGGCACGTTTGCCCATGTGTCTGGTCGGCGGCATTGTCCTTCCCATCGGTCTTTTCTGTAAGTTTTGAAAAAGCTCACACTATCTCGAGATAGCATGCTAATATGACATAGGGTTTGCCTGGACCAATTCGCCAACTCTTCCATGGGCTGCCAGCGTCTGTGCAGCGATTCCCTTCGGCTTCGGCATGGTGCTCATCTTCCTATCCATCATGAACTACCTCATCGATTCCTACACAATTTTCGCTGCGTCGGTCCTCGCCGGAAACGGTATCATTCGCTCGGTCTTCGGTGCGGCCTTCCCTCTTTTCACCAAGCAAATGTACGACTCGCTGGGAATCCACTGGGCAAGCTCAGTTCCAGCTTTCCTTGCTGTGGCTTGCATTCCTTTGCCATTCCTCTTCTACAAGTACGGAGCTACTATTCGTCAGAAGTGCAAGTACGCTGCTGAGTCTGAGGCATTCATGGAGAAGATGCGCAACCAAGCGGCAGCACGCGCTCAACAGAAAGAAGCTGCAGGCGCCTCAAATGATTCTTCTCGCACTGCAACTCTCACCCCTGAAGCGGAGGTTGACGATGAGCCCCGTTTTGCTGAGATGAAGACCGAGAAAGAGACCGAGAACCCTTTGAAGAAGGTTGCAACAGGACGGTCGACCAGGAGCAGGAGATCGATCAACCCAGCTGATGAGTATTACGACAATCCGTATGAGATCGATCGTGTCCACACCAGAGAGAGCTTCGTAGGCCGCAATAGGGCCAACAGCACCAGGAGCAAGAAGTCAGTGAAGTAGACTTGGGTTTGATCTTGCTTGTTTGATTTAGCGTTCTCGCATTTACGATCGCATTGCATCTGGGGGAAAGATGAATATGATACCTGCATTGGATACCCTCCGAATTCGTTTATAGTCCATAATACAAAAGTCTCATGTTTTCACATGTCAATCAGGAAACGGAGCAAGTGAAAGTGAATTGTTAGGCTGGTCCGCTCTAATTGGTCAATTGAGACGTTTCAACCTCCGCTTCAAGACACATTGCACGTCCCACGCCCCTCAATGTGGTTATTGACGCACGTCGATCTGTACAGATTACGGAGCAATTGATGTCTCCTTTCACAACAATTCGTGCTGTAGCTGACCCGTTGCTTTAACATAAACAGCTGAGCTCATGTAGTATCTCAATGGCTCGACTGCGCACACGACACATCGCTCTATGCGCGATCATCGTCCTGGGGATCTTCTTTTTCCTTCCTAGAGAGTATGCGTCCTCATATCGTCCGCACTTCAGCTATGGTACCTCCCACCGAACTGGGACGTTTGCGCTCGCACGCTATATGAACGATCGATCCCACTCCCCTGCTATAGCTGCGAAGAATAGCAGCTTTGATTGGAGTTCTGTGCGATTCACACACCCACCTCCGCTAGAACCCACCCTGCCTCCTCCTGTGGCGCGCCGACCCCGAATACAGTACCACTTCGAGCCAGACCATGCAAACATTGCTGCGATCCAAGAGCGAAGGCGTTTGGAAGTCAAGCGTGTCTTCCAAAAGAGTTGGGCAAGCTATAGAGCCAAAGCTTGGATGAAAGACGCCCTTAAGCCTATAAGTGGAGAGTATGTCGACCAATTCTCGGGCTGGGCTGCTACGCTGGTCGACAGTCTGGATACGTTGTGGATGATGGGCATGAGAGATGAGTTCTACGAGGCTGTGGAAGCCGTGGCTACAATAGATTTTGGGAAAAGCACTGCAGCTACGGTCAACACATTCGAGACGTGCATCCGTTACCTTGGCGGGCTCATCGCAGCGTACGATCTGAGCGGACACGCCGTTCTACTGCAAAAGGCGGTGGAGGTAGGCGATTTACTTTATGCAGGTTTTAACACCGAGAATGGTATGCCTGTAGACTTCATTCATTTCGAGACTGCGAAAGAGGGGACCGGTCTGCAGGTTGAGAGCCAGGTGGTCAGCGCCAGTCCGGGGACGATCACCCTGGAGTTCAGTAGGCTCAGTCAGCTCACCGGTAACAGCAAGTACTATGCAGCAGTCTCGCAGGTCATGGATCTGTTCTATCAGAACCAAAACGCAACAAGGCTACCCGGTATGTGGCCCATGACGGTCTCAATGAGCAAGAAAGACGTTGTGTTTGGCTATCAATTCACGATTGGTGGCAACGCAGATTCTCTGTACGAATACCTACCCAAGGCACATGCGCTGCTTGGTTCGGCGGACGCTAGCTCTGTCAAGTATGAGATTATGTCGCGCTTCTTTATGGACACAGCGATGGAGAGCCTCTTCTTCAGGCCAATGATCCCGGGTAATGAGGACATCCTCATATCTGGAAACTGCGATGTTTTGCAGGACGGCGCCCACCTCGATCCCGAGTCTGAGCACCTTTCTTGCTTCATTGGCGGTCTCTTTGCTTTAGGTGGTAGGCTCTTCAGCAACGATGAGTATCTGGACGTGGGAGCCAAGTTGGCGCGTGGGTGTGCGTATGCATACAAGTCTTTCCCTACGGGCATCATGCCAGAGCGCTACAATATGGTAATCTGCCCTGGCGAGAATCATAGGCAAGGCTGCAGCTGGAACGAGACTGCCTTCGCCGCAGAAGCTGCAAATCGACCCGAGTACAAGGAGGAGCTTCCCAAGGGATTCACGACAGCCAAAGACCCGCGATACATTCTCCGTCCCGAAGCCATCGAGTCGATTTTCATTCTCTGGCGCATCACCGGCGATGCTTCGTATCGCGAAACAGCTTGGGAGATGTTCCAGGCTGTGGCGAAGGCAACGGACACAAAGTACGCAAATGCAGCAATTATGGACGTAAATGCAGCTGGGGGAGGCGCGAAGGAGGACTACATGGAGAGCTTCTGGATGGCGGAGACGCTGAAGTATTTCTATTTATGCTTCGCAGACACAGATCTCATTAGCCTGGACGACTTTGTTCTGAACACAGAGGCCCATCCATTCCGGCTTTCCAAGATATAGTCGTAGCTCGAGCCGCCGAACCCCAATCTCAATTTCTGTGAACTCAACTCGCAGTGAGCCAATGCAAGCGCGTCACGGGGATGCTGCAGGGAGCGTGGCCGTCACGGATAGCGCAGCCACTCCGCAGACCCACTCTGTTTTAGGTGGCCCGGCTGATTGGTGTTCCTGAATAGGTCGTTGGAAACAGCGGGCCACTAGCGCGCCTTCCCCTTGAATCAAGCTCCAACGGAACCTCGACTCTTCACGTTCTCCATCTTTAACGCCAGTACAGCTGCTGTACAGTCACTCTTTTGCGTGTCTTTATTGTTAACTCAGTCGCTCTCTAGAAACCCAATCTCTGCTCCAACGCCCACTCTCCATCGCCTATCAACCCCTGTGTATACTTTTCCAAACACCCAAAACCACCATGCGTTTCTCCGCCGTTGCTGCTACCGCTCTCGCGGCCAGCCCTGCCATCGTTGCTGCAGCCAAGGGCAACATGGGCTTCGCGCTCGGCACCAAGGAGCCTTCCGGCGCTTGCAAGACGCAGAAGGATTACGAGCTCGACTTCGACGCTATCAAGAGCAACGCCGGAGCCACTATCGTCCGTGGATACTCTGCCTCGGACTGCGACTCCGCCAAGAACATCTTGCCCGCTGCTAAGAGCAAGGGCTTCAAGGTTGTCCTTGGTATCTGGTATGCGCCATATCGGATAGGCTAGTTGCAACACGATGCTGACGCATGTTTTAGGCCTGATGTTGAAGACTCTTTCCAAAAGGACCTCAAGGCTATTACCGATGTTGCCAGCACCTATGCCGACTCTATCTATGCCGTCACCGTCGGCTCCGAGACCCTCTACCGCGGTAACTTCACCGGCCCCGAGCTGAAGGACAAGATCAGCACTGTCAAGAGCAAGCTGCCGAAGGGCATCAAGGTCGGAACCGCCGACTCCTGGAACAAGTTCGCCGACGGCACTGGTGATGCTATCATCGGCACTGCTGATATTATCATGGTCAACGCTTTCGCCTTCTGGCAAGGTGCTAGCCGCGACAACGCCGTACGAGCTCCTGACTTCTTCACATGAATGACTTGCATACTGATAATCGCCTAGACACACGTTCTCATGGACGACATGTACCAGGCCATGACCCATATTGAGAAGGTTGCCGGTGGTGCCTCCAAGGCCCCTGAAGTTTGGACTGGCGAGACCGGATGGCCTACCGCCGAGGGCACCGACTACGATGATGCCAAGGGTGGTTTGGACAACGCGCAGCACTTCTACCAGCACGGATACTGCTCGCTGCTCGACTGGGGTTACAATGCTTTCTACTTTGAGGCTTTTGACGAGCCCTGGAAGCCCGCTTCCGTCGGTGACAACGGCAAGGCTGCGGATGAGACTGCCTGGGGTGCTATGACAGCGGACAGGAAGACCAAGTTCTCGCTCAAGTGCTAGAGATACAGCACAGACGGAGGGTACTTTAGATTGGTGTAGAACGTTGTTGTTTTGGTTCCGTATTGCATACCTAGCGCAGAGACAATTTCCTCGGGGACACAGAGTCTAGAGGCAGAACTCGGTTCATTTGATTAATTCGATTTCATCCACAGATGCATCTTGTTCGTCGCGCAGCGCATGTCATCTGAGCACCCACTGTTTGTGTCTTCTAAAATTGCCGAGCCATGTTGCCCTACCATGACAGGGCTGGCTTGACCTTTCGCAGGAATGCAACGAGTATGGAAGTGCATTCTTAATCCAAGAAATTCGGAAGGGATGAAGTGTAATCCCCTAGTGTTGCTGAGAGTTCGATTTGCTGGGTATGCAGCACCTTTCCAACTCCGAGTAGCCACTTGGCGTAATGCAAGATACTTGGAGGCCTTCAACCTAATTGAAGCAGACTTCCTAAAAATTATAGCTTTTGAGATGGCTACGCAGTTAATTGGTCACATTTCCCTGGTGCTCTCTCTTAGTTGAATCCTTCAAAATTATTAGGTGGCCACTCGGCGCTGACAAGGTGCTGTATGATGTTCACGGAAAACAAGAGGATGTTCGAAGCACTGGCCCCTTGTTTTCGCGTGGACAATCGTCATCGGGTGGATCCTCTCTCCAGCCGCGGCACGATTATCTCAATCACAGCTGCAACTCAATACAGAAAGAGCAAGCGCTTAAACATTTTGCAGTCCCTCCATCTTGCGCTTACTATAAGAGCGCAGGTGATGCTGTAGCGGTTTGCCATGATTGTTCTGCCACGATTGCGTCATGGTGCAGCGACGCGTCTCTTTAGATGCCCTACCGCAAACAGCAGCCTCCCAGACCAACACATACCTTACGAACAGCAAGCTCATATTTCGAACACTTGTTCTCCTCTGCGGCCATGTGTTCAGCGGCAGAGGTTTCCTGCTCGAGGATGGAGCAACAGCAAAAGATGTATCAGTATCGAAGCACCACTTGAGCCAACGGCGGGAAGTGAGCCAGGCATTGACATCAACAATGAACAAGCATGGCCTCAGTGGCGTCAGAAAGTACAGTCTCAGATAACGGCTGTGGACTTTTCAAAAGATAGGATCGAGAAGCACGAATTGACCAACGAGACCCTTGAGGCCTTCCTTGCGAAACCTCGCGAAGAGTGGGCAACTTGCCGATGGATTAATGGTGAGCAACGAACTCTGCAAAGCACTTTGCAGAACACACCCAACCTAACAAAATCTTACAGTCAATGGCCTCAGCTGGGATGTGGTTCGACTCTTGGGCGAGAAGCAAAACTTACACAGCTTGGCCCTCGAGGATCTCTTGCACACAAGGAACCGCACGAAAGCAGACTGGTACCCTGAGCATGTTTTTGGTACGGAAATCCCTTTTCAATGTGTTTCTGAGGCTGCTGACAGATGATCAGTTCTTCTGACTTTGCAGAGACTCGTCCGTAAATCGGCGAGCGTTACGGATGGAGAGACCCCGAAAATCCCAAGTCCAAGACATCTCAGCACAAACAGCCCCGCATATCGCGAGAAGCATGTTCCTCCCGAATACCGACAGGCTGTCAAGACGTTACAAGCGTATCGTACCGATGCAGACCCGGAACGTACCCGTTATATGGAAGAGCACTCGACACTCAACCCTAAAGGTCTCATGGTATCTGTGGAACAAGTCTCCATGTTCTTGCAAAGTAATAACACGTTGGTCTCGTTCTTTGAGCATTCCGCGGATGTGATCGAAGAGCCAATCCTGAAACGTTTGCAATCTTCGGAGACAGTACTGCGGCAGAGCGGCGATGCTAGCATGGTCATGCACGCGATCATCGATGGCATCGTAGATTTAGCGATCCCTATCGCTACTGCATACGAAGACAGTATCGCAGAATTGGAGTTGGACGTGCTGACTGAGCCAAGCATTGCACACTCGAAAGCATTGTAAGTTGATCCGAACAAGCGCCCACCAAGACAGGACACTCACGACAGAAATACAGGTACATACTGACCTCGGAGCTCTCCCTCTTACGCTCTCAGATTGCCCCAATCACCAGCCTTGTAAACGCTCTTCGTCAACATAACTCCAACGCCCTCCTACAAACTACCAACTCGTCGCAAAACCCCTCGTCTTCTCACATTGCGAACTCGCCCCCTCCATACGCGCCCAAAGACCCATCAACCGCATCCATCACAATCACAACACTGGCACACACCTACTTCAGCGACGTCGAGGACCACTGCATCACCGTCACCGAATCGCTAGAGCGCATGCGCCGCTCTGCGGACCGAATGATTAATCTCATCTTCAACACCATGGGCGCGTATCAGAACGAGAGCATGAAGCAATTGACTTTTGTCACGATATTATTCCTACCTATGACTTTTCTGGTAGGTTACTATGGCATGAACTTCGAAAATTTTCCTGCCCTGAAGAACAGCGATGCGTATTTCTGGTGGTTGTGCATACCGGTGACTGGGACTATGGTCTTGGTACTGATGTGAGTTTACGATGCAGGCCTTATTGAGAACAGTGTAGCTGACTTTGGGTAGGCGTCAACGAGTATGGCGTGCAATGAAGCGGTTTGGAAGGCGGCGAGACGTTGTGAAGTCGCGAAGAGCTAGAACTTTGCAGGACCAGAGGTGGTGAGCTCATGCTTGGTCACACTCCATGACCTTTCTGTAGACGCGGAAAGTAGCGTTCAGTGACAGCTTAAATACCATTTTATTCTCGATTAGAGGTAGTTACTTCTCAAAGTGCCGAGACGAATTCACAGCGCCTATCAACTATAGCACCTTACCAGCTCCGAGTGGCCACTTGGCGTTCTACAGAATGTTGAAGGCCTTCAACGTTAATTGGTGCAGACCTCTAAAAGATTCGAGCCTTTAAGATGGCTACACATCTAATTGGTTCTTTAGTCCTTGCGTGCTGTTCTAGTTGAATCCTTCAAAATTGTCGACTGGCCACTCGGAGCCGGCAAGGTGCTGTACATTCTCCAGTTGAAAAACAACGACAACACCATGTAAACTGCGGTCGATCCAAGTACAGTGCAAAAATACATCTCAGAGCCGCTTCGACGCCGGATGTCAAGCCTGTTGTTACATTGGCAAAAAAGAGACTTGGTCACTACGAGGGTCGAACTCGCGACCTTGGCGTATCAAGGATGTGAACTATTAGCACCACGCTCTAACCAACTGAGCTAAGCGACCGTTTTGTTGTTTCGATGTTACTTTGAATGAAAGTGTCGAATATATTGCACGATACAAACACGCTTTTAGACGATCTTGGTCAGCCGGAGGTTCAACGTATGGTCACAAGCCGCTGACTAAATCGCGTCCCCAACAGAAAACACTCATCTGCGAACGTGGTCGCGCTTAAGACGCTGATGGATATCAATAAGAATTGTTTCGCCAAGATTTTCAATAATATGTTATAATAATGTGCTGGCTCCTCCGAGCACGAGCATTTTATCTCTTGGCCAACTTTGCACGCGGCCTTCGAGATGAACGGATAGGCCTGAGGTGGCGATGGGGAATATCTATCTGACACGGGGTGAATGGTGACTAACTTCTTGTGAATCTTCTGGGCAGCCATAGCCACATTATCAAGAGCGACAAAGTTCAGAGCGGTGGATCCATTAGTCTTGACATGTCTTGCGCTTGCTTCAATTAAAAATTACTTCCGTCTACGGCAAACCCCTTCCCGAGTTAACGGCGTCAGCAAGTTGGCTTGTCCCCGGTCGATTCTCCGCATACCGCTCATAACTGTCCAGATACAGCTCATCGGTACTTGTCGTTGCCACTACACTGGGCTCGCTATCAATTGCATCAACCCACGCCTTCCACCGACTCCCCTCCTCAGGCTCTGGCCACCCACGGTACGGCCCCAGCACGCGACGCAGCCGCAGCACCCATGGCGCGACCTGCACGTCGACAAATGAGATATGTGGGCCGAGGAAAAACGGACCTGTAGGATCGGCAGCTGCTACAAGCTTATTGATCTGGTCACGCAGGTCCTGGGCGTGCGCGATTTGGTCGTTCTGGTCTTGTGCTTGCAGAAGTTTGTAGAACAGCGGAATCACGTGGCGATTGACGTGGTCCGACCAGAGACGGCTGGTTGCGCGGGTTTGGGGGTCGGGGGGAAGGAGATGAGAGCCAGCGTTTAGGTCTTCGAGATACTCCATAATGACGGTGGACTCATGGGTGCTCCATGTTGGGCCATGGCGGATGGCGGGAACGAGACCGCGTGGATTGACCTCCAGGAGAGACTGAGGCTTTTTGTAAGGGTCTACTTCGATGTACTGGTACGGAACCTTTTTGTGTTCGAGCGAAATCCAGACGCGTTGCACAAAAGGGCTTTAAAACGTCAGTGTATACGGCAGAGAGATTTTTCAGGAGCGAAGCGTACCAGAAGCAACTGCCGTACAATTTGAGGTCCTCGTCCCTGGCATGGTCTCTGACGGTTGCCAAGGCAGTACCTGTGGCTTTCTTGTGATAAGTTTTCTTTGAAGACTCGCCGCTCTGGTTGGTGTCAGTCATTGTAGACGATGATGCACAGCAAACTGAACGAGTTGATAAGAATGTAGCAGGACGTGAGAAGGTGGCAGTGAGGAAATTGCAAGATCTTGCAGAGGAATGAGAAGCGAGGTGCAATGTTCTCGGGAGCGAATACATCAAAGCTGGTGGAGTGTGATGATGGATGATATGCGCGGTGGAGTAACATAGCCCTCGGCAGATCGCCAGTGGCATCCCACCATAAAAATGATGTCATGGTGCATAGAAGAGATGCTCTAGCTAAAACATGTAAAGGAAAATACGACTCAAGGACTTACCTGCACTTTCTTCACATCCCTCTCGTTCTTGGCCAAAGTCCTGATGACAATGTTCTTTTTCACACGGTCGCTTTCTTCGAGCGTATGCTTGTGCGGCCCTGCAACACCATCGCCTTTGCCATTTCCACCGTTGCCGTTCACTCTCTGGAAAGTGTAGAACTTCTTCGGCAGAGGTCCGGGAAGGGGTGGTGGTGGGGGTGCAAACATGTTCATGCTTGGCTGCACGATATTCGGCTGCAGGCCCCAGGGTGTCATGGTCTGTTGCGTATCCATCTGGGGTTGATTGAAGAACAAGCTTGGGTCTGTCGATGGCCCTGCCGTGGCAGTCTGGTTCGGAGTCATGGAGAGGGGGTCGTCGTCTTCTGTGGTGGGTGGTGGATGGCCCATCTGCTCCTCATACTCGCGCTGGTCGAAGAATTCGGTGATCTTGATCTTGACATCGCACAGGTCTCGCTCGCGTGCGACTCGCTTCCGCTTCTTCTTGTCCGGGTCTGTCGACTTTTTCGTGCCTGGCGGACGGCCCTTGAGACGGCAGTCCCAGTAGTGCGAGACGAAGCTCTTGCGCTTGTGGCGCTGGGTGGAGCGGTGCGAATAGACATTGTCGATGTGCGGAAAGTACGTCTGGAATTGCTCCTCGGTCAGGGTGATGGTGTCGTCGACATCGAAGAGGCGCTGCCGCCACTCGTCCAGGTTGGGCGGGTTTGGAATGAGCTTGAGGCCTCTGAACTGGCCATGGTTGGCGAGCGTAGTGACGTCTTCGCCAGGCCCGCTGTCCAAGGGCGAGCTGTACTGCTGCTGTGGTTGCTGCTGCGGCGACTGCTGCGTGGGCTGCTGGGCAATCTGGAGAGGTCGCTGCGCAATGCGCGGGGTGGTATGGATGGGTGTGTGGGCAAGTGGCGTATGGACCTGGTGCTGGTGCTGGTGTTGGTGCGCGGGGCCAGCCAGCACAAATTGCGGGCTGGTCGCATGCGGGTGCGGGTGCTGGTGCTGCGGTGGCACATGCTGTAGCTGCTGCTGGAGGTGTTGCGCCTGCTGGAGCTGCTGGGCCTGCTGGTAGGCGTGCGCGGGGAACTGCTGTGGCGGCAGGCCGTGGGGATCAAAGTGCAGCGCGTGCGGTGGCAGCGGCGGCGCATACGCGTGCTGCTGCTGCTGCTGCTGCTGTTGCGCCTGGGCGTGCGCTTGCGCCTGCGCCTGCGCCTGTGCCTGCTGGTGGAAGAGCTCGCCAGGGCTGAGGCTCTGCAGGGCCTGGGGATGCACGACGAGGCCCTGCGCATCATAGTACGTACCGTCAGGCGCCTGCTGGAGGTTGCTGCGGGGCTGCTGCTGCATGACGCTAACTGAGGAGCCACAGGCAGACCGACAGAAGTCGCATCAGTGGATCTGATCCAGAAATGCGGGACATGCGGGACGGTGACAGGGAGCTCATTATTACAGCGGCGGGACGCCTTCAACACACCAGCACTGTCGAAGACGGCTCGAGGACGGGTAGACGCATGTAGTTAACTTTACTTTCTTTGTCTTATTCAGCGCCGCCTGACAAGTGCCGACGCTGAATCCGTCGTCTCGTCTTGTTCGCTAACGAGGACCCTCGTTTTAGCCTTCTACGCAACACTACCGAAGAAAGACATTCCGCAGCTTTGTTCCAACTGGAGCTGCTTGACTGACTGTACCTAACGCCGTGCCATGCCCTGACCAAGAGAAGCATTATCATGAAACATACAGACCCTGCCACCCTCGACCGCTTAGGCATCCCCGGGCAGGAGGTTCGACTTGACCGCAAACATCTTTGTAGTGACGCCTGCAGTGAAGCCGTCCACCTGCCTGGAGTACTGCTCCACCTGCCTCGAGTTGAGCAGCGTCTCCAGCCTGCTGGGCTCCTGGGGCAGCTTGAACAGCCTCTGCCACTCGTCCTCTGGCAGCAATGGCTGCTTCGACGCCGACCGCGCAGAGTTCTCCGCCTTGCGCTTCTGCTGCCATGCCGTGATCTTAGCCTGCTCGCGAGCGAGCGAACGCTGGTAGTACTGGTAGTTGTTAAGCTCCGTGTGGTGGTTCTCGATGCTCTCGAGGAGCAGATCGCACGTCTTCTCGAGGAATGGGTCAATGGAAAGGTCGAGCGAGTCGTAGTTGGGGTAGAGCGGGGCCTGCGCAGCGTCCTGGTCCTGAAGCAGCGCCGAGAGGCTTGGGGGGAACGCGAGCTCCTCCTTGGGCGCCTGCGTAGGCAGCTGGTGGAGGAGGGAGGTGAGGAGGTGCGAGTTGCGAATGGTGACGGGGAGCTCGACGAGGATGTCAGAGTACCTGAGACCGCTCTTCTGGAGGCTGCGCTTGTTAGCTTTGTCCTGGGACGCCTTATACAGCACAATCAAAGACCAGTCCTCTTGCATACCTCTCAGTTGTGAACTTGCCCTCCTTGTAGGCAGTCATGAAAGCGGGCGACAGCCTGTATGCGCGCAAGTTCATGGCGCCCTGGGAGCTCCTGCTGACGTCGTAGACGAGCGCGACTGTCTTCTCGTTGGGAGCACTCTGGTAGAAGTACTGGTTCTCGATTGTCTGGAGGTTGACAAAGTTGCCCATGCTGGTGCTTGTGTACCAGCCGACGTTGTTGGCGTCCACGTTGACCTCGCGGAGGAACTTGATCATCTCGTTGCCGTATGCGATGTTCTGCTTGGCACGGGGCGCTGAGGCAGCAGTGTTGCTGGCCGAGTCACTCTGGCCATCGTTGGCAGCGGCGGCCGTCTCGGGGAAGGGGAACGAGTTGGTGATCTCCAGAATTCCGTTCTTCTCCATGCCCACCAGGCTTCCGGTCGCTACGCTGGGGAACGACTTGCCGCTGGCAGTCGCGAGCTTGATAGCCACCTATGATCCGCTGTCAGCTTTCTGGTCATACAGCTGCGGGCCGAGACATGGTCGCGAGAAGAAAAGTAGCGGGGCGGTCGGCGGGGGTTTCGCGTTGGAGGCGGCGGTCGCACGTACGAGGGCATCGATCTGGACCGACTTGAAGGTCACTTCCTTGGTGGTGTCCGCCATGTTGTCGGTTTTACGTGTGAGACCGTGGCGTGGGAGTGGGCGGGGCTGCAGCGTTGGGCGTTGTTGACGGTGGGAGAGAATTGTGAGTCTCCGACGCCAAGAGTTGCGGTTGTGCGCAACTGCCGCGCTAGCGATTGCATGGGCATCAACAATGTCAACTCCTTTCTTAGGACTGTCGACAGGTAGTGGCGATAAAGAAATGATGTCGTCATATGATTTGTTTCACGCTCGCTATGCTAGTAAGAATCTGCAGTGGCTATGCAACACTAGAAATGCCATGAATGCACAAACGCCAATGCAATATGCATATCCAACAGCCCAAGTCATCGTCCATCAACACTCGTCTCCATGCAATCTATATCAGACCATATCTTGACTAGGAGCCTCCACGAGTTCTCCCAATATTTCTCTCCCTCATTCTACATCAGGCTCAGACGCCTCTGGCGCAACATCCCCAACGGCATCGACCACTTCTGTCGATATGCACGCTATACCTTCGGCGGTGTTCTTTCTCTTGTGGCCATATGGACTCCAACGTTGAACAAGAGGCGGTCGCTGAGGCTTCCGGTTGTTGGAGTTGGGGTTTCTGGTAATGGATCCATCATCCATGCGCTTCCACTGTGTCTCTTTTCCATCAATATGATCCGATATGTCGGCTTCGTTTTCGTCCTCCCAGATCAACACATTGGCACCGTTGATATCGACTGACCTACTCCCGTTGCGTGGTACAAAGAAGACGTCGGCTCCTGTTTTGCTGAAATCTTGCTGCCATGTCTCCTTCTGCTGAAGCTTGAGAATATAATCCATGGGCAGAGCATAAAGGACATTCTCTTCCTTGTCATGGAGCTCTTTCAGGGGATAGTCGAGACATGCTAGTCCGAGACTGCAGTCTATGCGCAACGAGAGCGGATGAATGCGCCCACCAAAGACCTTGGTCTCGAAAGCAATCCCACTCTCCGTCCACATATTGTCTCCCCAGAACACTTCAGGCACCGACAATAACGGATGGTCGTGATGCGGCCCTGATACCTCGCAAAAATGTGCGATCTCGTGACTAAGGCATATGGCAAGGAACAGGTTGAAACGCAATACCATTGCCGGCTCCCGGTAGCGTAGAAGGCTTAGTTTCTTCGCGGTAGTATAGAAGTCAGAGTGTAAACAAATGCGAGACGCGTGGCATTTGTCACTAATTTTTCGCATCAGGCCACTCTTGTAATCCCTTACTAAGCCCATGGACGCATAGACAGTCTCTGGCGGCAGAGGGTTGTTGTGGAAGCAAAAGTAAACTGTATCCACTTGATTATTCAGAAATCTTCCGAAAGCGCTCTGTCTTTCCTCTGACCATGGTACGTCCTCCCGTATTCGATGGCAAGGCTGTCCATATGCCTCAGAGGTGGCCGCACACAGCTCTCTGTTGCCAAATACTAGCGTATGCCAATAGTGTGCGGTCGCTCGAGATGTGAGAAGCAATGTCGCAAGCTGCATACCAGGCTTCAGCACTTCGTAGATACTGTCAGGGCATCCGTGCCAATTCTCCGGCCGGAAGATAGGATGAATGTCATTATCGAGCGTGCAATCTGGAGGCCCGGAGGTATCCGGAAGTATGACAGCTCGCTTCCTGATCAGTTCAACCGGGTCGAAGCCAAGTTTCACAGGTCTGCGCTTCGCTGCATCTTTGCTGTGGCCCAATAGCCGGCGATACTTCTCGAGCGCTTTACGATCTGCTATTTGTGCCATATGATGGTTGATCGAAATTGACAGTTGCAGTCCGAAGTCCTTGGGCACCTCTATCGTCGAGGGAGTGAACGAAGCAGAGTTGTTATAGCTAAGTGCATCGGGAAGATCCTGAACAAGTTTGTCGATGCACGCGTCCACCAGCTTACCCTCCTTCAATTTACGCAGGAGCATGGCGTTGGCCGTTTGCCCACTAGTGTGATCATCTTCTCCAGCAAGAATGAAAGGGCGAAGCTTTTCGGATAGCATAGGGGGAGGTCCACATTCAGCTGTCGCAGTCGGTGTTCTGCTACCGGTGGGAGTCCAATCCATACTGTCTGGGTCCTGATCTTGGAACGTGACGCCGGATACATCATAATCCTCCGATCGCTCCACCTCTGGATCCGCACTCTGAGCTCGTTGCTCGATCAGGCGTGTAGTCTGCACCATTGCCGCATATGCTTTGCGGTAACGGAAAGGATCCATTCTGGTTGCGTTAGTGGTGAGAATGGACGGCGTAGGTTCGAATCAACATTGACAGCCACTCTTAATCAAATCAAACCCCTTGCCAATCGCACAAATGGTTGTTTGTGTTGGGAACAAGTAGTTATTGTTGAGTTCCAGGAACAATCCAAGACAAAGGACAAGTATGGATGCTGTCAAAGGGTGATGAGTTGGTTGTCCAACTTGATGTCTCATCCAAATCGTGTATTGTTCAGCCACTTCACAACGCCTCGGATTGCCTGCGAGTGACGGATCACGGTTCCCGATCCAGCCATTTCACTTAGTTTTGGTCTTGGGGTGTTCGGCTAGGCTGCTATGGGTCTTGAAAAAGTAGCGCTGCAGGGCATGTCTTACTCGGATCGTAGAAAGCGGTCAACACCCGCGATGAATCACGTCGTGTCTCATCCAAAATCAGCCGACTGGTTGATAGCAAAAGAATCGATAGCGGGGTGGGTTTGTTGTTGTGGTCAAGGTCGGTGAGCTGGTGTGTTGTTAGGCGCCAGGCACGTGCGCCTTCCCGCTGCGCTTTCTCTGCATGGCTCCACAAAATGTCGTGCATGCTGATCTGAGATAGCTGGACATTGAGCAACGGCTGTGCTTGAAATGAAAGATATCTTGACTGAAGTACAGCATTTCTGTTTATCATTTTGTATTCAGCCTACGTTAAAGCTGGTTGGGACGAAAAAGGAAAAGCGATGTAGAGTTGCGCACTTTTGGATGCAATACACTAAAGTGTGTGTGTGTATGTGTATGACGAATTTATATATATATATATATATATATGTTTGCCTCTCACTCATCGTCGTCATCGTCGTCCCCAAATATGGATTTGAAGACGTCTTCAGGAGCTCGCTCGTTCAGCAAAGCCTCGTTCTTCTCAACGTCCACCTTTGCATGCCCAGTATTCTGAGATGCAGATGCAGCTTCGGGCCCTTGCGATACCTGACCCATCCATGCCGGACGGTGAAGGGCAGGACCATTTGTCAAAACTTCATGCACCATCTTGTCCATTGCTGCCTTTGACACTGCTTCTTCTGTCTTTGCCTTGAAGACATTATCACCATCAGATTCCGTGCCATGAGGCATGTCTGGTGGAGGCTTTACGTCGAAACGTTTACATAGCAGTCGTGACGGATGGAAGGGAAAGCTGGTTCTAGTCATGGCACCGTACATTCCCAACTTAGCAGCCTGCTCTGCCGGGTCTTCTGGCTTCTTCACCGGCTGTCGTAGAAGTGTTTCATCCGTATTGCCACCCGCACTACCACTTAGTGTTGTAGACGAGGAGGACGTAAAGCGCGACGCCATTAGTCCAGTAGAAGGCTTGAATACGAGAGCTGCGTGGGCGAATTCCTGTAATTCCTTAACCCAGTCGGATGTCGATACGCTACCAGTGCGCTCGGGGAGATCGTCCTTTAGCCCTGCACGTACTTCAAGAAAGCCTACGTATCTCGAACGCTTATGTGGGTCCTCAGCATACGGCATCCACCCCGTGGCACCCTTTGCTAATGCAGCAGCAGCAGTGCTCTTGTCGAGCGCGGGGACGAGGCTCCAGAGATCCTTTGGCTGCGCTTTGGCTGCAGGCAAGTGCCCCTCAGGTCCAGATTCTCCCCGGCCTTGGGGTAGATCGGCCTTGCCAGTCAAACCCGCAAGACGATCTCGCGCTTCTTTGGGAATAAAGTCGAAGACTGATTTGCCAGGCAATTGCTGCTCACCTAATAGCGCAGAGCGACCCTTTGCATCTAGCGTTGAAGCTTTCGCAGCATCTGTGACGGACTGATACTGTTGCGTGCCAACATCATTAGAGGCAGCCTTCATCGACTTCCATCCAGGAGGGATCTTTGGGGGCGGGTAATTTGGCTTCCTGTTCAGTTCGGCAACATCAGCGGCAAGTACAAACCCTACTAAAGGAGGTCGTCCGTCCATGGAGGCTCGATTCAGCAGGGTCAAAGCCTTGTTTGATACTTTCTTTGAGACGAATACTGGGCCGTCGCCCGCCCCGGCCCTTGCGAATTTGCTAGGCTTCTTCGCCTTTTTGTCTTTCCCAGCTGTTTTATTGAAGGATATCTTCGGACCTAGCTCGTAAGGATCTTCGTCGTCGGAGCCCGTGTCGTTCAGAATACCAACACCAAACGATGACTTCTTCACTGTTGGCTTCTTCACAACAGGAGTCTTTCTCGAGTTCTCGGTAAAGTGAAACTCTAGCGAGGGGCCTTGGTCTGTGGACTTCTCGTCTACCATGCCCAGACGAGCTTCTGACTGGTAGCCCAGACCTCTACGGCGTACCTCCTCATGCGGGATCGGCATAGCTCGAGTATCCTCAGGAGCGAATGTATGACTAACTGTGCCTATGTCGGCAGCCGTACCATCTTCCAAGCGAGCCGCACGGGTGATCTTTCGCCCTATGCCTTGATCACGTCTCCAGCCCATCTTTTGCGCCAGCTTGACACCCATTGTTTCTTCTGGATTGAGGAACAGACCAAAGAATCCATCATGGGCCGGGTCGTCTGTGGCGCCAATGCCTGCGAAGTGTTGAGCTGTCTCAAGCTGTCGAGTTTCTGCTGCCTCGGCCAGATCTTCGTCGTCCATGAAGTCTTCTGCCCGCTGTGCTGTCGTAGCGGCTTGGTCTTTGTTGCGGTTGGACCGCGAGGAAACGAATGTTTTGGGCGTCCATCCTTCTTTAGATCCAACTGAGTTGAAGTATCTTAGCATAGTCAAGAAGTCTTGCGTCCGTTCAGAGACGGCTCCGAGGCTTACCCTGCACTGAACCCTCCCGTAAATGCGCCGTGTAGTCTTCTGCGTCCTCGTTCGTCCGTCACGGTCTGCTTCCATACAGGCACAAACTCCCCGTCGTCCTTTTCGTCTGGGAGCTCAGTGCCCAGAGACACATAGCTCAGACTTCCTCGAGCACGCTTCGATGAGTTCGTGGGAGATCCTGCGCGTGGCCGTTTGTACGCCATGGTGGACTTTGATGATGTTGGATTGTCGTGTCGAGTCTACACGGCCGTTTACTGGCCGTGTTGCTCTCATGACTAAGCAGCAGCGAAAACGTACAAAATTGTAGAGCAGTTTAATTAATCAGCGTTTGGGCGCAAATGTGACACGCGATATCGCCCATCAGGATCACTGGGCTAGCACATTGTTTGTCTCTCTCATGCAGACAGTGGCTGGCCGGGCTTCAGTCTGGACTTGGGCAATGCGTTCCTGAAAATCATCTTGCATGTCTGGTTCCTCTTGCATGCTAGCGCGCAGGCAGGAGTGGGACCGATGATGTAGGCTGGGTTGCTCATCGACGCCGCCATCGCTTGCGCCCGTTGTTCACTCGGAAGACCCTGAGGATCAGTGCAATTGCTCGGGAAGGGGGCAAGCTGGGCTAGAGAGGCAGCCAATTGCGGTGGCTACGCGCAAAAATTAATTGCAGCCCGCTGGCAGCCCTGTGAGACGGTTGACGCAGGCCTCGCTGGAGTGTGACGACCTACCCCACGACGCAGCCCAACCTGTCGTGCCTTGCGGGCATTGGTGGAGCTGCTAGCACCAGTAACGGCGGGCTGGCTGCTGGAGCTACCTAATCGCGCCAGCCTCCAACACGGGATCCAAGACATGGGCTATAGTGCACCGTGGTGCTCACTGACTGCCTCTTCCTGCTGTGACAGCGTGCTTGTGTTCCTCTGTGCAACCCTGCTGCACAATCCCAGCCGGGCTTGGTGATGCAAGGCCGCAGCCAGTACGCATTCGTCTTCTTCGACCTTCCTTGACCTTGACCCTGCCAAGTTTAGTAGTCGGCAGCGCAATCGCGATCAATAACTGCCCCTTGAGGGAATCCGCGCACTCTTATCCATCACCACGTGCGTGCACTCACCGCTGAGGCTTCGCCAGTCTGCAGCGACCAGTCTGTCTCCACCGTCGCTCAAAACGCTCGCAGTCGGCCATTCTCAGGGCGCTCGCTGCCCTTGCGCCGCGCAGCCATGGCCGCACCAGCCCCAACGTCGCCGTCCGTTGTTCGACGACCACCGCACAGCGACCGCCCAGCTCGCTCGCAGAGTACCACCACGCGTCCTAGTGGGCAGCCGCAGCACCTGAAGGACGTCTCTCGTCGCGACTACGAGCAGAGCAACGTTGCTGCTTACTCCCCGTCGCGCCACAGCGAATCACGAGAAGCTCCCCCACAGCGCACCGAGTCAAGCAGGCGCCATTCGCGGTATGCTTCAGACGCCTCCGCGGCCAGCGCAATGCCCACCAACGGCATAGCCAGCGAGAATGCACGCGGAGCTCAACCTGTTCAGCCGCCTAAGCGCAGGACCACCATTACCGCCCCCGCTACAGGAACATGGGCGCTAGGGAAGACCATCGGTGCGGGCAGCATGGGCAAGGTCAAGCTGGCGAAGCATAACGAGACCGGCGAGCAGGTACGTATGGCTGACGCCGTCACAGCGCCGTGGACCGACGACCATCTTGGCTAACACGCTGCAGGTGGCCGTCAAGATAGTGCCTCGACAGTCCCAGGACCAGCACCAGAGTGCTGCCGACCGCGAGAGAGCCGACCATTCCAAGGAGGTGCGCACCGCCCGCGAGGCCGCCATCGTCAGTCTGCTGAACCATCCGTATGTCTGTGGCATGCGGGACGTCGTACGCACCAACTACCACTGGTACATGCTTTTCGAGTTTGTCAACGGAGGACAGATGTTGGATTATATCATCTCCCACGGCCGCCTCAAGGAGAAGCAGGCCCGCAAGTTCGCCCGTCAGATTGCTAGTGCGCTGGACTATTGCCATAGGAACAGTATCGTCCACCGAGATTTGAAGATCGAGAACATCCTCATTAGCAAGACCGGAGACATCAAGATCATTGATTTCGGGCTCAGCAACTTGTTCTCCCCTCGTAGCCAGCTAAAGACATTTTGTGGCAGTCTGTATTTTGCCGCACCTGAGCTACTGCAGGCCAAGCAATACACCGGCCCTGAAGTCGACGTCTGGAGTTTCGGTATCGTCCTATACGTCCTGGTCTGCGGTAAGGTACCGTTTGATGATCAGAGCATGCCACAGCTGCATGCTAAGATCAAGAAAGGAGTGGTTGATTATCCTCCATGGTTGTCTGCGGGTGAGGCCTCTGCATCATAGAATTTGGCTGTATACTGACTTCTTTCAGAGTGCCGGCAGCTGATCCACCGCATGCTGCAAACAGACCCCTCGCAACGCATGACGCTCTCAGAAATCATGAACCACCCATGGATAACCAAAGGTTTCAACAGCCCTCCAGAAAACTACTTGCCACATCGCGAACCACTACAGCTTCCTCTGGACCCTGAGATTGTCGAAAAAATGACTGGCTTTGACTTCGGCACTCCCGAGTACATCACCTCGCAATTGACAAGTGTCATACAATCCGAGGAGTACCAGCGAATTGTGCGCCTTGCGGCGCGAAGAACCACAGCTCAAACTCCAGAGACCGAACGGAAACGCGGCATGTTCGACTTCTACAAGCGACGCAATTCAATATCGAGTCGAGAGCAGTTGACGGCTTCTTCATCAGAGGAAGTGTCAAGGGGTCTGGATCCTGTGAATGCCTACAGTCCTCTCATCTCAGTCTACTACCTGGTACGGGAAAAGAGAGACCGTGAGCGGGCCGAGGAGAATGCAGGCGCAGTTCCAGGCGCTGTAGCCATGCCTCAAAGTCCAGGCGAGAAGCCGCTGAAGATGCCCGACCTCCCGGCACCACCACCAGCGTACACGAACGCTGCAACTTATGAAATGGCGGGCGAGAAACCAACGGGCGGACGGTCACGGCCCCGAGCGAGAACGCATGGTGAGGATGAAGTGACTGATAGCCTGAAGAGAGTGGACCTGAACAAGCCCCCTGGTTCTGCTTCTCCAGCTGTATTGACGCCACCGGTGGAGCACTCTAAGAGGGAAGGTCCAGTTGGGGGGTTACTGCGACGTTTCAGTACTCGCAAGTACCGTCACGAGAGGGCACAGCCAGAAGTACCACCTACACCACCTACGCCAGCGGTGGCAATCTCAAGCCCTGTGGATCCGCCTCCGCCCCAAGTAGCTCCAGCCAATATCCCTAGGAAGAGCTTTAGCATCCGCAGACCCCGCGATAGGGATGTGGGATCCTCGTCTCAATTGCCTTCCAGCACAGCAAACCAACCGGAGCTATTGTCGCCCCCCGGCAGTACTAACAGCGCTGCCCGGAAGCTAAAAGCACTTGGCCGATCAACCAGCGTCAACTCGGCTGACTTCCGTCGACGTTTGAGTCGACGCGGACGGTCATCCGAAAATACAGGTGATCGCGAACCTCCACAGACAAGTGGCTCCGACAGATCGGACCTTAGCACTCAGCAACCCCGACCGAGTTACGACCCTGGGGCTGATGAGATCCCTTCGAGCCCCCGTAGGAACCAAGCATCCCGAGCAAAGTCCCTAGGGCATGCACGAAGGGAGAGCATACAGGCTAGACGAGCGAAGCGGGAGCAAGCTAGAGAGTCTAATGTGCCGGAAGAGACAGACGCTGAGTTGGCTGAATCTGCAGTTGACGCGGATGAAGCTAGAAGTCACGACGCAGTCAAGCCGGTATTTCTCAAGGGGCTCTTTAGTGTGTCAACGACCAGTAGCAAGCCGGTCTCGTACATACAAGATGATCTTATCCGGGTGCTCCATCAACTCGGGGTCACATTTCAGCCTATCAAAGGCGGCTT
The DNA here is from genome assembly GCA_011058905.1 of Curvularia kusanoi. Taxonomy (NCBI): domain Eukaryota; kingdom Fungi; phylum Ascomycota; class Dothideomycetes; order Pleosporales; family Pleosporaceae; genus Curvularia; species Curvularia kusanoi. The sequence goes on along the minus strand of SWKU01000015.1, from coordinate 413,435 downwards.
CAAGTGTCGACACTCTCCCAGCATCGACCCAAATCAGGGTTCTGACATGCCCACTTCTCCACCCGGTGGCGGTCACCGCAGGAAGATCAGCTTTGGAGGGCTGATGGGCGGCGATCGCGATAAAGAGCGAGACGAGTTCAGAGCAGAGAACCGTGCTCCTCATACACCGAAAATGCGGTCGCGGCCTTCTCCTGTGGATAACAGTTTCACCAACACTGACGAGTCTGATGATAGTGACGAGAGGGATGAACGTAGACCCCGTGGGGGGCGAGCACTGGCTGCTGGAGAGACAACGACACACGTGCAAAGCGATCTCGGCGATTTAGCCCCTCTTGTTTTCGAGGTACTAATTGTCAAGGTCCCTCTTCTACAGTTGCACGGCCTGCAGTTCAAGAAGGTCGACGGGGGTACCTGGCAATATAAAAGCATGGCACAGCGCATTCTGGAGAACCTACGGCTATGAACGACAGGGTCTGAGCCAGGCGTTTTGGTCGCAACTTCATGTTTCTTTTCTCTGGTTAGGGTTGTCAACGGTTCGTAAATCGAAGTAATGTGTGGGTTGTGCATAATATGGGCCACGACTGTTAGTTGGGATATCGATTTAGACTTTATTAAGGATTATTGCGACGTGGTGTCAAGATGCGCCTAAGTGAAAGTGTTCTTGCGCGAATATGTAGCGACCATCATCGTGAAGGGCTCGGCCATTCTGTGTGCAAACGCTGATCTTTATGCTTACTGCAGGCTTAGCCAACGGACTTCTTGGTCGTTATTGAAGTGGGCGTCGATCTCCGTCCTTTGCCAAGGCTGAAGACGTGGGGGGATCCTCATCTCTCGAGTACCGACGGAACGCACTCCACGCACTCTCACAATCCGCGCCAGTCACCGCTCTTCCACCGCCACCACAGACTCCAGCGTCACTTGACGACAAACAGCTGATACACATACTTTCAACCGCACCCATCGTCGCCACAACACCAAACCCTACCCGACCCCGACGTCGCAGCGACAGATGCAGCAAATGCAACACCTCTTCACGCAGCCGCAGCAGCATTACCCGGGCGAGTGGTCGCAGGGCCACCACCAGCACCCCAACCACCATGTAGCCCAGCACGGCCAACTACAGGCGCAGGCTCAGGCGGCGCAAGCTCAGGCCCAGGCTCAGGCCGCCGCCGCCGCTGCCGCTGCCGCGCAAGCCCAGCAGCAGCACTACCAACGGATTGCGGGCAATAATGGAACAGCTGTCCCCGGCAATGGGATCGTACCCCGTGGTCCCGCGAACGACATGCAGGCCAACACCGAAATCGGCATGACAGAAGAGAACAGGCGCGTGCTCGACTGGATTGCGCAGCTTATGAAGCCCGCAACGCGCGAATCGGCCCTCTTAGAACTGAGCAAGAAGCGCGAGCAGGTGCCTGAGCTTGCTCTGATCCTGTGGCACTCATTCGGTACGCCAGATGTTGGAGTAGCAATAGGCGACAGCTAACAAATGCAGGCGTTATGGCTTCATTGCTCCAGGAGATCATCTCGGTCTACCCATTGCTCAATCCATCACAGCTGACCGCTGCTGCTTCGAATCGCGTCTGCAATGCCCTTGCGCTCCTGCAATGCGTTGCTTCGCACACCGAGACCCGCGGCCTATTCCTGAGCGGTATGTATAAAAGCCCAACGTAAGCATCACCTCTGACACACTTACAGCGCACATTCCTCTCTTCTTGTATCCCTTCCTCAACACCACATCCAAGTCGCGTCCCTTCGAGTACCTCCGCCTGACCTCACTGGGTGTGATCGGCGCCCTTGTCAAGAATGACTCCTCCGAAGTCATCAACTTTCTTCTCACAACCGAAATCATCCCGCTCTGCCTCCGTATCATGGAGACAGGTTCAGAGCTCAGCAAAACTGTCGCTATATTTATCGTGCAGAAGATTTTGCTCGACGACATCGGTCTTGCGTACATCTGCCAGACGTATGAGCGCTTCTACGCAGTGGGAACAGTTCTCAGCAACATGGTCAATCAGCTTGTGGAGCAACAGACCGTTCGACTTCTCAAGCACGTGGTGCGCTGCTTTCTCCGGTAAGTGATATATGCATTCTTGACCCGCACAGAACTAACAGGTGCAGTCTTAGTGACAATGCTCGTGCTCGCGAGGCTTTGCGCCAGTGCCTTCCCGAGCCTCTTAGAGACGCGACCTTCTCTTCGGTCCTCCGTGACGACGCAGCCACCAAGCGCTGTCTCGCCCAGCTGTTGATCAATCTCTCTGACAACGTTGTCGATGCGGCCAACAACCAGCAACTGATGCACTGAGATGATATCCCAAGTAGGCGCCTTCCTACGCACTTTCGGTTCAGCAAGATATCCACACTTTGAATTCTGTGTAATTTACAGGCCTTGGCCTTTGACTTCATTCAGCGCGGCAGCATGCATAGGGGGTGGTCCGGGTACATATCACCTTGACCTGGATATGGTACAGTACTGGCGTTGGGGTCTTTCCGATGCGATACCCGTGGGCACAGTGTTCATGACATGGCTTCACAGCATCTTATCATCTTTTATGGACGACTCTCATTGCGCGGAGTTTTGGGCATTGCATGGCGTGGTATTCTGTTCGTGTTCTGGCTGGAACAAAAGCGATATGTATAATATTTGACCGGTTCAGTAGCTGGAGCAATGTAGGACATGCTTCTTCTTTACTAGGAGGGCCAGAGTGCTTGTGAAGACAACATCCGCTGTTCTAACAGACGGCAATTGCGACGGACTCCTGCTGGACTGGATTTATATAAGCATATTCAACTCCTTCGGACAGCATTTGCGTCGACGTCGCCACCGTGTTCTTACTCACTTGAAACAGTGGTGACCATGTTGCAGAGCGGCGGGTGCTGGCCAATCGGACACTAGCGTGCGTTAGGCGAATTTTGCTGCACTTTTGCGCATCGCCGCCCCCGCCGCCTTTTCTTCTTCAACCCCCATCGCCAGAGCCACCAAAGGATCAATCCCTTGGGAGACAATCAGCCAACATGTCGAAAATCTCTGTCGCCAGCGTTCGTTCGAACGTCCAGGAGCTCCTTGAGTACTCCAACGAGACCAAGAAGAGGAACTTCCTCGAGACCGTCGAGCTCCAGATCGGCCTCAAGAACTACGACCCCCAGCGTGACAAGCGTTTCTCTGGAACCGTCAAGCTTCCCACCGTTCCCCGTCCCCGTAAGTTCCACGCGCACAAGAACTGCTATGGCAAAGGCTGACGATTCCCAGGCATGGCCATCTGCGTTATCGGTGACCAGCACGATATCGACCGTGCCAAGCACCACGGTGTTGATGCCATGTCCACCGAGGACTTGAAGAAGCTCAACAAGAACAAGAAGCTCATCAAGAAGCTCGCTCGCAAGTACGATGCTTTCTTGGCTTCCGACGCCCTGATCAAGCAGATCCCCCGTCTCTTGGGTCCTGGTCTGTCCAAGGCCGGAAAGTTCCCCACTCCCGTCTCTCACGCTGAGGACCTCGCCAACAAGATGACCGACGTCAAGTCCACCATCAAGTTCCAGCTGAAGAAGGTTCTCTGCATGGGTGTCGCTGTCGGCAACGTCGGCATGACCGAGGACGAGCTCATTGGCAACATCATGTTGGCCGTCAACTACCTCGTTTCCCTCCTCAAGAAGGGCTGGCAGAACGTGGGCTCCCTGACCATCAAGGCCACCATGAGCCCCCCCAAGCGCCTCTACTAGAGAATTGTGGTGTGGGTCGCTGGGTTCGTCGCATTGCGCTGCGGTGGGCTGTTGAGAAACGGCTTGCTGCGGTAACGATCTAACGGAATCACGATCTCGAAGGAAGAAAGGTAGTAATGTAGCTTTAAATGGCATATGTGAATCCTTTCCTCAACAATTGCACTTTATGAATCTGCGAGTGACCGATATGCTTGTACATCTTACCCGAATACTAAAAGCCCATGATCCTGCCCTAATCAAATTTTTGTTTGTGCTGAGGCGTCATGCAAACCTTCGATATTGTGCCGAAGAACATAGACAGCAGCCATCCTCAAGCGCAGCACCAACACCGCTCTCAATGATAACGAGCGCAGTGCGCCTGGTACGAAATTACTTTCAAAATTCAAGTTGAATCCAAGGTATGTCTCACACCATCCCACAACACGCATCCATCTTTTCACGGACGCTAGTTGGTAGGAAGACGGTCGAAATCACTCTACGGGGCCGGGAACGGAGGACTATCCACAGAGAATAGGGATAACCCTCAGCAAGCCGCTTGCGCGGAGCCACGATATAAGTAACTTAGGAAGTTACCTACTGATGTAGGAGGAGCTGCGAGGGGACGGGGGACGCAGGGCTTATATAGCATGGGCGAAAGGCGGGCACGGACCAAGGCTTAGCGAAAATTTCTAGCAAGGCTTCACGCATGTGGGACCTATGCCAAAGCGGTCACGACCCATATCTGCTCTGTGTCTAATTAGTGCCTGCATTTCTTGAGTTGGTTTTTGTCCTCGATGTTGATGAGCCGATGGCCAGGTGAGGCTTCACAGCTGACTGATATGTGTTGCATATCACACTCTGATCTCTGCAGCCATTAGCATGGTCAAGCAAGACTCTGGCGCGGAATTGGGTATATGGAGTTGAGTATATTATTGACTGTATGTACATGTAGAACTGAAAGGCTATATCAAATGCTACGATTCAACGCCATCACACAATGCTGAACACAAGGTAGGAGTCATGCAGCCACATGGCATCTATGCGAGCTCTTCACAATCCGCATCATCGTTGCTTCTTCCTCCACTCATCAAACGCCTGTTCGGCATCAGTATGCTCACTCCCACACCGATCCGCAATCAGGCCCCACGACCTTGTTCTTATGATCTTCTCTACCGCCCTCTCGTTGCGCATTAGCAAAGCCAGACTCTCTGTCCTGGCCTCGCGCGGAAAATACCTCCCCGAATATGGATCTAACCTTTCATCTACCACTCTCTCCCGTGCCTTCGCATCTTCAACCTGCCTCAGGACGCTGTCCGGGTCATCAGGATCTGGACTCGTCGCCACGCCGGCGCAGTAATCGAGCACATCGGATCGCACCGCCCAACTGGGGAAGAGCACGCGATCCTTAAAGTCGGCGCATTGGGCGGGCGCAAGCTCTCGCGCATGAGGCCCGCTGAGCTGGCGACTCGATGTAGATGTAGGATCAAAGCCGCGTTGCGCTGGCGTCAGTAGGGCGTTGAGGTTTTGTGTGATCGAGTCGTCGATTGTCGAGCGTGATAACCGTAGAAAATCTGTCACGAGGCTTGCATTAGTTAGTGTGCGACTCGGACACGGCGGTGCGGGCTCACCTCGCAGGGCAGTTTGGTTGAAGCAGAATTGTGGCGTGAGGCGTGCTGCTGGTGAGGGCTGCGACATGGTAGGCAGAGAGGGAGTGGATTGGGGAGGCGTGGATTTCCAGAAATATTTCGCCAGGATTACGGATTGTAAAGTAATATATGCAGAGCTATGTAGTTGTACTGTCCTAAATACAAAGTTACGTGCAAGTTGCCGCACCGAGATGCATTTGGTGATGCCTGCCTCGGAGTGATGTCAGCACTTTCCGCGCTGCCTGCGCACGTTCCGGGTTCGCGAGGCAGGCGCGTCTCAACGCGTCTATCCTCGGTCGCAGCCTAAACCTGTGCCTTGTGGTAAGACAAGAGCATGCCCGTACGCTTCAGAGTGTCTAGCCACACGCTTCTTCCCTTTCGTCTGGCTTGTCGTGCACTCGAACCAATTCGACCCCAATTGCTTTCTTCCATTACTGCTCGCCGCTCTGAAACTGAGGGCCTACAGCTCCGCAGCATAGCAACCATGCCTCCAAAGCAGGCAACTCTGGGGTATGTCAAACCTTCGCAGACTACGCTTGGGTGCGATAAGGCTACCCAATTGCACAATATACCAAGTCCGTTGTGCTGACATAGGCGTCACAGGAAGTTTTTTGGTGCGAATGGCGCCCCCACGAAGCAGCAATCGAAGCTGTCTTTCTCGACGAAACCGAAGGCCGAGAAAAAGGATGCGGACACAAAAGAGGAGCCAGAGCCAGCGCCAGCAGACATGAAGTCAGAGCCCAGTCTCACTGCCGAGTCAAGCACAAAGGTTGAAGAGGGGACAAATGGCGACGCAATGGAGGTGGATAGTTCGTCTCCGGACGTCGGCAAGAAGAGACAAGTCAAGGAAGAAGAAGAGAATTCAGATGACGAACCTCCTACGAAGCGACAGCGGCGCAAGCCTGCGAAAGATGCCGAGACGAAAAAGGCTAAGGTGGCCTCGAAAAGGGTCGATAAGCTTGCTGCGTCGCCAAAGAAGGCCGTTGCCACTGCAAGAGCAGTGAAGGGAGAAACCGACGAGGAAGTGGAGGCGCCAAGATCAACCAAAGAAACAACGAGCAAGAAGGGAGCACGGGAATCGTCAACCCCAGTCGCTACAGACGAAACCACATCAGAGGGGAAAGAAGAGGAGCAAGATGACCTCCTGAGCTCAGGCGAAGAACCAGAGGAGGTCAAGGTCAAGGCCCGGAAGCAAGTTCAGAGTACCCTTTCTTCCAAAACGAAGGACCTGTACCCAGACTGGAAGCCGGGTGAGCCAGTTCCGTACGCTGCGCTCTGCACGACCTTCTCTAAGATTGAGATGACGACAAAGCGACTGGAGATTCTGGCTCACTGCTCGCTGTTTCTTCGACAAGTGATGCGACTGACGCCTTCGGATCTCCTTCCAACAGTGATGTTGATGATCAATAAGCTCGCTGCAGATTACGCTGGTATCGAACTTGGTATTGGTGAATCGTTGATCATGAAAGCTATCTCCGAGAGTACTGGGCGGAGCTTGCAACACATCAAGAGTGATCAACAGGAGATCGGAGATCTTGGTTTGGTCGCAGCCAAGAGTCGATCGAAGCAGCCCACCATGTTTAAGCCGAAGCCTCTGACGGTGGCAGGCGTTCACAAAGGTCTCATGGCTATCGCGACCACGACTGAAGGCCAGGGCGCCCAAGGTCGAAAGGTTGACGGCATAAAGAAGTTGTTATCGGCAGCCGATGCACACAATGCTGGCAAACACGTTGACATTGAGGAAAATAAGGGGGGTGCAAGCGAGGCGAAGTTCATCGTCCGGACATTAGAAGGCAAACTACGTCTAGGTCTTGCAGAAAAGACTGTTGTGGTCGCACTTGCGCAAGCGCTGAAGTTCCATGAAATGTCGCAAAAAGGCAAGACGCCATCTACAGCAGATTTGGCGGAGGCCGAGTCCACGCTGAAGACTGTCTATAGGTTCGATGATCTTTCTTACGTTCCTAGCATCGCGCTGACCTTGATACAGTGAACTTCCAAGCTACGAGGTCATCGTCCCAGCAGTACTCGAACATGGACTTTCAAAGCTACGGGACAACTGTAATCTACAGCCCGGTGTACCGCTGAAGCCCATGCTTGCGAAACCGACAAAGTCGATCACCGAAGTCCTCGATCGATTCGAAGGTAAGGACTTCACTTGTGAGTACAAGTATGATGGCGAGCGGGCACAAATACACTTCGTGGCACACGACGCTGCGATAGACATGGCAACGGCAGCCCCAGCAGCTGGCAAGAGCGATCGTGGGGTGTCGAATATTTTCTCCCGAAACTCGGAAGATTTGTCAAAGAAGTATCCGGATATCCTTGCGAAGCTCCCGACATGGGTGAAGGAAGGAACCAAGAGCTTCGTACTTGACTGCGAGACTGTTGCCTGGGATATGGTCGAGAAAAAGGTTCTTCCTTTCCAGCAGCTCATGACGCGAAAGCGAAAGGATGTTAAGGTAGAGGATGTAAAGGTCAAGGTCTGCGTTTTCGCCTTTGACATCCTATACCTCAACGGCGAGGTAAGTCTTACATTTTCTATGGCATGAATATTTACTTACGTGCTAAGGCTCTTGTGACAAAATCGTTCCGCGAACGTCGAGAAGCTCTAACCGATGCATTTGTTCCCGTGGAGGGCGAGTTCGCGCTTGCAAAGTTCGGCAACACAAATGACCTTGATGCTATCCAGACCCTACTTGAGGACTCCGTTAAAGAAGGATGCGAGGGCCTTATGGTGAAGATGCTTGATGGACCTGAATCTTATTATGAGCCCTCCAAGCGTTCGCAGAACTGGCTGAAAGTCAAGAAGGACTATCTCTCCGGCGTCGGCGACTCGCTCGATCTTGTTGTCTTAGGTGCGTACTATGGCAAGGGAAAGCGAACGAGCTGGTACGGCGCATTCCTGCTCGCCTGCTACAACCCCAACACCGAAAAGTACGAAACCGTATGCAATATCGGCACCGGTTTCTCGGAAGCCATCCTCGAACAATTCCACAAACAGCTCTCCGACATCGTCATCGAACGCCCGAAGCCCTTCTACACGCACAGTTCGGGTAACAAGGACCAACCTGACGTGTGGTTTGAGCCGCGATACGTCTGGGAAGTCAAGACAGCCGATCTCACCCTCTCACCGCGATACAAGGCGGCTGCAGCGGAGGTTAGTGGCGGGGGCAAGGGCGTCAGTCTAAGGTTTCCCCGCTTCATTAAGGAGAGAGATGACAAGAAACCCGATCAGGCGTCGACGGCGAAGCTGATCGCGGAGATGTACCAAAGACAGGAGAGCGTGGGAAAGAACAAGGGACCGAGTGCCGACGATGATTTCGAGTATTAGAGAGATAAGTCGATCCGAGGAACTACGGACTCAATACATGGTTCACAACGCTTTTACGGTCAATTTTGATGTCAAGTGCTGACCTATATGCTTGATCGCTCCGAAATCTATTGGTCTGTTTCACCATGAGGGTTTCTAAATTCTAGAGGCTTTCGTCTCTCTATATCTTTTCTTACCCGATTCAGAATGGGTCAAAGTTGAGAGGGTTCCGAAGTGACTGCAGGACACTCACGCAACAGGGTGTATATGCTGATGTGCTGGCAAGTCTTGGCTGCAGCCTCTTGATAACGACACTCGATGCCGATCCAATTTCTTGTCACCCCAAACTTACATCCATGACCGTCCGTACATCCTGCTGCAAATCTTAAGTGTAACGGCCAGATTTCCACCCGCAGATCTTTTCAGAGTGTGGAGCCTGATTGCGCAATACCGTTAGATCACGTAACCCTACTGTCATACATGAAGGAACCACGCACGACAGCTCCTTCCTCGCATGCTGTGATCAGCTTGTTGTCATTGATCACCAAGCGCCCAAATACAGAAGCCGAGGACAAGCCGAGGACCAAGCCGAGGAATTCGTCGTGGATCAAGAAGAGGACGACCTTGTACAGCTCGACGATGCAATCGGTGCCGATAGGGAGGCATATATAGCCTACCTGAAAGATAAGGTCCTTGACCGTTTGGCTGAGGTACTGGCACGGTTCAAAACATCTCCAGTACGTCGCAAAGGGCCCTTTCTCGACCCTAAAAATGTGTCGGCTACTTTCATGGTCCTTCATGATAACCCCTTGGCGGTCGATATATACTGCGCTAAGAATGAGGGATTGAAGCAAGTATATAATGGCAGATCTCAAGACGACACAGATTTTCTTGAGGTATGGAAGAAGCACATGCAGCATGTTTCGGAGCGAGATTAGCATTATATTACTCTAAAGGAACAACATATCGATGACTCGGCGCAGGATCTAGGGCAGCGGAAGCGAAATTGGCATTGTTTGCGTCAGTCGTGGAGTATCAAAGACCACGGCTGACTTACTACATAAACAAAATACGTGAAGGGCTGACCACGAACACTGATTCTCAGTTGTCAACAGAAAGAGGATTGAACGAAGTATGGAAGGAGCGAATAGCCATGATTGAGCCCCTGCTGCATCGGATATGGACCGATCATCTTGGCAATGTGATTAGACTTCGTTCCAACACAGAACTCGCGCTTGACGTCCATTCCGAAACCGCCAATACTGGCGATAGCCTTACGAATATTGAAACAACGGTGGATTCGGTCTTCAAAGATATCGACAAGCTCTGTCAAAGCGGCGTGTCGATCGAGCCAGCCAAATCCTTCACTGATCCACAGATAGCGTTGCTTCGCAAGATCACAACCACTACCTCGCTTCTTTGGAAGGGTGTTCGACAAGAATCTGCAGTCAAATCAAAGCTGTGGTCTCGATTACAAGATCAACCAGACGCTGCTAAAAGATTAAGATCCATTACTTCAGCGCTAAAATTCTTATGTCGCCTTCATCTTGCAACTGATACCTTCGTCAGGGCAGCCGAAGAGTTGCCAGAGTTCCGATCAATTGAAGTTATACTGCTCGATGCATACAGGGAGCAACGTTCTCCGGGAACAAAACCCCAGACTGCTCTGGAGGTGGTCAGGGCTTTGGGTATCAAGAACAAACACCGGTCATGGGATTCGTTCTTTGCGGAGAAGAAAACCGAGGACAAGTTCCAGGATATGCTGAAAAACAAGCGCTTCCTTCACGCTGAGCTACAGTTGGTGGATCACTACCATACTGTATGTGCGACTCGACGTGAGCCCGTGCGCGTTCATCCTTACATCGGATGCAGTAAGCTCTGCTGCTTTCTCTGTTTTTATTACATATTTCTAGGCGGAAGCTTTCGGGTTCGTGGGACCCACGAAACCGTCATGCATCAATGGGTACTTCCAACCGCCAGCACATTTGGCACGACTGCCGACAAATTCCTCAATTTCGTTCTTGCTAAGATCAAACATACCATCGAGGCACCTTTTTCGGAGCGTAATGCTAAAGCTCTTGCGCAATCTTCGGCTGCAATCTCGACGGCTCGTACTGTGCCAGAACAGGAGATGGAACATAATGAGATGTCACAGCTCTACATGCGGTTCGTGCTCAGGTGTCGAAGCTACTCTAAAAGACTGATCTCTTCTCAGCCGCATGATGACAATGACTAATGTAGTCACTGAAGACGGTTTACTGATAAATCCACTATATGAGAAGCCAGGTTACGTGTCTGTCGTAGGAGGAGGATGTGGTAAAATCAAAAACATGACACTTGACGAAGCCGAAGTTTTCAGCGCAAACCATGTTCGGTCGAAGCTCGACTTGGAACAATTGAAAGACATGCCGCCAGAACGCTATTCACCCCAGACGGCTTGTAGTAGGAGCAGGTGCAGACGCCCTTCCAATTTGTGTTGCTCAGCGTGTCGCACAAGGTATTGCTCTCGAGGTTGCCAACGCAAAGACTGGGATCGTCACGTATTCCATTGCACCGTCAAAGATCGACCACGCCTGTTCGATTACCTGAAGATTTATCTTTCTACACACCGTAGACTGGGAAATGAGGTAGATCGGACACGATTCCTGCAAGCGCTGTTCGCTGATGATGTAGTCTGTCGAACTTTCGGCTTCGTCAATTGCATTGACGAGAATGATGTTGATAGTCTATGCCGTTTCCGGAGCTGCTTCCTGCGACTCAACATTAGAGAACTCAAGGACTTTGATACCAATACAGGTACTCTGGGTCTTCAGGTCGACAATTGGATTGTAAGAGGCTCTTACCACAATCGATGCACCGAATCAGAACTCTCTTCCATCCAATGGTATAATGAACGAGGCGACGCATTTCGCCTGCCGCAACGGGAGGCTCAATACGAGTACCAACTTGTGGGATGGTATGGGGCAGCTTCAGCCTTCGCAATCGAGGATATATCGTCTCTCTCGGCTGAGGAACAGATGATCTTCATGCTGTACGTTGTCCTCCTGAGGCCCTTCAATAACGTCCCCAACGCACACTTCCCAGACTGGATGAATTTTGGTTTTTACGCCTGTGATACACTTGCAAAATCTCAGGCCCTTCAAGATCTCTTTCTCGCGCTCGTGTTGCATAGTACACCGCTCGACCGCATCACAGCAGCCTACCAAACCTCGACCCTGCCTACACTATTTACGACCTTGGGCTACGACACCCAGAATTTGAGATTCGCTCCCCCAAATGTACAGGAGCTAGGCATATTTCGCTTCATTGCCGAAGTAGAGCATGCACTCTCTGGCTCTTACTGCGCGTGCTTCCAACCCAGTGCCTACTGCCCAAACCGCCCGAAACATGAGACACACCTGTCCGCTGAAAGCGAAGCCGAGTATGGTTTTCACGGCACCAATACATGGGAGCGATGGCAGCTTCTTAACTTCTATAAGGCTGTCTTTGCGCATGAGAGTTTCGATGCCGCAGCCATGCTGCGCGCGAAGACGCAGGGTGCACAAGCGTTGGACGAATATTTGGAGTCTCTGTTTCCCGAATGGCGAAGGAAAATCGTGAACAAAGTTCTAGGAGGTGTGCTACTTCCACACTTGGGCACTACAATAACGTGGGAGGGTGAAAAGAAGGAATGTCGGTGTGTTGTCCATTGTGTGCTCGTCCCCGAGGGTCTAGGTCAATGTGCCGCTTCACACATCCAAGAATTAGTTGCGCATAGAGATGCTGGACAGCTCGAGGAAGGCAGCGAGACGGTAGATGATGGAGGCTGACGTGTGCTGCGAGATTCCCACAGGCATGTTCTCTGAAGGTCAGACTTACATCTTGACTCGGCGAATATCGATGTGCTATATTTTGCTCGGGTAGCTGAACGCTGTCGCGATGTGGGGAGGCCTGCATAAAGTCAGGCACTGCGGGCTCAAAAATGCTCGAACAGTGTGATAGATTCCATAACTGCGAGCTTCTTGATGGACGATGATAGCAGTGGTTGTACGTAGTCTACTGGCGTATAGGACATACTGACCGCCGTCGATCAGAAGAGAACGAAGGTGGATGGATTATTAAATATACTACGAAAGTGAGAATGAAAAGCGCCGCTCTGATGAAAGGTAGGCAAAATGATGCACGACGTCTAGCGTCTCGATGAACATGTTGAATCGCTCGCTTGCTCCCAACGCCCCTGTAATCCGTGGACCCGGCTCTTCTATGCACACCTGAAAATGCGTCACTCGTCCTTTGCCCACACTTGCTCTCGCAGTGGCATCGGCTCCCCTGACTTCTCGCGCTCCCCACTTGTTTCGCGTTTCCATGCAAAATACTCCCCAAGCCTGATCTCAGCGTAGTCTGCATAATCGAAATCGATCAACGAAATTTGTGCCTGGATCAGTGCCCAGATACCCCAGTAGAATCCGGGCACTCCTCGGAACCTATCAACTTGATCAAACAACTGTTCGACGTCTGCCTCGGTGTGTGTTCGGTCGAGGTGTGTGCTGGTGCTGCGGAGGTACTCGCGAAGGAAAGAACGGCGTACGTGACGTGTTGGCAGAACGTTGTAGTCGCAGTCGAAACCGCCCCACTCAGCGAAGTGGTTTGCAATGTCGAAAGCGGCGGGCGCGGGAGTAGAGTACTCGTAGTCGATGAAAGACACAGATGCTGCAGCCGCCTCAGGCTCCTCTGACCCATTTGAGGAACTAGAACGACGTGAGTTCGCAGCGGATGATGGAGAAGGCTCGATGATCACGTTGCCGCTGAGAAGATCGCAATGAGCGAAGACGAAAGGGTTGGAGCCGCCTACACCAGGTGTATCACCCAGCAGGCTGGTCAAGGAAGCGAGTTCGATGGCAAGTTGCTCTCGGCGTGTCGTCTGCGCGGTGGTGCTTGTTGGGAGCGCATCGATCCATTTTTGCATAGTTGTCCACACATTAGGAATCGGCTTGCCGGGCGTAAGATGGGCCATGGCTACCAAGGAAGCACGCTTGTTGTTGGCAGCAAGTTGAGAGGGCGCAGGACATGTGCTGCTAATACTCGATATTGGTAATGTGGCATGCCATTCCCCCAATCTCTGAGCTACTCCACGCCATACCTCTGGTCGCCGCAGGTCAGCAGGTGAGCACACGCTGCCTGGAACGAATTTGTAAAGGAGACCATTCTCAAACCGGGCGTGAAGGGTGGGTGCAAGGCCATGGCGGGCAAGCAGGCAATGCGAACGCGTCTCTTCTGTCGACTCGTCAGTCTTTGGCTGGTGCTTAGTACTGAGCATGTGACCTACTCTCACGGTCGATGAGCACGTCGGTGCCCTTGCCGTATGCGCGCAGCAATATCGCGTCCTCGTCCACCTCTGTCTTCGATAGACCCGGCAGCTTGTTCACCGCCTTGAGCAGCGTGTTGGTAATGCCATCTGTAAAACGCACAAACTCGATTGTGTCCTTAGTCTCTCGCCAGTCGGGTCGCAGGGTCAATATGAGGTGTAGTGCCGAGTTGTGCGAATTCGAATTGTCGTAGTACTCGGAGATGTGCGGCAGCGAGTCGTATGGCGATTGTGACTTATTCATGGTGCTGGTGCAAGCTGGTCAGCAAGGTTCCTGGATATTGCGGTGTGCAGAAGAGCAAAATAGGCCGCGGGAAATTGGTACTTTGCAGCATGTGACAATCAAAACCACTGCAAGGCGGTGCTGAGGGACACAAGGTGTCAATTGGAGCACTCACAGCGCAAAAAAACGGTCGCAGCTATCTCAAGTCAAGCACGAGGAACAGAGGAGGAGGAAGGAGTGAAGCGCAGGGCGGAGAAGAACATCACTTCCTGTCGCGTGGTCGTTCATTCCCATTTCAACCCAGGGGTTAGTCTAAGTCTAGCCTCTAGCCACAGACCCCGCTCAGCCTCGAGCCACAGTAGACCCTGGAGTCCACTCTTTTGCGCGCACGCTGCCGACGTTTGCTCCCCACCGCCTTTGTGCTCACGCTTGAGACCGCTGTGTGCGACGTCAATTCATTGCGTCTATTTGCTCACACGGCAAAACCGGCTCTGCCACTGCTGCGGCTTGGCATGGCATGGCAAGCACACGCATGCAAAGCGTCGTCACTGTTAGGCTGTGAATTATGCACTTGTACTGCCGATTGGTTCGGTAACCTCCTTCCTTTGACAGAAAGCCTGCACGTGACGATCGACCTGAGGGTGCGCGATGACGATTGTGGCTTTCTAACAAAGACATGTCATAGTGGGAAGAGTATCGTCAGAGGTGCTGTGCTGTAAACAAGCAGAATGTCTAGCATTCAGTCAACCACCCATATGCTACACAAAAGAAAGAATGGTGTAAAAATGATACTTTACAAAGATATGGTCTAGAAACAGAGAATCAAATGGTATAAAGCGAGGGGATGCTAATCGAAAATAGTATTACAGCAGCCCGTCTTAGGCGCGGTGGGCCCAGTCAGCAAGCTGGTTGGAAGAGTCCATGGATTCTTGGCCCTTCTCGTGCTGGCTGGTGATTGCCATGCCGACAGCGTTGTGGTGCAATGAATGCATCGACATTCCCTCGTCAACATCGTCGTCCTCGACCTTGATCTCGCGCGTAAGCTCCACGTAGTCATACGCAAATTCACCAATTTCGACGTCATCAATGCCAAGAGCCTCCTCTTCCTCAGTCGCACGCAGACGGAGCGCAGGCACAAACTTGCCGACAAAGTCCAGAGCGCCAAGAATCAGACAGGTGCCGATGAAAGAGTATGCACCGCCAGTGAACGAATCGGCGAGTTGGTAACCCAGTTGCACCCAGTGGTGGTTGAGCCAACCGCCATCGATGACAGTGTAACCATCAAGATGAGCAATGTAGTCGCTGGATACTGTCAGTCATGCACGTCGAACAGAAATAAGTTGCACTTACACAGCGAAGAAGGCCGTCAGGATGTTGCCGATAAAGCCACCAACGCCATGCACAGCAAAGATATCCAGAGCGTCGTCACAGCGTAGAAAGTACTTGAGCTTAGTCGCGTAGTTGCAAGCGACTCCACCGACGGCACCAAAGATGACTGCTGCCCAAGCCGGAACGTAGCCAGATCCTGGAGTAATGGCGACCAAGCCAGCAATGACACCGGAGCAGAAACCAACTGTAGACCACTTGCGCTCCAAACGGTAGTCAACAAGACACCAGGTAATACCACCGACACACGCAGCGAGATTGGTGCACAGAGCCGCCATAATCGCGCGCAAGTTGGCGGAAAGGGCAGATCCGGCGTTGAAGCCAAACCATCCGACCCATAGGAAGACAGTGCCGATGACGATGTGAGTTACGTTGTGTGGGCGGTAATTCAGCTCCTGTGTACCGTGGCCGCTACGCTTGCCCAGCATGTACGAGTAGGCGAGAGCAGCAGATCCGGAGGCAATATGGACGGGTGTACCACCAGCAAAGTCGAGGCCTCCCATCTGGAAGACCCACCCGGAAGAGTTCCAGGTCCAACAGGCAATGGGATCATAGATGATGGTAGACCAGATGAACATGTAGATGATACACGGCAGCATGCGACCGCGCTCTGCAACAGCTCCGACGGCAAGGGCAACGCTGTTGATCGTCAGTCTGTTGTCCAAGTAGAACTGAAAACGGAGACGCACGTGATGGCAGCAAACATGCCCTGATAGACACAGAACATGATATCAGGAATCTTTGAACTTCCCACAGAAGGAGCAGCTAGTACATCCTTCAATCCAAAGTTGTCAAGGTTGCCAATGTATTTTCCCGCGGAATGCGAGAAAGCCAACGAATAGCCCCAGAAGAACCACTGGAAGCTGACCACGGCCGTGGCCATGACTGAAAGCCATAGGAGCGAGAGAGCAGACTTTCGCCTTGCGAGTCCAGAATAGAAGAAACTGCACTCTCGTTAGTCCTTTTGCACCCTTAAATTCGATATTGATATTGGTGCATACCCAACTCCCGGGATCATGAGCAGCACCAGCGCCGTCGCGGTGATCATCCAACCGATATCGCCCGCCTAGTCGTGTTAGCCCCACTTGTAGGCCCCTCACGCGACTCACTCACATCGTAGAACACATTGAGGTTGTACAGCTTGCTGTCGCCGCCAGTTGCAATGGTTGCGTTGTTGAACGGTTCCAGCGGCGTGGTCGGATCCGCACCAGAAGAGACAGGGTCCATGTCGATCAGTGGTAGCACGGGGTCGACTGGAGACTAAGCGCGGGGTCCGAGATGCGTGTGGAGGTGTGGTATTGCAGCGAGGAGATGAGGGAGGAAGATATATTAAATGTACAGAAGGAGGGAATTGGAGTGGGTCGTGAATATGTGTGGCGATCTTGGATTGCTAGGGTGTTGCAGAGCAGGAACTCCGCTTGGCGACGGGCGGCTGTACGGTGTACAGAGAAAAGCAAAGAGAGAGTGACCAAAGGCTTTACGAGGCGTGGGTCAGTCAGGCCTGAGTCTATCTGAAGGGAAGAAAGACTCTGTATATACGTGAATAGGAGGGTTGGAGACGACGATCCAGCACGCAGGGGCGTGAGAAGTATAAACGTATAGGAGTGTTCCTGTCATTCGACCTTTCATGCTTCTTCAGGCCTTGTCCCGCGAAGCTCGGACGCGCAACCGAACAAGCATCGACCCCAGGAAGAAGCCATCAGTCCTTCGGTGGGGTATCAGATAGGTGAATGAATACATCAGCCAATGCGCGTTAGCTGATGGGGCTGGTATCGCGCAGGGCCTCACGCTAAGCGAGCGCGTGGGATGCGGCTTGCAGACTCCAGGCTCGCTTGGTGGTTTGACACAAAGCGGATGTGCTCTAGCATGAGCGTTCCCGAGTGTGCGGGAATGAGGCCATCTGCGAGCATACGCAGCTTGAACGAGAATTGGCAAGCGTGTTCGAGTTGCACGTGTATTGAGCGTTGTTAGCCAATAAGACGTGCGTATTCCTTATCTCTCCTTCTCCTAGACCCCTGCTCGCCAATTGCGCCCATGTCGCTTCGGATCATCGGTCGAGGCGGGTTGGCTCTGGGCGCACCGCTTCGGACGACGATCGAAACAGAACGTGTTGTGTTTGCGACGCGCACATGGACAAAGAATGCCCCTTTCCAAAGAATACATGAAGATCAGGAGTTGCACAGGGACTTGGATCTTCATGTCCTACCGAAGGCACCGAATACGAGCAAGACTGATGGCCGACGGCTTCATGAGAGCCTTATCAGTACCCTCGAAGTATCTCATACTGGACATCCCTATCCAACAGCCAACGTTCAAGCCGCCCCCCGTACATGGACATTAGCACCAGCGGGCGAGCAGGCAAGCACCCAAGCTTACGGCCCTGCCGTTTTAGATAGCATCACTATGCCTTCGTCTGGGATGCTGTTCCTGCTGCAGGAGTCGGGCACGGTGATGATAGGCATTGAGACATCAGGGCATGTTTACTTTTCGGGTTACCTCCGACGTTCTCAAACCCTAAATGCTGACGAGCTCTTCGGAGGCTCGTCATGTAGGTGATAGCTTGCTGTGTTGGCAATTCTGGAAAGTCGTAGTTCGCTTTGCCCTTTGTGCGATTCGTTTCGATACGGCAACATCCGGCGTGATGTGCGGGAATATCTGGGTGGCATGGAGTGTCCGGGCAGCCGGAATTGTTGCTGATCCTGTGCAGGTAGATCTGCGAAAGATCCTCCTCGCCCATGCTTGAAGTCTATATATTAGCACACGAGTGTCAGTGCATGTAGTCAGTACGAGATGGAATGTGTTGAACAGATAGATGTATCTACGATTGCGGCTACTTTGCTGAAAGCTTAGCACATCTTAATTCGACCTGTCATCCCCATCGCTAACGCCACTACACATGTGTGGTAATCTCACGGCCGTATAACGTCAAGCAGTCACCAGAAGGTCGCGAGACCTGCAATGCCACGATGCTAGAGAGCTCATCGGCATTGCGACTTGTTCACTGTATGGAAGGGCAGGATCCAAAAGTTTGTGATTAAGACGATCAGTCTCCAAGTTTCAAAGGGTGTGTTCGTCCTGTGTTCGCACATGCAAGCGTCTCAGTTCTGCGATCGTTGCCAGGCGCGGGATGTGGTGCAGGGTCTCTAAAGGCCTGAGCTTTGAGCATCGACACTCATATTAGAGTAGACCATGCTTCGTGGCCGAGTATGCACATGACGCAGCCTATGACTCTGATACCTCAAGGATGCAGCGGTGTACTAGAGCCTGCAGGGGTGCTTCCTCCCGGTGTGGCTGAGTCGGTTCCTGCCTTTCTCTTCTTCTTTTTCTTCTTGGGTATCAGTGCAGGCGGATTGGTCAGAGCTGCCCGTAGAGACAAGTATGACCCGCAAGTGAGACACAGGTTGCCTGGTAGGTTGGGGTTGCAGAAGACTACTTATCATCAGTTGATCGTCCAACACAATAAAGTAGCAGCACTCACTACTCAAGCACACACTGCAAACGTAACCAATGTCTACCACGTTTCTGTGACAGAAACAAGCTGCACGGAAATCAACGCCACCAGCACTTGGGACAACTAGACTCGCCCGTGCGGTCACATCAGGTAAATAAGCCATCATAAGATACTGTAGCAACCCTTCTGGCCGGTCGGGCTTCATGTACACACCACCTGTGGCATCACTCGCCTGCTGCAGCAAGACTGTGTCACCGGCCAGCTTCAGTATATCAATAGGTATCTTCTTGCGTTGTGCTGCAAATATCGAGTTCATGACTGGTATGTATTGGTTAGCAAGGTCTCCCGATACGGAGACGATGAGGATGCGGGATGTGAGTGATACGCGATCAACGTGCATGGTCTCGGCGTCCGCGAGGGCTGCCATGTGATTCTCTGTGCCAGAAGCAGCAGGCGCGTGTATAATTGCCGACTTCGAAATGTATGTCAGAGCAAGCGACAACGCACCACCGATGAGGGTCGTAGGCGTGGCCGCAAGGTGACTCTCGTTCGTTTCGTTCAATAGCTTGGCAAAATTCTCGAGTATAGTACTCTCTACAACGGCAAAGGGCCGGTACTTGTTCGGACTATCGTGCCGCGCAGGTCCAGCATCGCCGCCATTTGTGTTGCCGTTTCCGTTTGCTTCACCATTTTGTTTGGGTGGTGTGCCCAACTTTGTCGGGTACAAAAAGCTTGTCTTATGCGAGTGTGAAGCTATGACGGCCACCTCGTTCGCATTGCCAGATGCCAGATGCGCGTTGATGAAGACGAGGATATTGGCTAGGGCGGCCGAGAGAGACAGCGTCGATGAAAGATGCGCCCAGGCGTGAGGATTCGTGTCGAGCACGATCGTGAGGAGGGAAGGTGGCGGCGCTGTTTGTGGTCAGTGGCAGAAGCTTGAACAAAGCTACAGACTGTCTGACCGTCCTCGGTTTTGACATGTCGATCTGAACCGTCAATGTTGTTCATCTTGACACTCGGCGGGCGACCCTGTACCAAGGACCAGCAGTGAGCGACGACAAATGACTACGTTCCTCACGTATGGCGGCACCTGGCACGCGCGTGTGGGGTTAGAGATTCGCAGCTTTGAGCGTTGCTGAGGCTTTGTCTCACTTGAACATGGAAGTCGCGAACCACGCTTGGACTGTGGCCCCTGCTGCATGACGCGCTTGCACGTGGGAGTGCGCGTCTCGCGTAGGTTGCCCAGAGAGCCTCGCCAGGGCAGCAGCTGATCCTCAACATCCTACAGTAACGTCAGACATCAGCATACAGAACTCGAGCTTATGCATCACAAAGCGCTCATCCCCAAGACTCTTTTCAACTATCACAAGCAAAATCCTAGGACTGTCACAATGACAGGTCGGTCACGGTACCGCCAACTTTCACAGGGCAGAGCACAATTGCTGCTCCGTTTGATATCCGCACACAGATAGGTGCTTCGATGACTTCCTGATACCTTGGTCTCTGCTTCTGGTGATATCTGGTCTGCCATCTTCTTGTAGTGACTACCTAGATACATCCGTGGATGAATTCACACCTTACGTGCAGTACGCTTGAGAACAGCCCGGCCTCCTCGGAAATTGCAACGACGGTCGGACGAAAACAAGTCGAAAGGCCGATCATGTCTCGCGCCAAGGCATCCGACTTCCAGAAAATACATCCTATAACATTGTCCGAGTCAGGGCACATGATTACTACCGAATGGCCGAATCGTTGCACAACCGAGGCACAGGGCAGCTCTTAGAGCGCTTCTCCTCACACTATGGACCCCAAGTGTGTTGTTGATCTAGGAGGGCAGACATGCCTTGCTGCTTCGCGACCCGACTGCCCGCAGTCTTTAAATGCTCTAACGTGATACAAATAAAGTCCGTGCCGTTTCTCCATATTTACAGAATCAGGGACGCGTCCTGCCTGAACCACTAACCCTCTTGTTTGATCGTACGACAAGCACTGCCCCCTCCTGAGACGACACTCCCATATTAGCAGTCTCCCACACCAAGATTTCACCATTACTAGAGCTCAACATGATTTCTGAGACTATTCGCCGAGTCAATGGCTACGAACATGATGCATACACATACTATCCAGTTATCGTCATCGGTGCTGGGGCTTCTGGGATTGCGATGGCCTGCCAATTGAAGCAGCAGCTAGGGTTTGATCAATTCCGCGTATTCGAGAGACAAGCCGGAATTGGCGGTACATGGTGGATCAACCGGTACCCTGGTGTTGCCTGGTAGGTACTCCCCTGACTGAGGGCAAGAGACTGCAGCCTAGCCGACGAGAGCATTGCGGGTCCTCACTCGAGGCAGAAACAATCTACGGATCAAGATCACTGACCTTCGACAGCGACGTACCAGCAGTTTTCTACTCGTTTTCTTTTGCACAAAATCCCGATTGGAGTTCATTCCATCCCCCAGGCCGCGAGATTGTAAAGTACTACCACGAAGTATGTCAAAAGTATCGCATCACGGATAAGATTGAATGCAATACAGATGTCGAGGGTTGCAGATGGTTGGAAGGCGAGCAGCTGTGGGAAGTCACACTACGTCGAATGGTAGCAGGCATGGGAGATCTCTCGTACAAGGACCGCGCGAAGATCGTGGAAGAGAAGGGCGAGCAGTTTGTGTACTCCGAGACGGAAGTCGTCAAGGCGAAGGTCGTCGTCAGCTGTGTCGGTGGCCTTGTCGAGCCCAGAGGCTGGCCTGAGGAGATACCTGGCCTCGAAAAATTCAAGGGTAAAGTTTTTCACTCTGCCCGCTGGGACGAGACAGTCGAACTCCAAGACAAGAACGTCGTGGTTGTCGGTACTGGGTGTAGTTCCGCACAAATAGTGCCGCGGCTCACGCAGGCACCGTACAATGCGAACTCTGTAACACAGCTAATGCGATCGCCGCCCTGGGTTGTCCCTGCGGTGAGCACTCCGGGAGGGGATAAATGGTGGGAGGAGAACAGCCCGAAAATCATGAAAGCTATTCCTGGCCTCAAAGAGCTACTGCGTTTCTTCATCTTTGCTGGTGCTGAAGGGCAGTTCTTGAAACTCTTTCCGAACACGCCATACGCAGAAAAACATCGCAAGCTCTACGAAGAGAAGATCCTAACCTGGATGAAGAAGACGGTGCCCGAAAAGTATCACGAAATCCTGACACCAGACTATGGGGTTGGTTGCAAGAGGAGGATTTTCGATAAACGCTGGTTGAAGGGTCTCAGTGATCCCAAGGTGGAGCTCACAACTATGCCATTGACGCGCTTGACAGAGAACGGCGTTGTCCTCGGGCCTGGTGCTACATATCCCAAGAACGCTAAGGAAGAAGATTATCCTGAGCGTGAAGTACCTGCCGATGTTGTCGTTCTTGCCAATGGATTCGACACTACACGATGGCTGCACCCTCTGCGGGTAGAAGGCAAAGGGGGCAAAGACCTGTTCAAGTTGATGGAGGAGCGAGGAGGGGCGCAAGCCTACCAGGGTACTGCCATGGACGGCTACAAGAATTTCTTTCTGATCTTCGGACCTAATACCGCTACTGGTAAGAAAGTTTTCTTTTGCAAAGAGGCAGACAGCCACGGGTACTGACACTGCTATAGGTCATTCATCGGTAGTCATGGCCAGTGAGAATATGGTCAACTACAGTCTGAATTTCATTAAGCTGGTTCTGAACGGCGAAGCAAGCACGGTGGAAGTCAAGAAGGAAGCTGAGATTGCGTACACAACCGAGATCCAAAAGGCTCTCAAGAACACTGTCTGGCAGAGCGGATGCTCTTCTTGGTACTACAACAAGGATGGGTGGAACTCAACAGTCTATCCATACACGCAGATCGATTTCTGGCGGCGATGCACTTTTCCCAAGTACGGCGACTGGGACATTGCATACACAAGCAAAGGGATCGCAAAGATTAGGCGGACAAGAGCACTGCGACTTCTTGGGGTCACTCTAGCCATCATTGGTGTATATCGTTGGCGTAAGAGTGGGCTAGGGCTTAAGGATATTAGGCAGGTATTACGGGGCCTTCTACAAGGCGCGGTCACGACTGCTTCTCAAGGTTGGGAGATGGTGAAGAGCCAGGCGCATGTTTAAGTGTATAGCCTCTATTGTATAATTAGTTGCCATGTGATATATGATCCTAGAAGATTGCTAAGTCAGACCTCACGAAGATGGGATGCCTCGCGCTTGGGTGTTTCAAATTCGAACTTCGAGTCTCGTCGGGTCAGCCTTGGGCCACTGTCTCGGAAGGAGACACGGTTGTCGTATGGTGTCGAAACAGGCAGATGGAGTTTCTCGGGCTTGATTCGTCGGCAGTGGCGCGGACCATTTAGCTCACAGCTCTCCGCATGGGAGGCGACGGCCTTCATTCATCAGGTTTCCCCACTCGCCGCCGCACGAATCGGCAGGACCCTGACTGCAACACCATACATCATCTTCTGTACTGTAGATAGCAAAGCCTCGCGCCGAAGCAGCTCAACGACATTCATCTACGCCCATCGCACGCCGCGCCAGAAGCCACGATCACCACACGGCGGTGGGCCACGAGACCCACTCGGAAGTGATAACCGTGCGTCTCGAGGACGTCATATGGAAAAGGGAATTGCCTAACACCTGCGCAGCGCGACCACCACCATGCCAGAGGCCACACGCAGACTGCTCTACCAACTGAACCGACGCTGGCTGTTCGGAAAGATCGTAAGCCGCCTCTTTCTTCGAGCCGATTTCACCTTCACCGGCTGTCGTCAAGCCGCTCAGCGCATTCCCGCCCTTATCGCTCGCCCATTGTCGCCAGCTGCTAACAGACTTTCGCGCAGCCGCTCCTGCACTCGACCGTCTTCCTGCTGCAGATCATGGCCGTCTCACTTATCGCCCGCAAGTACAATGGCTACTACGCCAAGCGCCCGGTCCTCACCACCATGATCACCAACGCTGTATGTGTCCTCGCCGCAACGACCATCTACACGCCATTCTCGCGTCGCTTGTCATGTCGCTTATCATGTCGCAATGACTGACTGTCTGCAGATCTTGGGTGGTATTGCAGATACAGTGGCTCAAACTTTGACCGCTGTGCGTGAGCGCGCCAACCGCAAGGGCGGTGCTGGCAAGGACGATTTCCTCGCCATCGAGATCCACGACCTCGACCGTCGCAACCCGTGGCCCGACCACGACATCATTCCCGACTCGAAGAAGCTGCCGCCGCCTTTTGACTTCGAGCGCACCATTCGCTTCATGTCATACGGTTTCCTTATGTCGCCCATTCAGCACCGCTGGTTCGGTTTCCTTTCTAAGACTTTCCCCATTCAAAAGACCGGCAGTGCCTGGATACCCGCCCTCAAGCGTGTCGCTTTCGACCAGTTTCTGTTTGCGCCCGCTGGTCTCGCTGCCTTCTTCACATATATGACCCTTGCTGAGGGAGGTGGAAAGCGTGCTGTCCAGCGCAAGTTTCAGGACGTCTATGTTCCTGCGCTCAAGGCCAACTTCTTGATCTGGCCAACTGTGCAGATTATTAACTTCAGGGTCATGCCTATCCAGTTCCAGATTGTATGTTCTTCGTATCAACTCCTACAATCCTTGCTAACATTGTATAGCCCTTCGTGTCCACAGTTGGTATCGCCTGGACCGCATACCTGTCCTTGACCAACTCTGCCGAAGAGGCTTAAGTGGTCAGCGTATCGAACGACTTCCATTGTATATGTCCCCTGAGTTTGCACACGGCTGTTTCACGGTTATGGTCGCGGCATCGTGGGATACCCCTGGACTTTGGTCTGAGCGCTTCTGCATAGGAACGGTTTGGGAAATCAATTCGGCGCAAGTGGCATCTTTTCCGGCGTTCTACCTGTCGCTTTGTCTTAAGCGCTTACTTGCATACTTATAGATCCTCTTTTTTTGCAATCGCAGTTGGATTACTTGTCAAAATTCTTACAGCTACAGCAAACAACTCACAAGTCATGATATCTCATTAGAGCATCTCGACTCTCAGTCAAGCTATACAGCAAGCAACAATGCAACCACTCCCACAACTATGTATACCACACCTACCACACTACTACACTGAGCATAGCCCACACTCGCTCTACAGCTCGCGTCGTCATCATGAACCTGCACGGCTTCACCAGCTCAGAACTTGAGAAGCTTTCTACGCTTACAAACATGATACTATGTACGACCTTCCCCCTTTGCAAGTTCCCTACCTTTCACACTCATACCTAACGATCCATACATTGCCCACTCACGCCCTCACGCGACTTGTACTATTGGTAATGATATAGCACATGTTTCCGCTCTCGCCATTCTTGACCCCGACATAAAGAACAAGATCAACCCTAAGCCCAGGCGTAGGTCTAAGCCATATGATTCAGATGACGGTTCAATGTCTGGTCTCTGGACTGATTCAGAAGAGGATATCGAGCCGCCAGCGCTTCCCTCACGACCCAAGTCCAGTATCCTCTACACTAAAAATCGTGAAGAGTTCGTTGCACATGCTGTCTGCTCTGGCGAAGAGATTGGGGGGCCCGCACCCGTGCACCCACTGAAGAGCGTGATGGAGGAAGGTAAGGGAAAGGAGAAGCAAAAGGAGTGTCAGGAGGCAGAGGGGAGTAAGGAAGGCAAGCAAGTGATGTTTCTCTACGCGGATAGGAGTTCACGAGGTTTTGGTGGTACGTTGGAGAGTCTGTGGTGGCTCATTCTGCACAAGGTGGGGATACGTGCACCTAAGATGATGTCCTGAAGAGTATGGCAAGTGTAAAGGGAGTATATACCGCAGCTTGTCAGCTTCAACGAGACACTTGGTACTTTTAAAGAATTCAAAGTTCAAAAATTAAATACCTAGAAGGACCCATTTGATGGTAGTCAATTTGAAAAGCTATTGGTCTAATAGGACTGCGCCAATCGGACCTGAAGGACTCTGACGACAAGGCCTATCTTACTGCATTTCGCCAAGTATCTCTTTGGAGCCGACAAGGTGCTGTATGTGAGACGGGGCAGATGTATGTTTCTTTGCCTCAAATGCGAATCGTTTGCACCCGCTATCTCCTGCGTTTTCCGGTGTATTTGATGAACCTGAGAAGTGAGAAGATCAGATGAATTGATGATAGTCTATCTACGAACTGAAGAGGCCTTTATATAGGCCCTATGAACAAAGAGGCTGCGCAGCCTCTGGTGAGAGAGGCAAGCAGCAAACAACAAACTGAGACAACTGATTGTACACAAGCTGAAAGCTGCTGGAAACCAACAGTATTCCTGTGAGATGTTTCCTCGGTCTGTTCCAGATGCTTGCGCATACGACTTGCATTGGAGATGGGCTTGAAATGATACCTTGTTTGGCACCTAAGGAGAGTGGCAAGCTCGTCTCGGAGAAATGAGCAATGATCATCCTACATTGCACTTGCTGTTGCCAGCAGCAACGAACGCGCACTCCGCAATTCGTCCAGAAGGAAGAGAGCCAGACCGTTCATCAGCTCCGCACCATCCAGCGCTAGGTAGCACGAGCATGAGCAAAAGTAATTTCACCAGTAGAAAAAAGAAAGGCCCTTCAACGTCTATACAAACATTGCTTTTTCCATTCGGCCCTCCCCCACCATCCGAGCCGCCATATTCCTTTTCTACAGACCAAGCCATCGTTTCATCGCCCTTTTGGCCGTTGTGCTTGCCTTTTCCATAAAGAACGCCAACTAACCCGGCGTGCATCCTCCAACGGCTTGTCGTTCCTGCCGTCCCTGCCGCTGTTGCGCAGCATGAATGGCGCATGCATCCCTGCTCACCTCGCCAGCCAGGGATTGGCTGGTCAAGCAAACAACGGCTTATAGCTCGGAGTGCTATAGTACGGAAGAAAAGCAACACGCGAGACAGGGCTGCGGTTTCTTAAAGCGACTGCATGTGGTGTCATTGTCCCACTTGCACGCGCGTACTTGGCTTGCAAGCTACTCCGTAATGGCGCATATACAGTCAAATCCTGTTGGTGAGAAGCATGTTCTACCCCGGACCCTGTGCAGCATCGGAGGAAGGTGTTGATTTAGAAGTGGAGCCGTGGTGTGGAGTCGGTATCGGGGATTGGTATATTGCGGAATTTATAGTAGAGGGCAGACGATAAGCCGAACGTCGATATTTTTTCTCAAATACAATTGCAGACTCACGACGACACTGTCCATGCAGGGATATCACTCTCATTGGCTGCAGTGCTGTCATTGGTCGAAACCTTGCTCGTCATCCCGTATGGGGTAGTCCTGTAGTTCCTAGGTAGCTGAATGCATTTTCTCATAGCCCACCCAAGTCCTGCTTCAGCACGTCCAGGATCTTCTTGCTGTCCACCTCTTCCCCACGCTTACTGCTTCCCGTCTCATCCTCCTTTAGCCTCTTCAGAATCTCAGGATCCACATCTCGCATCAACTCTTCGAACTCCCTCTGCTGCTCGCCCTCCTCCTGCCGGTACTGTTCATCAAGTACGAAATCTTCAGAAAGCTTTGGCTCTCTTGAAGAAAAGTAGTAGATGGTAGGATATTCTTCGACTGTGTTGCCACGTAAAACTTCGCCGAGTGTAGATGAAGATGTTATAGGTATGAGGACGCGGCGAGCCGAGCTTGTGCGCGGACGGAAGAGGTAGAATGTATATCTCTCCTCTCTTGGAGCCGAAGATGCTGTAGCTTCTGACTGTGAAGAGGGTGCCGGCGCGCCCTCTAGTGGAGCACTTGTCGCTGGGGAAGCTGCCACTTGGCCTTGACTTGGCTCAACAGATAGAGGTCTACTTGATGTATTTTGCGCTGCTGCATCGCTGTTTGAAGGTTGTTCATCTGGTACCGACGATACTTCGACATCTCGCTTCCTCTTCTTCCTTGAGGCTGGGCTTTCATGGAGAGGATGCAGCCTATAGATCGGTTCCACAGCCGAGCTTTGGGTGAGTGTCCGGCTCTTGTCTTCCCCGATCCACTCAACCGTCCAAATGATATTCCTGTTGCTTTGACACTGTTAGTTGACGGGCACTGGGAAGGGAGCTGGCCGCTTACCCTGACTTCGACCGATGCGTCTTATTTTCCTTCGATCTGCTCATGCCCTTGGGCGCCCGGATCACCTTCACACCGGCAGCTGCGAAGTGGTAATCCATACCCTGACTCCGATCGCCCTTGGGCCTAGCATTGAGATCGACATCCAGCCCTTTCTCCACTACGGACTTTTCAGATTTCTCAAGATCACGTTCGATGCCGGATAGGAAGTTGTAATCATGGTCGATTCCCGCGGGTGTGGCTAGGTCAGCCTTCTTGACATATTTGGTGGGGTCGCGCTTGCCGGAGCACTGCGCCCATTGCTTGTGCCGCTTGACACACGGCAGAGAGCATGTACGTGCAGAACACCCCGGACATTTGTATTTTGACTCGTTAATATTGCTGTCTAGGTTAGCGTTCAGAAATCGCCGTCTGATGGAGCATCGAAGCGCTCGAATAAACCCAGGGCAACGGTAGTCGGCAAGAAGACATCATTATTTTGACATACCAGACACTGCAGAGATTACTCAAAAGAGTTTGGTCTGACATATTAGTTGCAATGTGAATGCAGGCGTCACGATGAGAGGGTCGAAATCTCCGTAGCCAGATCTTGGATCTGAGATCGGTTCGAAGATGTGGATCACCAGTAGCTTGGAGATAGCGTAGGGCCTAATGAGATTGGTGATTTTGGTCTGGCAAAATAACGCTGCTGGACGGTGGTTGTGAACAAACGGCTTGGCAGCTGGACAAATTTCCTAGCGTTGGTGCAGCGTGCCGCAGCCAATCACCCAACGAGAACCGCGGATGTCAATGCAAGGTCCAGGGATGAGAACGCGGCTTTCTTGAAGGTTTTGACAGCGTCTTGATGTGCGCAACAATCAGCAGATGCTGCAGACTAAGGTCCCCTAGGGTCAATGGCCATGTTAGCTCGCTCACATACCAGCCGCAGGTCCAGTCTCGATGTCTGCGGATCGTCGCTACTGACCCAAATTTTCTAACATGGATATCGAATTTGAACATGGAATATCAATGTTTGTATGAGGCCGGCAAGACAATATCAAGCACTCACGAGTTTCAAGTGCATTAAAGATATGGCAATCGTGGGGCTGTAAGCAGGCAGATCCTTCGCTTGCCCGCTGGCTGGGTTCATCCAGGAGTTGATCAAACAGTACCTTGCATGACTTGGGGCGAATCCACCAGACGCTTACGCGTGGAGCAAAGGACGAAGATGTCCAGAATTGCATCTCTTGCAAGCCACCCACCGCGGGAGAACGTGGGCGAATCTCCCCGATGGGGCATTCTTCCAGCAACGTCGGCCAGTGTTTCAGCTTCATGGCCTTCTCCACGCCCCACGCTCTACTGCAGCGAGAAAACCATGGAACCGACTCACCCTACAATTCTGGGCCGAGCGAATGAGAGAGAATGGCAGACGGCTCAACACTCTCAGCCAGCGTCGGAGTGCGCGTGTTCTGCAGCCATGTAGGCGTGTGGGCATACCTATCTGTATGCAGCATTGCAATACGCCTTGAGCACGTTGACGATCAATCATCGCGTCACAGACCGTGCAGGCGTCCGTCGACAGTCAGGGGAAAGCTCGAAGATTAACGCACTCTTATTCGCCGAAAGCGGAGGTTGCTCCTGCGGGAACTTGCCATCGCTTGCTCATGCACGTTGCTGCGAGGATGCACGCTGCAGATGGCCCTCGCGCTGTGCACAAAGCTGCAGCGACTCAATCCCACCCCAAAACGGTTCTCAGCATGGGACAGCGCCGCACGCTATCGCCACTTCAGGCGGGGACTGGGACGCATCGATATCTGACATATAGGTGAGTAAGGTTTCAATGAATTGCAGATAGTTGAGAGATAGCCTTTGGGCGACAGCTGCCAGCTGTGGCTCGTCAAGCAGCGTGTTACAGGGTACGAGGGCTGCAGCGCCCGGCAATCGCACCTCTCAAAACGGCACGCTTGATATCGTTCGCATGCTGCAAGTGCAGGCAGTCAGCCGCAGGCCCCAGGGCGACGCAGCTGCAGAGTGGCCGTTGCTTTTGACGGAAGAAACGAAGCCCATTGCTCGGCGTCGCGCACGCCCCTGACTGACCGCGGTCGGAGGCTCACTGCGGATTGGCAGGCTGGCAGCCCTCATTTCCTCAACCGAGACTTGTGAAGCCCACCCATGCTAGCGCTCGGGTGGTTCACCCCCAAGCTCCAGCCCAAGCTTCGAGGGCGCCGCAGGTCCCCAAAAGAAGCCGGTCGCCTCATCGAGTTCCCCTTGCTGCAGCAACTCCTCACTGCAATTACGCAGCAAGGTGACTCGGAGCTTTCGGCTGGACGAGCGTGTCGAATTGCTGTCATTCACCTCGAATACCGCCGCATGCCCTTCTGACGCCTTCACCATCTTCGGATGTTCCCTCTTTCACTACCATAGTGCTACTATATAGTCTTGGACCCTCCGGACTCGCCCCCAGGGACTTTTCGCGCGATCGATTCGGTACCAACATAACGCAACCCAACAATGGCACCGTCTCTGACCCTGAGGCCTCGCACGCGCGACGACCGCCCTCCTACCCGGGACAACATCGATCACAGTGTCATTATTCCCAGCCGGACCTCTTCGCTGCACTCGCGCATCACACAGCCGCTCCCTTCTACTCTGAATCCCAAGCAGGGTGGCCGCAGCCCCAAGACATTGACCCATGCGTACATGGTATGTGGTGTTGGCCGCGAGCCATCGCAATGGGTGAAGGCCCCAGCACCTGCCCAGGGCAAGATCGGGCACATGAAGGGCGCAGTCGGCACCTTCTGGCTGCCAGAGATCTTGGGCAGCAGCCCCAGATTGGAGCAAGACAACGAGATCGCAAGGTCACTCCACGCTGCTATGCGAGTATGTACAAGCTTTCACTTGACAAACACCACATCCTAATCATGCTACAGGCCTGTTTCCCTCATGATGTTGAGATTTGCACTGGAACAAACCAGCCCCACTGTGTGCATCATTCGTTTGTGCTCCAGCAGGATTCTTCTCACACTCTCTATGGCATTGCCCTGCGTGTCTGGTCTCGCGCCGATGAGAAGAGGGCTGAGACTATTCGCGACCTGCGCAGGCGCACCGAGCCAGATTTCTTCGACAGCCCTGACGAGACCTACTGGATTCCGTATTGCTTGAGTTTCCTCTCGAGGTATCCCTTGTACAACCTGCTTGGTGACTATCTCCGAGGGATGTGGATTCACTGGAACAAGGCCACGAACTTGTTCCACGCTGAAGAGGTTTCTCGCATCCTCAGTTTCCCCGCGCCACGTCTGAATGACCTAGTCCGCATTGACATGAAGGATTATGCGCTGTGTTACCAGTTCCCCTCTTCACCGACCGGTTTTCAAAACTTCGCCATGTGGCCTCTATTCACCTGTCTTTCGATTCCCAATATTGTTGGTGTAGTCGAGGCTGCAGTATCGCCCACACGACGCATCATTTTCACCAGTCATTACCCCGCAGTACTTACCATCGCAGCCGAAACAGTGCGCTTCTGCGTCCGCGTGTATGAATGGAGTGGTCTCTACGTACCGGTTGTGCACGCACGCCACGTTAAGGACCTCGTACAGGAGCCGGGCCCATACATCCTTGGTGTAACGTCGGAATGTCGATCGCTCTTCACCGCTCCCACCGATGCCCTTGTTGTAGACTTGGACCGGAACTTCGTACTGACTTCAAGCCCACCGACCGCCCTGACAGCTGGACAGAGGACGAAGATGATTCAGCGTCTCACACAAGCCCTGAACGGTGAAGTGGCGCCAACAGGTGTTCCACAGCATCTGCGATCTGCTTATGGCGGCCGCAAGTTGGTCCCCGCTGGCCAGATCATCGTCATGCGTGGCGAGGTTGAGAGCGTCCAGGACCCGGAGTGGTGGAACCAGGATGCGGTAATGTCCGTCATGGATCACGTGTGCGAGAAGCTCGTAAGTTCCCGGCAACTATGCGAACTCTATATACGATGCTAATTATATGTTACAGGGCCGTAACAGCGGAGTGAAGGCAATCTTTGGTGGTTCCGTCAAGAAGCCATTGATGACCAAGGTTTCCATGCGACACCTCAACGAGATTGTCCGAGAGCGCAACCAGTACTCTCGTGATGCTCAGGAGGCTTGGCAGGACTTCATCAACCTCAAGGGTCGCATGGACACAGAGCTTTCGAAGGTCTCGAAGCGCAACAATTTCTTGGTTGAAGAGCTCGAGAGCTGGAAGCAGCAGTTCCTCAAATTCCAGACATTTGCTGAGCAGCTTACCAAGGAGACCCAGGAGCTCAAGGTCAAGATTGAGAACCACAAGCGCGAGAACCGTCGCCTTACTGGTCTCATCGATCAGCAGAAGGACGATGCTGCCCGCCTCACTGTCCGCCTCTCCGGTACCGAGAAGCAGCGTGATGATGCCCTCGAGGCCCTGGTCCTCCAGCAAGAAATTGCTGAGGAATTGGAGCGCGAGAGGATGCGAAACAAGAAGGAGCTCTCGGCACTCCAGCACACTAACTCTGCCATCATCCGTCAACGTGATGAGACCCAGCGTGTGGTTCTACACTTGCGTGCCCTTATCGAGGGTCAGACACATCACATGGAGCACATCGTGAAGTCTCTGAACCAAGATGACGTGAACAACTACATGGCTGAGGGCTTTGGAGATGCTGAGGAAGAGGAGGAGGAGGAGGAGGTGTTCCATGACTCTGAGGTACCTCAAACTCCCAGGCAGAACAGGGCATCGGTTGCCAGCAGTCGTGGCGCCCCTGCTATTGTTGAGAGCCAGATTGATTCGAGATCGAGCACCGCCAACGGTACTCACCTCGACGGCACCGACGTCAGCCCTGGCATGGAGCACCACCTGCACAATTCTCCAGTGCGCAACTCGAAGCGCTTCTCCAGCCAGTCTATGGTTGATGTTGCCGACCGTGTCCTCCGTGACAAGACCGATGCCATTGCATACATCATCCGCAACATCTCCGAGCAGTGTGCCGCTGCTGTCGAGGGCCTTCAGCTTGCTCAGCGTGCTGACACTGAAGATGGCGACAACCACAGCGAACGCCGCGCCAGCATGGGCCAGCAGTCTACGGTCGATGACCGCACGCAATCGACACTTGGCAGCGATTACGGTGACGAGGACATGCTCCGCCCTGGCCGTGGTTCAAGCATTCCTCCCACCCCTGATCTGACACACCGATCTAGTACATCGATGTCGATGGCCAGTGCCTCAACTACACCAGATCGGACGAGCCTGCAGCACCGAAGCCATGACGTCCCTGATGTGCCTACACGCATCCTTGAGGACGAGTCTTTTGAGGACAACAACTCGTACGCGGACCTCCCTGTGTCCAAGTACGCAACTCCACTTCCCCGCTCGCGCCAGAGTTCGCGGCAGCATGTGCGGTAGACCCGCACGGCTTATGTGCGTCGATCTTTAAGCTGGCTCAACTAGCCACTCCACCCTCACTACCTGCCTACGCGGGACTCTACGGCTCTTGCAGCCCACGCAACATTCCATTGCATTCACCTCTTCCTCTCGGCGCAGGCGTTGGCGTCTGAAGAGGGTGACTCACGTTCTCACTGTCCTTGAGCACACGTTTCAGACAACTACATGCTCGGTGTACCCACATACCCACGACCTTCTTCTTGTGTACGGCCATTTGCAGTCTTGGTAGCGCTCAGAGAGCAGCGCAGCGGAGGAAAAAGATCTCAGAGAGCCCTGGAGTTCTCACACACGGATTCTTATGTATCTTAGCTTCACCGTCTTGTACCTCACCTTAGCGATTCTTTTTTTTTTTAGTATAATACCATATTCCCTTTTCCAGACACACCAAAAGTATAACAACTTCCTCTCTACCCTCCACAGGACTCGCAAGTACACCGTGATCCGGGCCCATCCTATCTCCCCACACTCCAATCTGCCTCGCCCCAACATCAACCCAGCCTCATGCTTTTCCACGGCCCAGCCTCGCGCTCACTTCGCGATACGATTCCGTGGCAATAATTCCCAAACTTATCTCGGCCACGTCCCATGCATTATCGGATCACGCACCGGAAGATAAGCTAAAGTGCGTCCGCCCGCCCGGGAGAGCTTGCTGTCGGCTTCGGCGCCGGGTGGCGGGGATCATCGATGTATCATCGCCTGGGATGTGGCATGTTGACGATGCAATAACTTCCAGAAACTGAAAGTCCGATTGAATGCAGGCAGAACGCCGACAGACTCGCTGCAGGTGCTGCATATGCGGACTGGTAGTCGGGATGCAGCGGGACGGCATGGCGCTGTTATGTGCTGTAACATCGAATGGCTGGTTTCTTGTCGCCATGGGCTTGAGTCGCATCGCGGTGCCGATTTCACAAGAGAGACTGGTGGCGACAGGAATGAATGCTTTTGCTGCCTCCTGTCAGTAGCTTGACTGCTCGAAGTAAAGAAGTTAATGCCCATCTGTTGTGTCTCGCGGCTTTCTCCACTCTGAAGACGAGATCGATGCTAAGGTCCGTCGTCCACAGACTTGCAACTCAAGCCTTGATATGATCTTGCTGTATGTAAGTACTTGTCACGCTCGATTTACTACAGCCACAGTTACCGGTTAAGGTGCAGCTTCTGGTACCGTGAGGATTATACATGTGTGACAGATATCGGCCACTGCGTCCAATATATGCTCGGGCATTATGCTGTGGTGACATGTTGTCACACGCTGTGGCATCCGAAGAGGTCTATAGATATAATTTTATCTTAGGAAGCGATTGTCATCATGCACAATGGTGGTGTCTGTCTGTATAACCAGGTCTAGAAGGTGTCGACTAAACATGTAAACACGCATGATTGTATTAATGAACTATACGCACATGTCTTGGACTCCTCTCGCGGTATGCAGAAGGACCATGGTCGATCATAGGTATCTACAATGTCTGGCATCATCTTGTCTGTATGAAGCTCTGCGGTGCAGCTGAGCGAGCGCAGGCCTGCCACCAGCGTTTGATGTATATGATAAGTTGAGGACTGAATTGAAAGTACTCTCTATTCAAATGTAACGTCAGATAATTAGTCTTGTAGTTGTCCCTCCCATCAGAGCAAATCCATCGCCTACCTGCCCGAAGCCACCTGACCAGAACAGTGTAGGGTTCGTGGTATGCCTTGAAACCGGACGCGATTTGTAGGACTATGGTACCAAGCTGTGCTCTCTTCAACAATCCTCTGGCTTGGTGAGCGACCACATAGCATTGTTAAGCTGTATCAAGCTACACAATGAGATCATACGATATATTTGCAGATGTGACATGAAGTTCTATGTGCCTAATCTCATGGCGCAAGATCTTGAACATCAGTGCTATATCAATGGTATATATCTTCGTTTCTACATGACGATCAGGAGAACGCGAGCTCGTGGTCAATCTCTGTTAACACCCTCAGCTGCGTCAAGCTGGGAATGCGACATTTCTTCCAAAGAACCTAAAGCGACATCCATACATATATAAAGTATATATGCATCCTTTATACGCAAACGAACGAGAAGGTTGGGGGCTTCACGTTCCGGTGCGGATGGTTCAGACCAAGAGCAAACTGTAAAGTTAAACAGGCAATTGGATTCCGATGTCTTGCATAGCTCACTGGAAGCCAAAAGTTTCAACAGTAATGTGAAAGATGCCTCGAATATACTGCAAAAATAAGCTGCAGCACAATTGGCGCTGCCAAGCCATTGACAGCCAAAATGACTTGATTCAAGGAATCAGTGAAGCTGCTCAGAAATCAAGTGTGGTGTTGACGTCGAAACTACAACGTGCGCATCGGTTCCAGATTGTTCTGCGGGATGGTAGTGCATATCGGAGAAGCGGCTACTGCAAAGTCAAATGTTATCGAAAAGTCCAAGGGTCCTTCGATTGATTAACGGAATGGGGAAACCCAGAATTGAGCCCACGACACCATATCAAGATCTTCAGATGTTTCGGAAACCCCATCTTCCGCATTTCTTACATTCGTATTAATCACAGCGCTCGCAGCGATAGGGGGACACCGTTTGCGCAGCTCATTATCCAATATTCAGAATCCACGAATTGTGTGACAGACTGGAGGGATCTATCGGCTCCGTCATGTTCTGTCTTGGCTCGGGATACAATTTCGGAATCTCCTCACTCATTGGATTTTAGCCAATAGAGACAGCTGGGCGGGAGATCTGATGAGCGAATGCTTGTGGCCTCCGCCACGATTCGTAGCGTGGACAGACTTGCCTGAGGTGGTAGTAGACGCAAGGCTAAGATCGAAGCTACTGGGTCATAGAACTTATTGCACCACTCCCAGCCAAGCGTAGACCGCAAGTCAACTACTGTTGAAGTTACTCGAGGGCGGTATTCTCCTATTCTCCTAACCTCCTACTCTCCTTTTCAAGCGTTAGACCGCAACGCTCTCCGCTAGATAGCCCGCAAGCTGAGTGGAATCAGGAAGGGTTGAACACCAACTCCCAATTCAATAGCAGACTATGAATGCCTGGCCGTCACAGTAGGCTAATTGAAGTCTTAGAGTTACGACTAATTGACCTGGGCGGTCATTGCTTCCCCAGTGGTTTGGAACCCGTGAGCTTCCATACCGCTCATGCTGTTGCCGAGCTTGACAGAGCAATCTCGAACGCATTGCATAAGAGGTGGCGGAGCTACTCATAGCCGCAGGCAATGACAACCTGATTTTGTTTTGTCGGTGTTGAGACGTTGCGAGTGTAGATAATACGCGACGCCGTTGCAGATGTGGATGCGGTAGCAGCCAATCGAGGGCAGGGATTGCAAGCTCTCGCATGGCCGAACGTGTGATTTGGTGAAATCAAGACGGCAAGCAAACGTGACGCAAATCAATCAAGTTTGATTGGAGATAAGAGTCTCGGCAAGCTGAAGTGACAGCTGTACACAGCAAAGTCGAAGAAGCTGGGTCTTGTCAGTGCACGGAGGGCGTCATTGGACGGCGGTATCGCAGAGGCGTGGGATGCGTGCTCATGGTCCGTCCGAAAAGGAGCGCGGCCCCAGCATGGAGACAGTGTTTGTGGTGAAACGCGATCTTCCTCTGTCAGTTCTGGTAGACGCACGGGCACATGCAGCCTAGTGCGTAGGCCGGCGTTGCGATCGGCGGGAAGTAGCAGGCACCGTGCTCAGATGAGAAGTCATGATCAAGGGCTGCATAAACAAACTTGGTGCTCAAGCAGCCAGAGGACGCGAGATGACGAGGAGGCATAAATGCAACCAGCCAATGTGTGTTTCACGATACAAGTCCACTGGCGCAGGCGATCTTGGGCAGCGGTGCGCAGCACAGCCGTCAGGTGAGGTCAGGGCAGCCCTAGCCCTACAGCGTTCAAAGATGGGCAGTCAATAGAGTAACATGCTGTGTTGGCGAGGATGGAGCACAAGCAGAGAAGTGCGCGCAGAGCTCAGGGCGCGTGTTGCCCAACGGCGATGACTAGAAGGAGTATGGACCAACACGGCGTGGAGTCGCTCGCAGCACGAGGCAGCGAGGGTTGTGGCTTGGTCTTGCTAGCATAAGCGCGGAAGTGCGCGCCAGGCCCTGCATGAGACAGGGAAGGTGCGCCCGAAGGAGGTGCCTTCCCCTGGGAGACGACAGCGAGGCACGGCGGCCAGGGGTGCAATTAGGACGGCAGTCGTCGGTGGCATAATTCTGTAATAACAATTCTGCCTCTCAGCCTCGATTGCTCACATCCACCGTGAAGCTCCCGCGCTGCAGCGAAGCTCGAGCGTCCCTGCGCCGCGGCTTGAAAGACGCCCATTGCGCGTACTGTACCTGTACCGGTACCTACCTTCACCTGCCCCATGCCAACGCGGGCTACACGCTGCCCCGACCCGCTATTATTACTGCTCTCGTCCTCGGCTCTGCTGCACCTACACGTGGACACGACTTCTGTAGCCCATCTGCCCTAACACCGCTGCCTCACACAGCAACAGCAACAGCAACACCGCACCCTGCTGTCTCGACGAACGGCGCCGCCGCGGCCACACCGCAATGGAGTCTCCGCCAACGTCGCCGCCGCCGCGTGCGAAACGGCCCATGAGCGCAATGGTCCGCCCCAACCGCAGCTCCAGCCGGCTGAGCATGAGCAGCAAAATGGGCGGAAGCCGTGCCTCTGACGATGAGAGCAAGACAGCCGTCAAAGTGGGTAAGTGGGCAGCGACCCTGAAGTTCCCCGCAGGCACACATCCCTAACCGCAACCTT
Organism: Curvularia kusanoi; assembly: GCA_011058905.1. Lineage (NCBI taxonomy): Eukaryota > Fungi > Ascomycota > Dothideomycetes > Pleosporales > Pleosporaceae > Curvularia > Curvularia kusanoi. Next base: position 375,177 of record SWKU01000015.1, on the reverse strand, counting down.
GCAGCTGTCCGTGTGCGACCCGCGCTCAAGCAGGACGACCCCGGATTTGAACTCATCCCCCAGCGATTCCGCTCTCCCCGGTGCCATGTCACATCGCCCTCGAGTCTCGCCGTTGACCCGGCTGCGGGCGGTCGGAAGGTCTTTGTCTTTGACCGTGTCTTCGACGAGGAAGTAAATCAGGAGGGCGTGTTCGAGTATGTGTCAGACAGTGTCAATTCCTTCGTCGAGGGGTACAATGTGTCTATCCTGGCATATGGCCAGTCAGGCGCCGGCAAGTCATACACAATGGGAACGACAGGCCCCGGCGACCAGGGAGATGCCCAAGTCATGGGCATCATCCCTCGCGCAGCTGCCCACCTCTTCGAAAAGCTCGAAGGGCCAAGTCTCCGCGCCCCCGGCTCTGGCATCCGCCCTCCCAATTCGCGCGTTTCCAGCCTGGGTTCGGTCAACTTTTCTTCCAAGTCTTCGGCAAAGAAGTCCTGGCATCTCACAGCCACCTATGTTGAGGTAAGTCTCCAACCACCTTGTTAGCTAGAGGCACTGACACGTACAGATATACAACGAGCAATTACGCGATCTATTGCTCTCTGATACGGTGCCCTCCGCCCAGCGTCCGGACGTTGCCATTCGTGAGGAGCCTGGAGGCCGAATAATACTAGCCGGTCTTACTCAGATTAACATTGAATCGGTCGAAGATCTTCTGAATGCGCTGAACTTTGGTTCTTCTATTCGCCAGACGGATGCCACCGCCCAAAACGCAAAGTCTTCTCGCTCGCACGCTGTCTTTAGTCTGAACCTCGTGCAGAAGAAGGCTTCGTCTACCTCCACGCCAACACGCGAAAAGCGTCGATCGATGCCTTTAGAAGCTATGTCGGGCTCGGGTGAGAACATGGTCACCATTGACAGCAAGCTGCACTTTGTGGATCTGGCGGGAAGCGAGAGGCTGAAGAACACACAGGCCTCAGGAGAGAGGGCACGAGAGGGTATCTCTATCAATGCTGGGCTGGCTAGCTTGGGCAAAGTCATCTCCCAGCTCTCTTCGCGTCATCATAACGCTCACATCTCGTACCGAGACTCACGCCTGACACGATTGCTTCAAGACTCATTGGGTGGAAACGCTATTACGTACATGATTGCATGCATCAACCCTGCCGAGTTCCACCTCAGCGAATCCTTGAACACGGTTCAATACGCCCAGCGCGCTCGTGCTATTCAGACTAAGCCGCAGATCCAGCAGATTCACGACGATAGCGATAAGCAAGCAACGATCGAGAGACTGAGGAATGAGGTCCAATTCCTGCGCGATCAGATGAGGCTCTCACAGAACACAAGCCGTGCGAACTCGGATCCTAGCGAACGTGCCAATCAACAGTATGAGCGGGAGATGGACCTTCAGAATCAGCTCCTCGATTTCCAGGAAAACTACACGGCTCTGAGCCTTCGACACTCAAAGCTGATCGCTGAAATCTCCAGGGTACGAGACGATGACAGTGCAGAGACGCCTATACTCAGAGGAACTGTCGGCGATTCCGCACTTGAGCGCTTGAAACGGTCCAACTCATTCGCAGATGCTGTTGAGAGCGTTGTCATGGAATACGAGAAAACGATTCAGGCGTTAGAGTCATCTCTTTCAAACACTCGAACTTCGATGTCTGGACAGGAAAGTGAGCTGCTTGAGAGGGAGGCTCGCATCTCTCTGCTCGAAAGCCACAATCAACAGTTGCAGGCCCGTATTCAGAAGGCCGTCGAACGTGACGCCAGCAATGAGGAATATGTCAAGTCACTCGAGCGACAAATCGACAACTCAGTCTCTGGTATTGAGCGAACTGACACTACCATTTCGGATCTGCGCGAGAAATTGCAAAAGGCTCGTGAGAACGAGTCCAGCTGCGAGGAATACATATCCACTCTGGAAGAGCGCCTTGCCGAAAACGAGCAAGAAGTAGAAGTGATGACGCGCGAGATTGAGCGTCTTAAGCACGTAGTAGAAAGGCAACGTAGTATCGGAAAGCTGGACAATCTCTTGTACGAACTCGATTCCGTACGCCAGGTTGAGGCAAGGCCTGAGGAATCCGTAAGCAACGGTCACAGCAGGTCACCTAGTGAGCCCTTTGTTGAGAAGCGAGCGTCCACTGGTGGCCAGCCGTTAGTTGACGGCACCCGGCACTTCAGTACCACTGTGGACGCCATTGCAGAGGAGGAGGACTCTGAACGCCCTCCTACGGCAGGAGCGCTAAATGCAGAAGGCGACAGCCGTTCTATTAATACTACATCAGTAGTCAATGGCCTTAACGCGGAGAAAGACATGGAAGAGCCATCGAGTCCTGCCCAATCTCGGTTTGTCCATGACAAGCTGGACTCTGTTACCCAAGAGCTCTTTGACCTTCGTGTTGAGCACGAGGGAACACTGCAAGACTACGAGAAGCTTGCGAGCAAATACCAGGAGGCTCTTCGCACCTTAGCCTCCCTCCAAGACACTGTGGATGAAGCACGCCATGGGTCCTCTCGTTCATCCGCTTTTTTAGGCAGCCCGACTGTGGACGGTTTCGACAAACAGCTTGGACAGCCTACGTCATCGCGTGCATTGTCGTCGGAATTGCTCTCAGCAGAGTCTGGCAACAACATTACACCTGAGGACGTTACTGAGGCTGGTGATGAGCAGGGTAAATCTCGACGCTCGTCGACCGCCTCAGCTGAGAGTGGGTATACCGCTCCTCGAGCAACTCTCATCCAGGAGCTGCAAGCTTTGAAGACCCTGCATGCCGAGAAGGAACAGCGCGTCGATGAACTTAAGCGAGACTACTTAGATTTGCAGGAGCAGCACCAAGATGCTCTGGATTATGTCGAGGAGTTGAAGTCCGAGGTAACGAAGGCCCAGATGAACGCGCGGCCAGGCTCTCCTTCTGTCCACATGATTCGCCGCAAGTCCAGCCAGGCGTTGCTTTCTAACGATCGCTCCAACCGTGCCGTAAATTCCCTTCGCAGCCTTGCACTGGACAAGCTCGACGAAGAACCCGCCCTGGCATTCGAGAATAACCTCAGCGCCATCATGACGGAACTCGCCACCAAGTCGGAGAGGGTACAAGAGCTGGAATCAGAAGTTGCATCCGTACGCAAGGAGATGGAAGGCAAAATGACCCTGATTAGTGGTTTGACAAAGGAGAGGTCCAGTCTGAAAGCCTCCACGCCTTTGGACATCTCTATTGTAGCTACTATGCAGGATCAGATCAGGCAGAACGAAGAGCAGATGCAAGAGCTGAAGAACTTGCATGCGCAGCGAGAGGCTGCGTTACGTGAGCAGGTGGCTCTGCTGACATCTTCAGCGAGGTCGCCTGGCTCATCGAATGAGGCTCTATCTGCTAAGGAGCTCCCTCTTGGTGCTGAGGGCGATAGCACTCTGACTGATGACGAGTCTCGTCACCGTCAGCTGATCAGTCTCTCAAATGAGGCTGCCCAATGGCAATCAAAGCACCTTGAGGCTATCGAGGCCACTAAAGCGTCCGAGAAGGAACATCTCAGTACCGTTCGGGAGCTGGAGTCTGCCATGGAACAGTTGCAGGCAAACCATACCGCCCGACTATCCGAGCTTGAGGAGATCAAGGGGGCTGAGGCATCAGCTGCACTTGAGCAAGAGCGCACCAAGCACGCCGAGGTCGTGGCTGCCTTACAAGGTCAAGTTGACGAGCATAAAGCAACTGCTGTTAGTAATGCAGCTCGCCTTGCTGAGCTTGAGCAGTCTCACGCAAACATCATCAAGCAGGTGGAGGAAGATTCCGAGGCTAGGGCCCTGACCGAGAAGGAACTTGACACTCACAAATCTCTCATGGCTAACCTGGAGCATCAAATCGAAGAGCACAAAGCTGCCATTGAGTACCACCAGCAGGGTAAGGACTCTTTGCAGAAGTCCCATGCAGCTGAGCTTGAGAAGTTGACCTCTGAGCTCATGACTCACCGCGAGTCGAATGCTGCACTTCAGACCGATCTCACCAAGGCCAAAGATGACCTAGACCTTCTTTTGCGGGGTGTTACTACTGCCCTTGGTCAGGAAGTCGAGATCGGCCAAGTGCAGTCGGAAATTGAGTCCCTTGTCGCGGCACGCAAGGAACTGACCGATGCAAAGAAGACCATCGAGACTCTTCAGGACAACATGAAGGAATTCGAGGTTCTCAATGCTGAGACCATCAAGGAGCTCGAACGTGTCAGCGAGAAGGAGCGCAAGAGCTCTAACCTGGTGGAGGAGCTCGAGGAGCAACTCAATATGCAATGGGATAAGCAAGAGGCTGACAACAACCGCTTATCTGCTCTTCAGACAGAGCGAAGTCGCGAGTTCCAGGATCTTGTTTTCCACCGTGAACAACTGCAGCATGACGTCGAAGAGGCTCGGGCCAAGATCGCTCTTCTTGAGGTCAGTAGTCCCGTCCATGTCGCAAGGGTTGGATCTAACGTTTTGCAGTCACAACTTGCAGATGGCAAGCGAAACTCAGTCAGGATGTCCATGGATCCCCGAGAGGATCTTCAGAGATCCAATTCTGCTAACTCATCTGTGCGCAAGAGCTTGAACATGTCTCTTCCGTCACCGCCACCAGCCATTCCGTTGCCCCCTCTTCCACCGAACAGCCCCCCACCTACCCAGGTTAACGCTCCATCCCCGCCCGCCTCCCGTCATCAGAGCAAGGACATTGCGCATGCTCAATTAGTCGAGGATCAGGAGGCTCGCATTCGAACTATTGAGAAGCACCTCTTCGCCGAGAAACAGCTTACTGCCACTCTGGAAGACGCACTGACGGATCTCGAATCATCAAGTCAAAAAACAAAGAGTGACCTTGATCAGTACAGGAAGAAGTGCGTTAGCCTCGAAGAGGAGATCAGCTCCATGCGGAAGGAGCGTCATGCTGCGCGCCATTCTCTTCAGGCTGTTGAGGAAGAGCGCAATGCTCGTCTACGCGTTGAAGCCGAGCGCGCACATCTTGAGGCCCGCATGGCTGCCCTTAACGACGCACAAAAGAAGAGCAAGAAGAAGGGCACATTGAACTGCTTCTAAACTCTTCACATCATGCCATTATTCATACTTCTACTACTCGCATTGCGACACATTGGGAAATGGCGTTACATACCCCGATACACTCTGTCATTTCGTCTTCATGTCGACTTATGTTCACGCGAACGTTATGTTCCGGACGATACTTTATCGACTGGATTCCTTTTAGCTTTCATCTGTGACCAGATGAATGGTACGTCAGACCGGAGCATGCCCGCCACATGACTTCGCTTCGATTCTTGTCATTTGCTCCCCTTTACTTTTCGATTCTTCGTTCTTATTTACTACTTGCGAGTGTGCATACCCATACCCCATACCCGCTTCACTTCCTAATGTACGTCATGTTTGGTGGGAGAAAATGGTCTATTTACTACATAATTTGTGAAGGGAGGACATGCATGCTATATGCTTGTAGCTCAGACACTTTGATGAGACATATGACTGCATGGCATGGTCTTGGAGCATAGTTGAACGATTGAAGGCATTTAGAGAATTGATTTTGTTTTGCACCAAACCCTTGTCAGTATTTGTGCATGCTTCACGTAGGTTGAGATAGGTGACAGCCGTACCACTTCCATGTCCACGTCGGAAAAGAGCGTTGTGTATTGTGTGTCACGCTCGTTGCGACTTCTAGTGTGGGGCAATGCTTTGTCGGCCGATAGGCTGCAAGGTACGGGCTGTCGCGTTGCTCGCAGTCAATGGCGGGTCGGCGCGGGCACGTCATCTGCACTAGGGGTCGAGAATTTGGGTACGCATGCAATCACCGTGAGCAGAATCGGCATTTGTTGAACCCCAGATTGACTAAAAGCTCACAGCTCTCTCCTTCTGCCTCTCGTTCTGTCGATTTCAACCACCCTTCCTCGTAGACATTCTGCATTGCCCAAGTTCACAATGGCAACGTGAGTACCCCTCCATACCCCACCAACCCACCATTTGGGCCCCGGACAAGAACAAGCAGCATTCTGAACATCACAGCAACATTACCTGGCATCCTTCCCTTTCGCGTGCTGAACGCAACACCTTCCGTAAGCAGCCCGGCTTCACCATCTGGTTTACTGGTCTTTCTGCCTCCGGAAAGTCTACTATTGCAACTGCGCTTGAGCAGCATCTGTTGCACCTTGGCTTCGCTGCCTACCGACTCGATGGCGACAACGTTCGCTTTGGGTTGAACAAGGACCTTGGATTTAGCGAGAAGGACAGGAACGAGAACATCAGGCGCATTGCTGAGGTACGTTCACTGCGTCTCTGAATGGGAAGAGCCAGCAACTTGGACAGGAACTAACTCCCAGACAGGTTGCAAAGCTCTTTGCTGACTCGTCTACAATTGCCATTACCTCGTTCATCTCGCCCTTCGCTGCCGACCGTCAGACTGCACGCGCTCTGCATGCCGAGGTCAAGGGCGACGATGCGCCTCTCGAGTTCATCGAGGTCTTCGTCGACTTGCCGCTTGAGGTCGCCGAGGCGCGTGATCCCAAGGGCCTCTACAAGCTCGCTCGAGCGGGCAAGATCCCAGAGTTCACTGGCATCAGCAGCCCATACGAGGCGCCAGAGAACCCGGAGATCTACATCCGAAGCGACCAGAAGAGCGTTGAGGAGGCAGTTGCTGAGATTGTACAGTACTTGGAGAAGAGGGGATTGTTGAAGCTGGCGCAGTAGATGATATATACTCGTTGGCCTGCAAGCTTATTGGAAATGAGTTCTTTGGCATGCCTGTTGGCTCTGTAAAACCGGACGAATGATGATTTACGAAGTGCTGGACGAGCGGAGATGCAAGCTCGCGCGAAAGGCGACTTTCTTATGCTCCCACCGTAATGCATGTGTAGAGAACGTGCGCCTACGCACCCGCTACAATAGAGGCAAAAATAGCACTACAACGATTGCTTACTGCTTGCACTTACACGGCAGTTACGGAGCAAAGCTAACGAACATTATATGTTCGTACGAAGGAACCAGGTTTTAGTGATGCAGGTACTGTGGGCGTACTTGCCTGACAGCAACTCTCATAGCTAAGGCAAAGTTTTTGGTAATCATTTCACAGTCGTTTAGGTACGATGCAATACAATTGACATAAACGTGCCTCTGGGTTTGGATGTTTGGGTGACCATTGCTGGAAGCGCGCTAGGCGAAACACACGGCCCGCTTTTGCTCAAGCCCAAATTTTCGACCACTCCAACGAACGCTCAACACAACCACCAACGCGAACGTACCGCGCTTTGCATGCGCGCGTTCACGTTTGTTGATTCTCACTAACGCAGCAATGCGCTTTCAGATGTAGTTTATGGTAAGTTATCATTCCCGGTCGCGCCTGCGCAGATGATTTCACATACACGAACAATCCAATTCCTATCAGTTCATGAAGGACTTCCATATCTAGAATTACCATGATGCAAACAGCACAGCATTATTCTTGTTCAGCATAACCGCGCGGAACTAGCCAGCTAACTGTGCTTCAGCTTCTTTCCACATGCCTGCACGCTTGTCGTAACACCATTCCATCACATTTTGTAAAAGGTACGGTTTCCCTATCTCTTCTTTCTTCCACCACCCCAAGCATAGTGATGATACTGTGACTCGGAAAGGCATTCCTCGACCTGAATATACAATGTCGACCTTATCACGCAATTAAGTTTCAGCCTTGTCTGATTATGCTCAATTCCTTCCACCGTTTAACATATACAATCGAAGATCTCGAAGCTGACATGTCATCTTCAGGTACATACAACCCTGGACTTCCAGTCCTTCTTCCACTACCGTACTCCCTTTTGATGAGACCCCTCGATGCGCCGGGCGGACAGATCGTACTCTCTGACCGGCATCCGTAAAAAGCAGGCGTACAAACCTGTGGGTGTCGGAAGGGGAAGTACTTGTTGATATAGCATCACTGATTGCACACATCCTTGTGCTCACACTGCGAAACTTGAGGCCACAGAACTTTGGCTAACGTCCATCTCGCAGGTATGACACAATCTTGTTTGCGTTCCCGGTCCATCATTTTTATATGATGATTATTTGATATTCACACTGTGTGACGCGGCGACTTCGTAACGGTTGTCGTCGCACTGATCACTTTAAAAAATCTGATTTAATGAGGTATGGCTGTTCAACTCCTTCACAACCATTGTCCCTGCTAACATTGCGCAGACTGAAAAATTTGATGGACTTCGTCTTTCATTTCACTGAAATCATAGTCAATATGTTGGAGCAAACGCTGACCATATGACTTCAGTGCCTTTCCTTGATTCTTTGACTTGCATGTTAGCATCATCTGTAAGTTCTTTTCTTGCCTTTCCCCCCCTTGCGCACATCCTTATGAGGAAGACAATGTACTGCTGTATATCTTCTGCATACCCCTTGAAGAACACCACATCACTTTGGAGACCTGACACTCGATCCATCAATACGCTTTGAGTCTGTGCCTCTCGAAGCAAAGTAACTAACTAGGCTCAGATATATTCTTTCGCCATGGAACTCATGGGTTTTGCCAGGCTATATTGTAGTGTAGATTGTCAATGCACCATTTCAGAGTTTTCTCATATTCAAATCTTTTTGCTCGTGCGCGCATGAACGTGTCAATCATCACCGCTCCAATCCTGGCTCCACTTGCTTCGCCATTCACCCCCAACCCCTCTCCTCCCAACCTCCCACACCATTCGTCGACATTTGTTTATTGTTCCCCACTGCGGCTCCTCAACGCTCCCAGCAAGGGCTCAGTGGGGCTTCCTCGGCTCAGGCCGTCTCGTCCCCGGAGAGCTAGCGTGGTACACTTCACAAGAGCGGTCAACAGCGAGCTCGGACGAGAACGCAGGAACGGGCAGTTCCCAGCCTTCTCGCATCCATACCGCCTACAGACTGGGGACGAGCATGTATTGAGTACCCACCGTTTGCCCACCGCCGTTGAGCGCTTGAACAATGACCGGAAAAAGAGCCCATGTGAGCACGCTAGTCTATGACCATTGTTCACACAGAGCATTGTGCGCAGCAGTCGTCTGATCGATGTCGATGGCAGTTCTGACTGCAAGGCGAAGACTACCTCTTTGTGATCTAGCTCATTGAGTAAACACCCTACCCTATTCTTTACAAGAGAGCACAGACAGCAGTCGTAGCGAGTCGCAGAGCAAATAAACAACCCCCCCACACGATCTCGATCCAGACTCATGTCCACTTGCGGTGGTGTGACTTGTACCAGCTGCGTGCGCGTGTGGAGTACATGCATACGATACACATGTCGCTATCGATTGCGACCCGCACGCGAGACATTGTCTGTGACGTGGTCCTAGATGTGGGGTTCGCGTGTGCTGCATCTGCAGTCACTGAAGGAGGGGCGAAGACTGGTATCGCCGACTTCACGAGGAGGATGCGCTGGTCTCGGACTGGGGTTTTGGCGTTCGTGGTGGATTGGAGTCGTAAGCTGTAGTCAGTGGTGCGGTGAAGCAGCGATGGAACGTGGTATGGTTCTTGGGTTCTGGCTCCGCTGAGGGTTTGTCATGAATGCTGATTAACATTCGGTTTCTAGATCAGCTTGGCTTGAACCATATGCAGCTGAATAGTGTCGGTCCAAATGACTGTCAATAGCGCGAGCTTTGTTTTTGCCCCAAGGTTCAGAACCTAATGTTGCCGTTCATGCATCATTTTGCATACCATCTGCTGCAGCAGAGGCTGAGATGATGTCGCCAATGCTGATCTGCAACAGGTCCCTGCGCTCATGTACGATCTATCGATAAGTAACATGTAGAGGTTTGCTCCGCAAAGGGAGCTTCAGCCACCTGCGTATGATATAAGCTGACGCGGGGGAGCTGAGTGTGATGGAACCGCCAGCTCCGATGTTGATACAGTAAGCGCCAGCGTGTCGGTCCGCTCCAGCACAGCTTGTCGCGACAGTGGGTCCAAAGTATACTTTTTGCGTTTAGGTTCGGGTAATACTGCTGACTGCGTATGTTACCAATGGAATTCGAGGCTGAAATGGTGTCGATAAGGCTGACGTACAGCTTGTGCTGCGTGAGTAAGCATGATGAAAATATAGTGTTGATGCAATCGTTGCCATATGCGCAAGTCGAAGTTGCAGAAATCAGAAGTAGACATGGAGAGCAAGTTGTGATTCGGTACCAGGGGATCCGGATATGTCGCGAAAAAGTATTGAATTTTTCTGCACTGTCCAATGAAAGATGCAGACGGCTAAACTGTAGTCTCTCGACGTATCACAAACAATGAACATGGAAAAACAACGCGCGCGGGTGGTGCTACAGCATGCGCCACTACGTATACGACCGTTGAGGTGGGAGAACAGATGGCTCGAACAACAGCTGCCGTGCGCGGTCGTCACGCCTTACTTGCTTTTGCCTTGCCGCCCAAGAGACATAGGGCCGTTAAGGATCGCGTTTCCTGCTCGAGCTTACCCCGCCGCAGAGGCTGTGTAACTCCTGCCTTGGACGTGGAGGGGGACTGCCGCCGAGAGCTTGATTCAATAGATTGGACTCTGGCAAGGCAGCCCTGTGGTTCAAGTTTGAACCTTGCGCCTGCCTGTTTCTACAAGCTTTTGGCTAACGTTGTATCAGGGCGTGCCGCATTCATCTCTATACATATGGCTTGGAAAACTGTGCTTCGCGTAGTGGCGCATAATTCGGTCATTTGCACGTTTTGTGAAGCCACCGAACTTGCTAATGGTGGAAAAGAAGCGTGTATGTCACATGTGGATGCCGGCAGATGACACGCCTCAACGCGTCGACCTTCCTCTCGAAACACAGAAGATGACTTGCATGGAAGATCATAATGATACCGGGGCCTGAGTGCTCTGCCGGTGTACTGACCATGCTGGGCTCGATGGCCGAGTGTCGACGCCCGACATGGCTGATTGCACCGGGACGGTTGGAGGACTGGCAGATCCGGGGTCGTGGTTCATGTCGGGCGTTCCGAATTGTGCCTGCCGAAAGTCGATGTTAGGTGTCGAGGATCCCGACCTTTACGGTGGTGTATCTCCGGGACTCGTACAAAGGATCAGGTTGAAAACATAGGGTGCAGCATGCTGGAACCCGAGGATGCTGCGACGTCCGAGCCTTGCGTCCAAGTCCGAGGCGGTTTGTATATCTACAGGGCCTGTTTACCTGTGCGCTGTTGTGAATGTCGTGACGGTGGGCCGGCAATCTATTCAGTTGGTCTGTGACGAGGTCCTGACACGGGAGAAACGTTCTGGAAGATGAATTGCATCTGTAACGAGATGGACTGATCCTTCGACTCGAATGGTTCGCCCGGGGACATGGAAGACGAGCATCATTGACTGCACAACTCTTTGCGCATGGTCTGGAGTGCAGGAGCATCGGCATCGCCATCGGCATCTTGTCTGATGTTGACAGCGGAGGGCGGGAAGACCAACACACGGCACTACGTGCTCCCGGCAGAAAGCAGCTCGGCGAAGCTCGCGAGGTGGACTTGCAAAAACTCTGCTCGCCGTGCGCGGTCTCTTTGGGGCATTTTTGTTGACAAAGTGATCCTGGAGCAACTTTGCCGGCTTTACGTTGGCTCTACTTGTTGCTTCTGGCAGTTAAAGTTGGCCCTTGAGATTGCTATGGTTTCGTCGATCACTACGTAGGAACACAGCATGCCGGGCTCTCTACTCTCCATTGGCCTCGCATCACGTCCAACCCAGCGATCCATCGCTTCACAGGATGACGACGATGACATGACTTTCCCAGGGATTCGCAATTAAGATGATGGTCTTGGGCTGGAGCTGTCAAAGGCCCATGGCAGTCACATCAGCGGCGGTCTCAATATCCCATCTCTCCACTGCTAACTCAATTTCAGGAAGATTTCACGCCGCTCTCTCACCATGGCTGTTCCGGGATGCCGCGGGTGCGCTAGAAGCACGCCTCGTCAACGAAACCACGTTGACGGTGCCGACAGAGGCTCTTCGCCAATAGTTGCAGGCACTAGAGGTGATGGCCAATGGGGTAAGGCTGCAGGATGCTCAGGAACCTGCCTCGAAGGAGGCACTAGTGGCTGTCGGTGCAAGTCAGGAAACGGAAAAGGGGCCGGGTGCGTGACGAAACGTGGTTGCCCCAGCGAAATGACAGCCTGACCATGATGCCTGACAGACGCCGATCGCGAGAGTGTCACGGTGGGCACAGGCAGCTGATGCTGTGGCGCGCAGGCGCGTTGCCATGCAAGGCGAGCCGCGTGTTGTTTGCTCGACCCTCCCCTCCCCTCCCCTCCCGCTACCCTGGCACGGCAAAAGCAGGGTGGTGTTGGGGGCATGTACGCTACTCCCAGAGGGGGGAGTGAGGTGAGGCTATGTTTCGCGCGGTGAGCGCAGAGTCGTGGGCGTACATAAGACATGTGCCTACTAATGCATATGCTGGAGTGGATAAATTTGGCTGCATCGGCGACATGGAGCGTCACGTGCTGACACAGAAAGTCGAGTGAATTGAGCAGCACGCGCAGTAGCCCAGCCTATGAGGACTGTGACAATATCGAAAAAGGGGGCGGCCCGCCGCGTCCCAAGCCAATCGCCAGAGGCTAGGGGACTAGGGGGCGTAGTAGCTGGCGCTGGACGCGTCCGATTTGGCCCTGCCAGCACCTTGCCGTATCGAGCACCGAGCGGACCGGGCGCGCCTGCGCCTGCAACAACTCTGCTGCGAGCCTTCCCTTACACGCCCGAGCCCGTTGACAGTCAGCCCCCGTCTCAGGACGGTCCTGCCCTCATTTCGCGCGATTCAACCTGCTTGTGCTTGTGCTTGTGCTTGTGCTGGCGGCCACACTGAACTCGATCTGCCAAAGCCCACCAAAACACAGCCGCGCCCTTCCCCCTGCTCCCGCCATGCTTCCTCACTTCACCGCTCACCCTACTGCCGCTGCCACTGCCACTACTGCTACTTGTACGTGTTTCGCTTGCTAGCCGTCCGCGTCAACCCACCCCATCTGGGCGGCGAAGAACTGGCTGCCAACGCACGCATCTGCGACCGCCTTCACCACAGCAACAGACCGGCTCCTGGCCTTGAACCAGGCTTTGCCTGACTGGGTGTTCCGATCTTCATTATTACGCCTCGCAACGTTCCCCGAGCGCCCCTTCCACCCTAATTTCCCACCTAGTCTAGCTCGACGATTCGTGCAGAGGCCCATTTCGCACCCTTCCTGTCTCTCATTAAAAGAACCGGTCCATCAATTACAGAAAGCCTGCCGCTGCCGGCGCATTTCTGCTCGTGTTGTCACCTCCCGTCAATCGCGCCTACCTCGCGTTAGACCGCCTCGTCTTCAACTTGCCCGACCGCATCACTGGACAAGGCCACCCTATTCCGACCTCCAGGTGTCGGCCCAATCCACTTCCCTCTAGCCCCCGACGCTCGGATCACGCCCAAACCTCCCTGCCTCATCACATAGCCATCGAAGCTATGGTCACAAAGTCATACCTGACCAAGCTCACTAGAACATCCTAACTTACGGAATACTACCCGCCTACCGTGGTTCCGGGCGTGTCTCCACAGCCCTTTTCCAACCGTCGTCCCTCATTTCTTCGACATTCCCGCACCTGCATCAACCTGGACCCTTACTCCTGCTACTATTGCACTTCAAACCCTTTGATACGCACTGGACTCCCCCTCCCCCTCCAGCCAAACTCGACATCAACCAAAAGCAACTAGCAAAAGGAACCACCTGCTCCGACCCTTGGATGAGATGAACTAGACCGTTTCCACTCAATCAATCCAACAATCCAGGACGACTCTCTGGTAGGTCATCGACAGCTTTCCCACACTTCCTGTCTGACCCAAAGCAGTCCTGTGTATAACACACAGAATCGTTGAACGACTCGCATCACATTCACAATGCACGCAGAGTCGCGAGAACTGCCCCATGGGTGGGCCTCTCTCGAGGAGAGGTATGAAGTGATGAAAGAGATAGGTGACGGCAGCTTTGGCAGCGTTGCACTTGCACGCGTCCGCACTGCCGGCGCTCACATTGCCCGTCGCGGCACATTGGTAAGTGTCATAGTGCGCGAACAACTCATATCGATGGCCTGCTAACGCGTCAAAGGTCGCGATCAAGACCATGAAGAAGACTTTCGACTCCTTCTCGAGCTGTCTGGAACTGCGAGAAGTCATTTTCCTGCGCTCGCTCCCACCTCATCCCCACCTGGTGCCTGCGCTTGACATCTTTCTGGATCCTTACAGCAGACGACTCCATATTGCCATGGAGTACATGGACGGTAACCTTTACCAGCTGATGAAAGCGAGAGATCACAAGCCGTTGGATGCTTCGAGTGTCCAGAGCATCCTTTTCCAAATCCTCGCAGGTCTTGAGCACATCCACGCACGCGAGTTCTTCCACCGCGACATCAAGCCAGAGAACATCCTTGTTTCCACATCACAACACAACGACTCGTCACATCCATTCCGACGTTACTCAGCGATGATGACACCCCCATCGACACCTCCGGCTTACACGATCAAAATCGCCGACTTCGGTCTCGCAAGAGAGACGCACTCTAAACTTCCCTACACAACCTACGTATCGACTCGATGGTACCGCGCTCCTGAGGTTTTGCTTCGCGCTGGCGAGTACTCCGCTCCTGTTGACATCTGGGCGGTTGGCGCCATGGCAGTCGAGATTGCGACACTAAAGCCTCTCTTCCCTGGCGGTAACGAGGTCGATCAGGTGTGGAGGGTATGCGAGATTATGGGAAGCCCAGGTGGTTGGGTCAACAAGCATGGACAGCCCGTTGGTGGCGGTGAATGGAAGGACGGTGTCAGATTGGCGCAGAAGCTGGGCTTCTCCTTCCCCAAGATGGCTCCGCACTCGCTCGACACGATCCTCCAGACGCCGCAATGGCCCGCCAGCTTGGCCAAGTTCGTCACATGGTGCCTCCTGTGGGACCCAAAGAACAGGCCGACATCCACCCAGGCCCTCGCTCACGACTACTTCCAGAACGCTGTTGACCCCCTGCGTCTGAAGTCGTCGTCGTCGCGCCTTCTAGGCCGCAAACAGTCTGATCTGTCCTGCAAAGATTCGCCAGACGCTTCTCCTAGCCTTACATCGAAGACCTCGTCGTGGCTGCGCCGATCCCTTGTCGCACGGGAAAGCGCCCCAGCGGTTCCTCAGCACGTTAACTCCGCTCAACAGCTTTCTCCTCGCCCTTCTCCACAGCCTAACACCAGTGATCCAAGTGGGACCACCAAGCAACGCCCCAATCCAGCGAAGCGGGCTACTTGGACAAACGGTGTGCCGATGCCAAACGTTGGCGCTCCCATCCCTATCCTGCCATCCATCAAACCAATATCCCCCCTTGAGGCAGAAGTCACAGCGCAAGCGAATGTACGCGCTGCTGATAAGGACGGAAAAGTCAAGATTGGACGCCAGCTCTCACTCGCGTCACATGGCAACCACTACGCAGATGCACATCGCCAAGAAGCAGAAAGAGCTTTGGAGGGCAAATCCGGACTGGCATCTCCAGCTAGCGGCCACAAAGAGGGATTCTTCTCCCATCTCCGCAAGCGCGCGAGGCGCCTTTCGGGACGGTACCCAACCCCTATGTCCCCCAACTCTGATGATGTCGAGGCCAATGCGGGCTGCGCTCCATGGGCCGGCTCTGCTCGGTCGTCCATGGTCGTTGATCAGCCAGTGGCCGCAGCCCCGTCAGCGAACCCTGACTACTCCGAATTGGACAAGGCGCTCCAACACGTAAGGCACACTGTTGAGAACAACGCAGCAAAGCAGCGAGTTGCCTCAAACCCAGTGCTTAAAAGGCATCACTCTGTGCCCAATCGTGCTGAACCCGTATCCAGCAGGACCCGACGCGCAGTGCAAACCAAGTCAAACCCATCCAACCCACCAAACGACTATGAGACCCCCAATGAAGAGGAAGAGCTGCTTAGCGAGGTGTTGGCTTCTGCCCACAAAGCTGCAAAGAAGCTAGACAAGCAGCAGGTGGCACCTCGTCATTCGCACTCTCACACTGAGCCTGCGGCGGTGTATCTCACACCATCTCCGTCCGCTAATCGCAACACTGCGTTCAATCAGAACAACTACGCAACACCAAGCAAGCCAATGGACATCTCAAAGCCGCATCCTGCTCAAACCGAAAGCGTAGGGAAATGGCCCACACCACCGGATGATTCCGACTGGGCCAGCAGCGTTGCAGCGAGTCTCATGGCGACGCAATCTCTCTACCGGTAACTTAGACTCCGGTCAAGACATCTTTCGCTTCGTTCTCAACCTTTCCGATACTTATCGAGTGTAATTTACGGCCTACAACAACATCGCCAGTATGTGCTCGCGCCAGTCACCACTGTTCCCGGCTATGACCGCACGACATTCAGCTTCGGTCTCCCGTCTGGAACGGTGTAAAACAGGCCAGAAAAGCGGTGGCGTATAACGTCACAGAACAATCGTTCATATCTCGCAATATTGCCTCATCTCACTATCAGCGACACAATCGTTCTGTACACCATTACATCTTTTCCATCTCAGATACCATACTTTTGGCGGCATTTCTGATTTCCTCCGGCGTCGACGACGTCACGCAGACATAAGATCGTCGATATCTAAGTCTGGTTAGGGAGCATTTGCGATCCCCGCACTCTTTTCTTTCCTGGTTCGCGTGGGTAACAGTTTCGTCGAAGATACCTTGTTAGATCATTCTGCACACATTTTCCTTGTCAGCTCCGTTTCGTTGTTCCTGGCGGATACCCAATTTGCATTTGGCGAAGGCATCGAAGCTGTCGTCCCCCCGCAATTTTCATTAGTCTTGGTTAGGAAGCAAGTCACGGTGAACCTGGGTTTGAAATACTTGGAGCATGGATGGTCCCGTGGTGTTGTTCATAGAAAGCTAGTATTGTTGAGCGATCAACGCCATTTCCTTCCCCACTTTCTCCTTGTGTTTCCAGGCAACCATACACTCGATTGTCATAGAATTGGTCGGCGTTTCCCTGTCTTTTCGAAGTATTCGCCCAGAAGAATTTGGACGCTCTTTGTAATCACCTAATGTCGCCTCGCTCGACACACTACTTCTCAGACCGCTGGCCGGTCCCTGTACATTTTCGTGGCTTCCCTGGAGGCAGAAGGATCTCCAGGTGGATGGAATACGGATCGATACCATTGCGCAGTCTTGTCGTTTCTCGGCTGGACCGCTCATCAGATCATTCTCATATGTAGCATATCAATCAATCTACGGTGTTCGTATTGCGGCACCAAACAACCCCATATTTCACACGTTACCCTGAGAAGACACTGAGGCGTCGGCTTGAATGGCGTACGCGTGGTCTGCCACGCCAGCATTCGAACAACGCATCGGTAGTCCATGGTGATCCCTCGTGACTTGGGCATTGACAGCGAGGGTCGTCCAGGGCCCCGCCTTGATCTACCTTTCACCGCCAGGTCAACACAGGGCAACATAGGTTCATGCGAGGAAGATGGCAGCTGCCAAAAACGCCACACACACATCACTTGCAGCGGCACAGACTGGCTTCGGAATGCAAGCATGGACATGGTTGATGCGTGTAACTAACGAGACGAGGATACCCTTACAGTGTTGGTGATCTCTTGAGGCTATGCAAAGGCGAGCTCGTACTTTGATGGCTCGTTCCTCAAAGGGTCGTACCACGCCTCGAAGATCCGGTCCTCCCTCGGTGCCCCAGGAAGAGGACCCTGATGTACACGTATGCAAATGTCGGCCTCGCGGTAGGGACCAAGCAGCGCGTGCTTTCCAAGGGAATGCCTGCATGGCAGATGTTGCACAGCGATGGTAGATGTGTGCATGCAGCGTCCCTGCAGCAGCTCATGCCGGCGTTTCGCGATATTGCCGAGTTACCAGAAATTACTCAGCTGAGGTTCGTACGATAAAGGACTCTATGTCTGAACTTTAATTGTCTTTTTCTTGCACTCAGACCCATACTAATACATGAACGGGCATTCAAATGACCGAATTAAACGTAGCGAAATGGTCGTTGACTTAAGGTCACACGACGGACGACGGGCCGCTGCATGCATGTAGATCAAGGGAGGCTGCGGAGATGCCGTGGTTGCTAAGATGTCTTATCGCTTTTGGCGTAGGGTACCAGATATCGCCATCTGAGGGTGCCCAGTAACCTGCCAGAGATGGCAGATGGTTAAGTCGGGCGGTCGTCAAGCTATCCGCGCTGCCTTGGACCAGTCACAGTTGCGCTCAAAGGGCTCTGGCATTAGGGCGGCCTCGCTTGGCCTCAATTGAGCTAGGAATATAGCTGGCTTTGGCTTGTGAAAGAAGAGAGACAATGGGCTGTAGCTACATACTAGGGACAGATTATTTCACTGGTCTATCGAGGTTCCAACTCTCTATTGCGCAAGTCGAGACGAGCATTGAGGCGGAGAAGTATCGGCAGAGCACGTCAGACGTCTACAAATGCCCGACGCACGATTGGTCGTTCGTGGGGATAATGTGGCGGAAAAGAGCCAAACGCGGCGGTGCGAAATGCTTATCGATAGGCGCGCCGTTACGTGAGGATTGAATAGTTGGGCTTCTCCGCGCTTCGGCGTGGATGACATATCAACTTTCAGCGTGCGATAATTCCTTTCCTGCATTGTTCCAGTCATTCTTTTCCAAGCCGCGCCTGCTGTCACGCTCTTGACCACGAACACACTCGAATCTGCGCGTGTCGCATTCAGAACCACCGCCACCCCTCCCCCACTATCGGTTGCGACCATGAGCGCGATCCTCTCCGCCGACGATCTCAATGACTTCATATCGCCTGGTGTCGCGTGTATAAAACCAATCGAGACGTTGCCAGTCAAGGAGGAGACCAGCTCCGTAAGACTTGTCTCCGTTTTCCTCAGGCGCATACTGACTATGGCTAGAACCCGTACGAAGTCACGACCGAAGAGAAGGCCGCCGCCGCTGAACCGCCACCGCCCGCACAAATATCGCTAACTGACTGTCTTGCCTGTTCTGGATGTGTTACGAGTGCTGAGGCTGTGCTCGTGCAGCTGCAATCACACAACGAGGTCCTGTCTACTTTGGATACGTACAAGTCGTTGGAAGCACCATGGCTGATCCAGAACGGGACGAATGGGACCACGAACGGGCATGCGCATTCTAATGGTTGCAATGGGCACCATGCTGAAGGGAAGCTGTTCGTCGCCAGTGTGTCGCCTCAGGCGCGCGCAAGTCTGGCGGCTGTCTTCAATGTGACCGAGGAGGAAGCTGGGAACATGATTACACAACTCTTGAGTGGGCCTTCTGGGGTGAAGGCTGGAGGACACCAGGGTAGTGGCTTCACATGGGTTCTTGACACTAATGCAGTGCGCGAGGCATGCCTTGTCGCAGCTGCAGACGAGGTAGCGACCGCGCTGTCACCAGAAACGTCCAAAACGCCCGTAAAGTCTGGAAGCGAAGGCGCGTTGGATACCACGCCGAAAGGTCCCATACTCACATCAGCCTGTCCTGGCTGGATATGCTACGCCGAAAAGACACATCCCTACGTCCTCCCACACCTCTCGCGCCTCAAGTCACCACAAGCCCTCACTGGCACTCTGCTCAAATCCGTTCTCAGCCAGCGTTACAATGTCTCGCCCTCGCAAATATGGCATCTTGCCATCATGCCCTGCTTCGATAAGAAGCTTGAGGCTAGTCGCAGCGAACTCACATCCTCCGCGTGGCTACCGAACCACGATGCTTCAGATCCAGTCCGTGACGTTGACTGCGTGATAACGGCGCGGGAACTCCTTTCCCTGGCTTCTGCTCGCAACATTTCCTTCTCCTCGCTCCCTCGCACACCACTCTCTAATCGAACACCGTTCCCCGACCCGACTCTGGACGCCTTTCTTTTCCCGTCCACACGACCGAGCCGAAAGAGCCAGTCTCAGGACGCTGGCTCGTCGGGCGGCTACCTCTATCACATCCTCCAGACGTACCAAGCCGCGCACCCTGGTTCGATAATCTCTGTTACGCGCGGCCGCAATGCCGATGTCGTCGAATACGCCCTTACGCAAGGACCCGAGACAATTATCCGCATGGCACGCTTCTACGGGTTCCGCAACATCCAGAATCTTGTACGCCGTCTCAAGCCCGCAAAGATGAGCCGGTTACCAGGCGGGAAAACAGGCGGGGTGCGACGACCCCCCGGCGCCAAAGGCCCCGTAGAGACGAAGGACTATGCCTATGTCGAAGTCATGGCGTGCCCTGGCGGGTGTACAAATGGTGGAGGTCAGGTCAAAGTCACAGAGGTCGAGGAGATCAGGGCACTGGAGCAGAAGAGCGAGCCTGGGCTGATCCAGGAGAGGGAGGTGGTCAAGCCGGGGCCCAAAGAGCAGAAAGAGTGGCTGGCTAAGGTCGATGAGGCGTACTATTCTGCGTCGGATTCCGAGGACGCTGGCTCTGACAGCAATGGGATATCGACGTCGCACGAGACCAATGGTCACGTCGCAGAGGGCGATGTTGTGAACGGCATCGATAGAAGGCACATCAAGGAGGTCATGGCGCATTGGTCAAGCATCACCGGCGTTGATATGCAGCACCTGCTGTACACAAGTTTCAGGAAGGTGGAGAGCGATGTGGGCAAGAAGCAGAGCGATATGGAACGGGTAGCAGGTCTTGCTGTTACTGTTGGAGGTGGGTGGTAGACGAGAGGTTAAAGTCCTTCTCTGTTTCTTTGACTTTCACGATATCCCAAAAGACGCATAGACCAGCATGGGATGGCGCATATAGACGACTGAGCATTTACATGGGCTAGGGCCAAGCATTGCTATGAGTTCATACTTCAAACTTCTTGAGCGATTGTACTTGTGAAGCGGCCATGCCTGTCCCGGACAGTCTTGGGAGTGACCGGGGGAACTATTCATCCGACCCTCGAAGGCGGGACAACCACGAACGCGACTTTCAAGATACTTTGTCTACTCAACAATACTGAGGAAGGGTTGCGCTTTATAAGTGAATAACCCGGACAAATTGCGTATTAATGATGTTTAGACATCCGGACGAGTTGCGTCTGAAGGACGCCCATCCACATTGATGGATATAATGAACCAAGAGACTTGATACATCAGTCAAGCTGAAAACATATCTTGCCTGAATACTCGCAACAACACCACACTTTCTATCCAATCGAGGCATCATCACCATGGCCCCCAAGACTGTACTCATCACAGGCTGCAGCGCCGGCGGCATCGGTCCAGCCCTCGTGCTCTCCTTCCAACAGCGCGGCTACACAGTCTTCGCAACCGCGCGATCGCTCAAGAAGATGAGCGATCTCGCCTTGCTCCCCAACGTGCACCTTCTCGAGCTCGACGTCGTAGACGCCAACTCCATCGCTGCCGCGGTCGCGCAAGTCAACGACCGCACAGGTGGGAGTCTAGACGTCCTCGTCAACAACGCCGGGCAACAGTACATCATGCCGGCGCTAGACACAGACATCGACGCGGCCAAGTCTCTATTCGAGGTCAATTACTGGGGTCCACTGCGTATGGTGCAGGCCTTCAGCGGGATGCTGATCCAAGCAAAGGGGTGCGTGGTCAACATCGGCTCTGGCGCAGGTGTCGTCCACATTCCTTTCCAGAGTAAAGGCGACGATCCAGAAGGGAGCGTAGTACAGTAAATCGCTGACCACCCTGTGCAGGCCAGTACAACGCCTCCAAAGCCGCAGTCAACATGCTCTCCGAGACCCTGCGCTACGAACTCGCACCGCTGAACGTCCGAGTCATCACCCTCGTTGCCGGCAACGTAGCTTCGCACATGTCGTCGGGCGTCAACGGACCGCCGCCCGCCGAGCTGCCTCCAGATTCTCGCTACAAAGCGATCGAGAAGGAGCTCTCCAAGGGTGAGAGTTATGCCGATATGGACACTACCGTGTTTGCAAACGAGGTTGTGGCCGCTGTGGTGTCGGGCGCGGCGGGCAAGGTGTGGAAGGGCGGGAACATGGCGACGGTGCGGTGGCTGATGCCTGTCCTGCCGTCGTTTGTGTATGTGAGTAGTACCTGAAAACTGGCACGGGAAAGCAGCGCTGACAAAGTATACTAGGATCGGATCATGGTGTCGCTGGGAAGAGGGCTGGACAAGATGCCAAAAAGTGCTTAGGTCTCTCGATTGGTGGCGTAACAGATGAGTCGGGCGTTGTTTGTCCCTAGGCGATATTTGTAGGCGTGCGAGAGCCAGACGGGTCGGGCAGAGTTGGCTATGCTATAACGAGATAATGCGTAATACCAGTTGTGCCGGTCGTCATGACGAAGGCGCGTTCAGCCAAAGGGGAAGGAATGCCCTTCCTTTATATTGTCTCTTTGTGACAAAGCAAGGACTACCCGCATGAGTTAGTGTAGTAAGACAATCGAGGATAGACAAAGGCTGGGCCAAACCAGAACCCTGGCTTCGGACTTCAGAATCGGATGCTGCTGCCGTGGCTTCGACGTCCATGTTCATCCTTCCGGAGGAAAACTGACAGAGGAAGGGGTGGAAAGTAAGCCGAAGAGAGTAAACTGAAAACATTGGATAAGAGAAGTACACGACAAGCAAAGCTACACTGTCATACATGTCTTGTACAGACGTTACCAAAAGCTCGCCCGAGCCCTATCCTGATGACCAGATCAGGTCTACATCGAGAAAGCTCAACGCCAGAGCCCAAAAAGCCCCATTGAAGCCTTCCCATCTAGGCTGGAATACATTGATTGATATCACACATGAGTACCAGAACATCTCGTCCGCTCTCACACAATCCGCAGGAGAAAACAAGGGCCAAAGGAAAAGTCATGCAGAAAGGAGGGTCGACATTCGACGCCATTGAATTGGCTGATTAAGACTCGGACGTCTCGCGGGCATAGCGCTGCTTCTCCGCCGCATTTTGGTCTTCGAAGCGCTGTGTCAAGTCAGCTGGGTGGTCTTCTTCCATCTGGCCAGGAAAGATGATAACTTACCTGCTTCTCGCTAGCGCTGAGCGCCTTCCATTCTTCAGCAATGAGTTTCGCTTTCTCGGTGACGGCGATGCCCTTGAAGTCGGAGCTAGAAGAGCGTTCTGCGAAGAAGATAGTAAAGCTAGTCAGCGGGCGCTTGACGCGGCGGTCGTCGGGGATGTGGTCGGTATTTGCAGGACGCCTGGCAGTGGGGGCTTTGCCTGCCAGCGAGTCTCTCTCGGCAAGCTTCTTCCTTAGTAGTCTACGCGCGTTGTTGGCAATGCGGATCTCGTCGACGGTGTGCGACTCCACCCAGGCCTTGTACTCGGCAGCGCGGGCCTCGTTGCGCTCAGCAGCCAGGTGGTTCAATCTCTGCAGATTGTGTCAGTGCGTGTGGCCAGCAAACAAGACCCCGGATCTCACCTCGCGCTCAGCTGGCGTGATGTCCTTGAACGCTGCAGCAACAGACGGCATTGCGGCACTTGCCGACCCAGCGTTTTTGTCGACATTTTCAGCAACATAAACGTTGAACGCTGATAGACCCCTGCGTGCAACAGGCGCCCGGAGGGCCAGCGCTCTCAACTGGGCAATGCTCTTGTTGAGCTTCTCTGAGTCTGTAAGCGGCTTCTTAGGCCTCGAAGTCGTCCTCTTCTTCTTCTTAGGTGCGGCCGCCTTCTTCTTAGTCTTCTTGGGGGCAGCCTTCTTGGTGGCTTTCTTTGCGGCAGGCTTCTTCGCAGTGGTCGTCTTCTTCACCGACTCGCCGGCTGCGGCCTTGGCCTTGACGGCCTTTTTGACTGTCTCAGTCGCATACGTGCGGACCTGGAGCTGCGCAAGGCGCGACAGGGTGCGGATGGGCAGAGAGACGCCGGTGCCGGCAGTCTGAACGAGAGACGCGAGCTTGGGTAGGTCGTGGGTAGCTTGTTTGGGCACCTCGGCCGCCCAGCGGCAGAGCGCGCCGCGGGCCAGCATCGTGGAGACGAGGACGGAGACGTGTGGTCGCGTGGTCGCGTGAAGCTACGTGATGTCTCACGGAGGGTCTGACGGGCGGCGGCTGTGCGGCTGGCGGGCAATTGAGGGGTGCGGCGAGGAGAGTGGTGTATCGTATTCCGCTTTGGGACGCGAGACCAAGACAGAGCTTCCAAGGCGGGTGGTTGGCAGGTGGCCCTTGCATAAGCGGAGACACGATCAGCGGCACGTCAATAGCCCGTCAACAGCCAGCGGCGGAGCGACAATGCTGATTGTGATTGGTCCGCGTCGTAGACCAGAGACATTGCTTTCTATTTCTCTCAATTGCTTGCAAGGTAAAGACACTGATATCTCCCTCTCGATTGAATGTATAGCAAACAATCGCACGCTTCTGATAAGCGGCATCCCATTGCGCATGGAATCAAAGCAGCCGCCGGCCTAGAAAAACGCCGCTCATAACACAGCTCTGCATCAGGTATACTATGCACAGAAACAAATACATCCACCTTTTGCCAGATAGTCCAGATCCAATCAGATCATGGTAACTTTTGCATACGTCCGCGAGGAAATATCTCAACGTTCCCGTCCGACCTCAGTTAGACGATTTTGTAGCTGTTGGAGAATTAGCTGAGTGCTGCGATGCCGATCAAGTAATCTGCTTACCTCCAGGGGTGGTCCTCGTCGCCGTACTGAATAGCCTCCATCCATTCCTTCATCTGCAGTGCAATGGGTCCCGCCTCGGAGTGGTCCTCGAGGCCGCAGTCGACGAGACGGCCCTTCCAGCTGATCTTGCGCACAGGACTGACGATTGCAGCCGTGCCGGCGCCAAAGACCTCCATCATACGACCCTCGTCGGCGGCGTCCGCAATGTCCTTCATGGTGAACTTGGTCTCGCGGATGTTCCAGCCCTTGGGCTCCAAACGCTCCCGCGCAAGGCCCAAAATCGAGTCTCGCGTGACACCTTCAAGGATGGTTCCATCAAGCGGTGCAGTAAGCAGCTCAGGCTTACCCGTCTCCTTGTTCTTGATGGCGGCAAACAGGTTCATGGTGCCAACCTCTGTGACGTACTCCTCCTCGCCGAAGAGCCACAGGTTCTGGTGGAAGCCACGGCTGGCGGCCTGCATCTGCGGGACGATGCAGGGTGCGTAGTTGGCGCCGAGCTTCTTGTCTCCAACACCGCCGGGCCAGGCGCGAACGGCGTAGTCAGTGGCCTCCAAGGACACGGCCTTGAAGCCTGTGGGGTAGTATGGGCCAACGGGCGACGCGATAACGTAGAGGAGCGCGGAGGCGGGGGGACCAACGCCGAGGGTGCGCTGGGTGCCGATCATGGTCGGGCGCAGGTAGAGCGAATAGCCGCGTGCGCTACACTGCTGTCAGCTTCTGCATACTAGCAGGGCCATTGGCGCATCTTACTCGGGGATGAAGCGGGCATCCTCCTTGACGAACTTGCCAATGAGGTCAATCATGGCGTCCGGGTCAAAGGTGGGCAATGCAATGCGCGACGACGACTTGTTGAGGCGGGCCATGTTCTTGTCCGGTCTGAACAGTCTGATGTTGCCGCTCTTGTCCTTGTAGGCCTTCATGCCCTCGAAGCACTCGAAAGCATAGTGGAACACGCAGGTCGCTGGGTCGAGACTCAGGTTCTGGTAGGGCGTGATGCGCGCTGGGAGCCATCCTTCTGCTGCTGTCCATTCCAGCGAGAGCATGTGATCTGTGACAATCCCGCCGGTCAGCCATGTGCCTGTGACAGCTACCTTGAGGTAGCTCTCATATAGAGCTGGAGCTGGAGCTTCTACCTGTGAAGTTGCGGCCAAAGACCAGGTCCTCGGGCGGCAGCAGGGCCTTCGGCGAGCTTGTACGTGTGATGCTGAGCTTGGTCGGGTCGATATCCTGGATCTTGGTGCCGACAGAGGCATCAGCGTGAATGCTGTACGGGCGCTGGCTCCGACATCGCAGCGATGCACTGAGCGGAGCAGCTGGCGAGCGGAAGGCGCAATGGGAGAGCGACGATAGCAGTCGCGACGATCGCTGCTGCAACATGATGATGTGAAGGTTGGAGGTCTGGGGAAGGTGCGCTGGGGATTAAGACGTCGGTCGGACTGGCTATCCTACAAATGTTGCAGGGTTCATCAACCGACAGTGACCGCTTCGGCTTTCTGCCTGCCGCTAACGGCCTCGACATCATTGGCCCTCCTGCCCTGACTCCCTATCTTGTCTCCGATGTCCGCAGTCTGCAGGGCGCGCGCTCTGAACGGAGTGACCATGACAACGGATATCTGAGGGTATTCGCGTCCGTTGTTGTTACAGTCATCGAGTCTTGAAATGAGTCAGCACCCCTGAATACAGTCGTAGTGTAGTCATTGTTAGCGCCGATGCTCTAAGTCGTGGTGATTCGAGAGCAAGCATGCACCAGGTCTACATAGCAATCCAAGAGGCACATGACAGCAGCATCATTTGTACAGACCCAAGTGTGAGCTACACGGAGCGCCCATTAATATTAAAAATGCGCCAAGGAAGAGCTCTACAAGTACGATTACAACATCTACTAAGTGCAAAAGCATCGCCAGAGTCGACGTGGTATCATTTGAAACAAACACCCACGACCGTTAACGCCTCAACATCGTATCCCAAGGCTTTTCGTGTGCAGTTTACTCCTGCGACGACTCCTCTGCTTCCGCAGCAGCCGGTTTTGGGAATGTAGGAGCATAGGCGCTCTTCTCCCTGATCTTCGCGCCCTTGAGATAGAACCACACCGGGACTGGAACCAGCAGCGCGGCGAGAATACCGAGCATGGTAGACGCCCACTGAATGCCCATGCCCTGGAACATCTGACGAGCGAAGAGTGGGAATGCAGCTCCGCATAAACTACGAAGGAAGGTGTTGGCGGCAATGGCTGAGGCAGCAAACATCAGATACGCGTCCACCAGGTAGTTGAGCGCTTGCAGAAAGATAGCCAGTAGGCCGAAGCCAGTGAGGACGCCAGAAATCGTGGGGACTGAGTATCGTTAGCTACTTAATCATGCCTGTCAAACTCCGAACGGAGACCTACCAATCCAGTGGATGTTGGGGTTGTATCCCGTCCATCTGCAGTCTGTCAGCATATTGTCATGCGGGACGGAGTATCTCAACTTACCCAAACCAGAACAAGCCAGCTGAAAAGCATGCGCCTCCAATGATGACCTCTGGCAGACGCCACTCGGGGATCGGAATGTTGTTGTTGGCAGCAAGCTTCTTATTGTATCCTGGCTGACGCATAAAGATCAGAGTTCCGGCAAGAAGCTGTCCTGTAATCATTCCGAAGAAAGGAAGACCTCCAATTCCGAGATTCATGTGATGAACGCCCTGGAAGACTAATGGGTATGCCGTGAGGAACAGATAGAGGAGACCATAGATGAAAGCCATGTAAATACTTAGAAGCAGGACGATGCGCTCGGTGACCAGCATCTTAAGGGGCCGGGAGAAGTTCTTCTCGATGAGCTCTCTGAGGTCGATCTCGATTTCCTCCTGTTTGGCGTGAATGCCCCAATTTTTGGTTCGGCGGCGAAGCTCTGCTGCTTTAGCGACCAGGATCTGGGGCGGGTACGACTCAGAGAGGAATAGCAGGTTGCAGGCGAAGCAGAAGAAGCCCATAAAGGAAACAATGTACTCTGTCCAGCGGTAACCAAGATCAGACATAACAATGAATCCGCCAATGAAGGGCGCCATTAACGGACCGGTGAATACAGTCATAGAGAAGATGGTGATGGCCATTCCGCGAGTGCGGTTGTCGAACATGTCAGAGAAAACAGCGGCGACGCAAGTGAGAGGACACGCTCCAAAGAATCCACTGAAAAAGCGACAGATGAGGAGTGTTTGTAAGTCCTTGGAGACAGCGACCGAGATGTTGAAGATGGAGAAGCCAAATGAGGCGATCACAAGCGGAAGTCGTCGACCCTTCAGCTCCGAGAAAGGCGCCCTGAGGGCAGTCAGTAATCTAGAACGCTTCTCACGAGCTTCATGTAAACACTCACCAGAGGATAGGTCCCGTTGCGAAACCCAGAACATAGAGCGAGGTAGCCAGTGTTGCAACAACCGAACCCACGTCGTATATCTGGGCTATCGCTCCTGTTGCACTCGAGATGATACTCGAGCCAAAAGCCGCCGTGAGCGTAGTGAATCCGAGCATAGCGGCAGTCACAAGCTTTTTCTTCAGAGGCCAATTCTGAGCATGCAATGGATCGTCAGGCCCATCGAACTCCACAACATACGCCTCGCGCTCTGGTAGCGGTGGCGGATATGGCTTCCCTGCTCCAAATGCCGGCAACGGTTTCCTGCTCGCTCTGCTTGTTCTACTTCGTAAGCTGGCGCCTACTGTTTGAGAATGCTGCGAGCGCTGGGTGTGAATACGACTTAGTGCTGTCTCGTGACGCTCTAGTTCTGTGCCATTGTCGCGTTGAGTAGGAACGCGCGACATAGCAGCATCGCGCTCGATATCTGAAGCTTCTGATGATGATGTTGATGAGCTTGAGGCTGTGGAAGTTCGTGCAATTGGCTCCTCTCTTTCCTCCTTCTCTGTGCCCATAGCAGGGGCTCCAAATCGATTTGGACTGGCGTCTCTCTCCGCACGCTCGATATACTTGTCGACATTGTTCTCGACCATCCTGATACCTGTGCGACGCGGTCGATCGCGCGGGTGATCGACTTGTAATAAAGAAGAATATGCTCAAGTCTTTCGAAGTCGCAATGCAAAGGCGTACGATCAGTAATATACGCGTGACCACCCCTTGAGTCCGCTTAACTCCAGTGCTAGCGTGCGTCCGCGCTTTTGCTCGGGCACCAAGGGAATATAATGGTGGGTCAGCCCTAGCTTCGAAGGAGTTGGCCAATTAAAATCCTAAGTGATATAGCAAAGAAAGCTACAGCGAGTGGGTTCAGACAACCTGATAAAGATTCGATCGTTGCTCGAAGATTCTGAGAGCATAGTGATATTTGACTGAAGAGCTGAGGCAATGCGCTTGTGGTGACGTCGAAGCAAAGGCAAGCTTTCTGACATGGGTCAAGCTCAGCTCGGTTGCGGCGGGATGGCTGATTCCTTCCGCGGACATCTCAATGAGCGAGGCCGAGACTTGCAGACTCCACCTGCACCAGATTTGATGAGCAATCTCCTTTCTCCTGAATACAAGTCAATTTGAGCCGATGTTGGCATTTTCTGCATGATCTGCGCTGTCTTTGGGATGATGAGGCTCATCCCGTTGTGACACAAACGGTGCTTTAAACGGTGTCCTGTCAAGTAACGGTCGCACCGTTTCATATTACCAGAGTCTTGCAATACCTCGGCGTAAACATTGGTTTGGCACTAACTTGTACGAAATAGTATGATCTGCATTGTCCGAATTCACAGCGTTTTCGCTGTGGCGGCGTTGGAGGTTACTCAGCATCGGCATGTACCTTCGTACGAGCGTCTGCAGATGCTAGTTGTTTTACCGAGTCGTGTGGTGTATTAGAGATCAGGCATCGATTGCCACCTAATACAAGAATTTGAGAGGGTTACTGGGTTTTCGAGTTGAGCTTCACGGTTGTTCATCGTGGCTCCGGCGTTGCGCAGTGGACAATCATGGACACCGCTGTCATAAACTACTGCCAGCTCAGCTGGGCATCCCCCCTTTCCACCCTTCTTTCAGCCACCTGGACAACGACAATACCTCTTCTTGGACTTGAACATCTAGCTTTGTCATCTTTGTAGAACATCGACGTTATTTCACGCGTCAGCTATGTTCCAACGTACGATACTCTCTTTGAGTCCCTAAATGGATGGATCATCGGATGCCGATATGTTTGTCTCGTCGCCAGCCCTTGTGACGGAGCGGGAACATTTGTAAGCACATATGAAATGTCTGAAGCTGATACCGCGAGAAAATCCAAAAGACTGGAGTGTGATCACAACATTCAATCTTGAGGTGATACACTGTAAAGTTTGAGGAGGATGCGGAAACTCTTACACCACCTAACTCCTGGAAGAGTCGTTTACTATGCAGAAGACACTTGTATGAAAAGGCGTGTAATTTAAAAAGTGCAAACTCTCATCGTTGATCTAACCGCGCAATAGATGGGGTATTGTTCTTTATACCCACAATGGTGTCAACTATGTACGATGACAGGAACTCAGTCCAAAATAAGCTTCACGTAGACCGCTACAGTCAGACACTGCAGCAGCTAGCATGATATTTAGCATGGCCTTGAACCGGATCTAAGTTCCGCGGATATAGGGGGTCTGGCTCGAGTGTCCCAATACTTCTGCGCATCAACCGAGGGATTCTTGCTAGTCTCAGCGTCCACGCGGGCATAAATATTCTTGCGTCGGTGACTTTCAACACAGGTCAAGCACAGCTCACAATTTCGCAGTGAAAGATAGATCATGGAGTTGGTGGGTGTCTCTGCTAGGCAGAGGTGACTGCCAATGGCTGTCAATCAAGATTTTGTTTTGTCGTCTAGCAATGCTCATAAAGACGTCAATCTGAAACCATACCCATCCTTCGCATCGTAAACATCATAATAACATGCTGCTGTCTACAACTTCTGCATGGCAACAATGTCAGTAGACTGGACGTGGTCCTCGAACTCCTCAATCTGCTGCTGGAGCTCGTCGAGGGAGACCTTGTCGTCCTCAACGACCAAGTTGATCTGGAGCTTCTTGATACCGAAACCGACGGCGACCAGCTTGGAAGCACCCCAGACCAGACCGTCCTTCTCGATGGAAAGGACGTTAGCCTTGAGCTCATCCATGTTTGTCTCGTCATCTAGCTTTTGTTAGTACTTGGTTGTTACATGACGATATATGTTAAGACTCACCCCAGGGCTTGACGTCAAGGGTGACGATGGACTTGGCAGCAGGCTTTACCTTGCCAGCCTTCTTCTTGTTGTACTCAGCGAGACGCTCAGCCTTGATGCGCTCAGCCTCCTCATCGACCTCATCGTCAGAGCCGAACAGGTCGACCTCATCGTCATCCTCCTCGGCCTCCTTCTCGGGGGCAGCGGCGGGGTTGAGGGTAAGCTCGCTGGACTCGGGGCCGTAGGCGGTAGCCTCCTTGGTTGGGTCACCGGGGAGGGTCTCGAACTCGCCCTCGAAGGTGAGGATGTGGTTGTACCACCTCCAAGCGTAAGGGAACTTCTCGGGGGCAGGGATCTGCTTGATCTGCTGGAAGACCTTAACGTCGGCCTGCGACGGGGTGTAGCTGTTGATCGTTAGACTATGACTCGGCCAGGAGGTCGAAGAGAAGTAGTGTAAACGAGAATAAATCAGAGTTGCGACAAGCGCTGTGGTTTTGTATTCAGATAGCGGGGTCTTAAGCCGCCTCATTAACACGGACCAAATGTTCTCATCATAAAGAAAAGGAGGGGTTGCGGTGGTGCAGCAAAACACAGCAAAGGGACTATGGTGGGGTAGCAACTTACCCAACAATGTAGCTGCGGGTCTTGACCCAGTTGTTCAGGAGGGTGAGACCTGCGTCGGAAATGAAATCGGTGAAGCCCATGTTTGCGATTGAGAAAAGCTGTAGGGAAGAGAATATGCAGTCGCGTTGATGTCGTGAAGAAGGGGGGGCAGCAAGAGTTTTTGGTGCAAGATTGGGCGCTAAGGATTTTCCGAAGCGCCAAGCTGCTGGTGGGGCCAGACGCACGTGCTTTCGTTCCAGCTCCACGCGCGTCAGGCTCATATAACCGAGTCAACCTTCGAGTCAACCTTCGACACAGCATCACTTTTGAAGCATTGTACTCTATGATCAGCTGCTCCTGCAGTCCTTCACCAATTTCTCCAGCATCGTGCTCTGGGGCCGTCGAGAAGCGTTGCGGCGAGCTCATGGAACTTCATCGAATGGTCGCGTAGCTTCGAGGTCCAACAGTGCCCGCGCGCCATTAACAAATAATATAATCATGATAACTTCCCATTTAACCCCTTCCCATTCTTTTGCACAATTTCATCCATCAGTGTACACTATAATGCTGACAAGCAGAACGCGTATCGCTGCCAGGCGCATTGCTGCCGTTCCACGACCTATCATCCGCCCCTCACCACTATGCCATCTACCGGTGACGCGATTATCACACCCATCAAACCTCGTCCGGCCAAATGGTGGACTGAGGACCTATGCAAGCGGTCGTCCGCACCCACCGGGAGGGACGCATAAGATGAATATGAGTCCAGAACCAGAGAAGGCCGCACTCGAAGAATTTGGCGTCGACCTTACAGAACGAGCGCGCAACGGAAAGCTGGATCCAGTCATCGGTCGGGATGGTGAAATCCAACGGACTATACAAATCCTCTCGAGACGAACAAAGAACAATCCTGTGGTGATAGGACAAGCTGGGACAGGCAAGACCGCTATCATGGAAGGGTTGGCTCAGCGCATTGTCAAGGGTGACGTGCCTGAGTCAATAAAGGACAAGCGTGTCATCAGCCTTGACCTTGGTGCTCTCATTGCCGGCGCGAAATTTCGTGGTGACTTTGAGGAAAGATTGAAGAGAGTACTGAAGGAGGTAGAGGAGGCGCAGAAAGGCGTCATCCTCTTTGTCGATGAGCTTCATACATTGCTTGGTCTTGGAAAGGCCGAAGGCAGCATTGATGCCAGCAATCTTCTGAAGCCGGCGCTATCCCGAGGCGAGTTGCAGCTCTGCGGTGCGACGACGTTAAACGAGTACCGGCAAATTGAGAAGGACGCGGCATTGGCGCGACGATTTCAGCCTATTCTCGTAGGAGAGCCTACAGTGCAGGATACCATTTCTATCCTACGTGGAATTAAAGAGCGTTATGAAGTCCACCACGGAGTTCGCATCACAGACCCGGCGCTCGTAGCTGCTGCAACCTATAGTAACCGTTACATCACGGACCGGTTCCTTCCGGACAAGGCAATCGATCTGGTAGACGAGGCTGCAAGTGCACTTCGTCTCCAGCAGGAAAGCAAGCCAGATGCCATCCAAGATCTCGACCGGCAGATCATGACCATTCAGATCGAATTGGAGTCGCTACGCAAGGAAACGGACATTACGAGTAAAGAACGACGCGAGCGTTTGGAAGAGACCTTAAAACAGAAGCAAGCCGACGTGAAGGTACTCACTGAGAAATGGGAGAAAGAACGAGCCGAAATCGATGAGATCAAAAACGCCCAGGAGAACCTCGAAAAAGCCAAAGTCGAACTCGAGCAGGCTCGTCGCGAAGGCAACTTTGCGAAAGCAGGGCAACTTCAGTACAGTACGATCCCCGAACTGGAGAGGAAGCTGCCGAAAGACGATGAAAACTCCGCAGACGGTCGACCTGACTCACTGCTGCACGATTCCGTTACTGCTGAGGATATCGCCTCTGTAGTCTCTCGCACTACTGGCATTCCACTGTCCAAACTCAACGCTGGTGACATGGAGAAGCTTGTACATATGGAAGACACACTGCGTCAATTCGTCAAAGGCCAAGACGAGGCGCTCACGGCTGTTGCGAATGCCATCCGCATGCAAAGGGCCGGTCTGTCGGGAGAGAACAGGCCTATCGCGTCATTCATGATGCTAGGCCCAACTGGCGTGGGTAAGACGGAGGTTTGCAAGCGTCTCGCTGAGTATCTGTTCAGCACACCACAAGCCGTACTTCGGTTCGACATGAGTGAGTTCAGTGAGAAGCATACTGTGTCTCGATTGATCGGGGCGCCTTCCGGCTACGTCGGATATGAGGATGCCGGTCAACTCACAGAAGCAGTACGACGAAAACCATATGCCGTTCTGTTATTCGATGAGTTCGAAAAAGCTCACAAGGATATATCGACATTGCTACTCCAGGTATTAGACGAAGGCTTTTTGACCGACGCTCAAGGCCACAAGATCGACTTCCGAAACACCATTATTGTCATGACGTCCAATCTTGGCGCAGACATCATCGTTGGGGACAACGCCGTTGACTCAGCTGGCAATGAATCAAGCGAGATTTCGCCCGAGGTTCGCGCTGCAGTGATGGCCGTTACACAGTCGCACTATGCGCCTGAGTTTATCAATCGCCTCGATGAATTCATCATCTTCCGCAGACTATCTCGCGAGGCTCTACGTGACATTGTAGATATCAGGCTGAAGGAGCTGCAGCAGCGGCTTGACGATCGCAGAATTGTGCTCGATTGCCCAGACGAGGTCAAGCAATGGCTCTGCGATCGAGGCTATGACCCGAAATTTGGTGCACGCCCATTGAACAGACTCATTGCTAAAGAGGTTGGTAATGGTCTCGCAGACAAGATCATCAGGGGAGAGATTCGAAGCGGCAATGTAGCTAAAGTCGCCATTCGTGAGGACAAATCTGGCCTCACCGTGTCTGCAGCCGCTTGAGCTGCAGATACTTACGAAGAGACGACTGTAACATAGTTCTGACTGTAATCCTCATTGTATAACATGTAAAGTCATTGTTTACTGCGTCGACTTTCTCTCTATCAAAGATACCAATGCAATTCTTTTCAGTCTTCAAACAAATCAGTGCTTCCTATACTATTCACGGCTTTGGCAGGCTTTACACAGCATTGATAGCGGCAGGAACGCATAGGCACGATCGGCTGTCGCAGCTTCCTTCCTCTTCCCACAGCCTTTCCTCCCGCCACATCTTCCATCATATGCTTGACATCTCAGAGATTTCCTCACTAACTCGACGACTATGCCGTCACGCAATCTCCGGTTCAAGATGGCCTCTCGATCGAAGGCCAGCCGCAGCTCTGGATCGTCACGCATCGGTCGCACAAATCGCACTTCGATCGCATCGCAGCACTCTGATGTGCGAGCCGTATCAGGGCCAGGCTCGGTCTCCTCGCAACATCACCTGGATCACCCAAGACCATCGGCCAGGCAGGCTGAATCTCATAACACATCTCCAGGCGCCCTAGAGGATGACGCCACAACGGAAATTGACAACAACGATGATGACATTCTGAGCGAAGTAATCATGGCTATTGACATGACCCTTCGGGGCACGGTGGGGTGTTGCTACTACGTTGCCCGAGAAGAGAAACTTTATTTCATGGAGGACATACAGATCGGAGACGTCAACACTGTTGATACCCGTGAGGTTGTTGTTCGAGCATGAGATGCTATACTGATACCCAAGCAGTCAAGACCTTCATTGGCCCCACGGTAGTCCTACTATCCATCAAGGCCAGCGACTCAGTAATCAATCTGTTCGACCCCGAAGCCAAGAGTGGCGAATCAGCCAGTAGCACTAATGATCCGTTTCGACTTCCTTTTCTTCTTGACATCCGTCCATCAGGCGAATTTTGCTACGACGCGGCGAAGACGAAGTTGATGACTTTGAGACTGGGCGAAATTGATGGAACCCAACTCAACTTCGTTGTGCCTGGGGACCACGTAGCGGCTCATGACGACGACGCGCCCGGGCAGCAATGTCAATTACTTCGACTAGCAGGCTGGATTGACGTTGAAAGTCGCGTGACAGTAAGTTAAGCAAGTGTAATTACTATCATTACTGAACTGAAGCAAGGTCGGGTGTGCGGGAGCACTACTTTCGTACCTACAGCGAAGACGCGCTGCAGCATACTTACCAGGCGACCGTGCAGCACACATGATGTTTCGTGTCACAACTCTGGAGATGTTCAGTCTCAGGGATAAAATGTTCATTAATGCAGACACATTACGATCCCTCGGAATAATTGACGCAGAAGCCCATCCGCACTCTCACAATAGAGGGCCGAATGCCAACTCTGGAGCCAAAGAGGGGCTCTCCGTTTATGGTCTATTTCACCATCTCGCAAGGACACCGCAGGGTAAATGCCTTCTTCGTCAGCGTTTCATGCGTCCAAGTTTGGATATCGATGCAATCAATGAGCGGTTGGATGCCGTGAGCGTATTCTCCCGTTTAGAGAACGCACCAGTCTTTGATGCTCTGGTACAACATCTGAGAAACGTCGGAAACATGCGTGTGATAGCGATGAGTGTAAGGAAGGGCATCAGTGGTCCAGCACCAGGAAGAAAGAGCCTTTCGAGAAGCGTATGGACATCTGTCAGAGAGGTAGGAGGTCTTTAGATGTGTGACATTCGAGAAGCTGACTCCGGTATTTGAGTTCGCTTTCCATGCTTTGAGAATCAAGGACGTCTTACAAGACGTCATCGGCGGTGACAATATAGCCATACGGAACAAGGTGCGCAGGTAAAGATGACCATGATACAGAAGCTAAAGGTGTGTAGATCCTCCAAAACTTTGAGGGCTATCATCTCGCTCAGATTGGTCGAAAGATCAGCGAGACGGTAGACTTTGACAAGTCGGACGAGGAAAGACGAACAGTGATCTTACCAGGTGTGGATGAAGAATTGGACCACATGAAGAGAACACTCGATGGGCTCGAATCTATTCTCAGCCAGGTCGCAACTAGACTTTCTGAGGCCATGCCCGCTGAGCTGCGAGCAGCACTGAACGTCATCTACTTCCCGCAAATTGGCTTTCTAGTCATCGTACCAATGGACCCTTTGACTGGAGCTGCAGTCTACGATGGTAGTCTCGAAAAGCCATGGGAGATGATGTTTTCCGCGGAGTGAGTAGTGCTCGAAGAGTAAGTCATGGACACTGACTGCAAATATAGTGACCAAGTCTATTTCAAAACCTCCGAGGTCAGGGAGATGGACAATCATTTTGGAGACGTGTACGGCATGATATCTGACCGTGAAATTGAGATTAGCCATGAACTTGCGCAATACATGTTGCAGTATGAGGGGCTCTTCACAACCTGCTCAGACATGTGCGGCGAACTCGATAGGTAATACATTCCCTGTTCTCAACATAATATGAGCTGACAAGATTCCGAGTTTGCTGGCACTGGCCCAGGGGGCAAAGAAGTATAATCTTGTGCGGCCGAGGATGACTTTGGAGAACATCGTCCAAATCGAACAGGGCCGGTGAGTAAGGCTGATCTGACACACGTCACATTCTAACATTAGCCAGTCACATCTTACAAGAGCAAACTGTAACGTCATTCGTCCCCAATGATACCTTGATAGTAGGTGGGAAAACGATCTACGGATCAGATGCTGACCAGCAGTACATTTCCTATACTTCACCACAATACAGCTCTGAGAATTCTGAGAGCGGACCCAGCATGCTTGTCCTGACGGGGCCGAATTACTCCGGGAAGAGCATATACCTGAAGCAAGTAGCCCTGATTGTCTTCATGGCACACGTCGGATCGTTTGTGCCTGCAGCAAGTGCAAAGATTGGGTTGACTGACAAGATACTATCCCGTGTTACGACACGCGAAACAGTCTCCCGTGCGCAAAGCGCTTTTATGATCGACCTGCAGCAAATTTCCCTTGCTTTGAACTTGGCAACACGAAGGAGTTTACTGATCATAGACGAATTTGGGAAGGGTACAGATGCTTGTGACGGAGCAGGACTGGCGTGCGCAGTTATGGAACACCTACTCAGTCTGGGTGACGACAGACCAAAAGTGATCGGAGCAACTCATTTTCACGGCAAGTCTCATGAGTATTGATTAGTCGGGTGCTAAAGCGGAACAGAGATATTCGAAATGGGGTTGTTGAGCTCACAACCCTCGCTTGCTTTTGGCCACCTTGAAGTCAAGGTTGACTCTGAAAAGTCGCAAGTCGACGATCAGATCACATACCTTTATAAGTACAGCAGTCTTGACCCGATAATTCATAGAACACTGACACAGGTGTAGCTTCCGAGAAGGACGAAGTACGTCAAGCTTCGGAACTTGGTAAGACTGATGGCTAGCGTGATGACTGCCGCTCACAGATATCAGTTGTGCAGCTTTGAACGGCGTTCCAGGACACATCGTTCGACGCGCAGAAGATCTCATCCTTCTTTCTATCAAAGGTGCGAATCTGGTGGTTGCTTGCTGCCAGATGCCGGAAGATGAAGCTGCGGAGCTTGAGGAAGCTGTGAGGCAGATGGCGACAATTTTTGACCTAGCTAACATTGACAAGGAACAAATCGCCAAAGACTTCCTCAATATCAACCTGAATGATGAGCCCAAAGCAAGTTTGTCGGATATCTTCACTGTTTCAGCAGTCACGGACTCGCATTCGTGAAGGTGAGGCCGTTATCGTGGTGCTGCTTATTGGTGGACTCGTCGATTTTAGGGGTTCGGAAGACGTAAGCTGCAGATGTCAGCAACATCTCATTGGTCTTGTAGAACTTCGGACTCAGCAATCTGTTTCATGTTTTGAACATCTCATTGTCCGCTGCAATCTGGGTGGTTGTAGAGACCTGTGAAGCTGATGCTCACTCAGACGCGCGGCTCACTGCTGCGCTTGCGGTTCGAGCTAGGCAGTGTTCGCTTCTCTTAACAGCGACGGCTTCGCCCATGCTTGGACATCAATCATTGTAGGCTCTATAACGAAGTGAGCGATACGAACGCGCATGGAACTTCTGATCGCAACTCAGACGCGCAAAACACCGGCACTCCGGGCATGCACCCACCTCTAATTGCAGCGAGACAACAAAAAAACAGCATTTTTGCTTTGATGCACACCTTGAATATTGAAGGGCTCTAGCGCTGCAGGACGCAGGGCCTGAAGTCCTTGACAAAGGGGCACCCTACCTGTTCGCACGCCCTGCTAATATACGTCCCAGTGCTCAGATCGATGTCATCTGCTTCTTTGGTCCTAAAGTTTTTCATCCTCCAAGTACGCTCCAACCAAAGTCAGGCTCACGCAATCTATTGGTACTCAGCAGGTCATCTTTGGAACAGTCACTTGTGGCGCGAGAACGCCACTCACTGGTGGTATGGCAATATTAAACCCAGATGGCGATCGATCAGAGAGAAGAAAAACGGGCGACCTGGAATAATTTCGTAAGGCCAGCAATATGAGAAGGGTTCCAGTCGCCCTCTTCATAGCGCTCTTGACCGGCATACGGTTTGCGGGGTTGTGATATGGGGTTTGGAGGATGCTCTATTGAACCGGTTATCAGATGACGCAAGACAGGCAAACGCGTGGAATACTGGAGAACTCCAATTCCATATTACGATCACAACTGCCCAAAGACAATAGTCGAATCTTCCCCTGGGGTACAGGAAGTTCCAGACCTTGGACGAAATGACCAGTCACGACAAAGAAGGTTGGAGCAATCAGATTGTCAAAAAAGGGCATCTAGAATTGCTCTTCTAAGACATTGTGCAGAGGAAGAAGAGCTTCACACACAGAGCCGAATTTCGGTTTGCCGTCACCTCGGGCAAGGCCTCCTTTACTTAGGGCTACTATGACAGTCGGTCTCCGATCTTGTGAATGGCTATCATTTGCCGAAAAAACCCAGGATTCTTGAGTCCGAGTTGGAAGCTAAGGCAGCTTTTCACACCTCGACAGGCCGCTGATACCAATTCTGCGGGATACTCGCGCTGCCGGATTTCATAGGACATGGACCCTGCGATGTCGACCTCGATGAACTTCACGCTGTCTGGTGGCGAGCATCTAATCTGATGGACACGAAGGCTGATGAGGCGTATTTGTGTGACAACAAACACCATTGTTGTACATTGCACGGAAGCGCCATCACGACAAGAGATTTGTAGCAGCGTTGAGAAAATCATCTAACGGGGGTGGATAGCCACCGCACGATAAGCATATGCACATTTCGGCAAACCGGTATGTTGGCAATATGGACTGCACCAAGATCTCATTGTGCAGATGCTTCTGCCGCAAGTGCTCGCAGCGACCAGCGCAATACCTGTGCGAAGAGTGGACCCAGCGTGTCTCCTCCACTCGATCAGAAGCAGGGTTGGTACCTCGACTGATCGCAACAGCCTCATCAGCGATCTCCCATCACAAGTCCTCAAGGATTTTCAGTGCGTCATGTCGCATGATGCTATTTTGGGTTCAAACTCGCGCTTAATGTGGAGGAGACATATCGCAGGCTGAGAGCGAGGCTGAGCATAGCCCCACACATGCTCTGAGGCCACGATGGTTCCTAGCTATCCGAAATGGTACAATCACACAAGCTCAGCAAATCGACAGATCTTGACGACGCGAGGCGTCCCAAGACAAATTGCAATCCAATTGCCTGAAGCGGAGACATCCGTGCCGCTGCGCCGATAATGGATGGGGTGGCAGCCTCGACACCCCACACAAGAGATTGGATCGGGGTCTCACGCAAAGCTGACACCCTGACACCCTGTGACTCCAGAGTATCCATTAGAGCCAACGCCATGACTGAGTTTCGATAGTATCTCACACCGCAGGAACGGCGCATGCGCTTGTCTGTCGCTACCGTGCCTCGCAACATCCAGCCGCTAGGAACGTTAGCAAGCGCTGCTCGTATGTCAAGTCAGGATAACATTAGACGCCGTGCTGCCATTAAGCGCATATCACTGCGAACTTTGGAAACCGGTCGAGGCAATCGCCGTTCGCACGGGAGGGCTATCAAAGCGCCGTTTATTTTTATGTGGGCACTTGTTCAATTCGAACAAGTCAGCGCTAGAAACAGTTCACATCGCCGACACTATGAGCTTCCTTTGCTCATTGGACCACAACTCCAGTGTCTGCATTTTCCAAGAGCTTACAGAATCGTCAGCCTGTCATCGTCTGCATTGACGATGTATTGTGATCGAAGTGGGTTATGTGCGACCCGAAGGGGACAATCTACGCACACCAGCGTCGCGGCGTCAGTGGTCAAACTTCAGGCAGCGCAGCCTCGCTCTAGGTTACCCATAGTCTTGGTACGTCGGTTCCACAGGTGCGCCTCGCCGGATTTGGAGTGTTTCGACTTCGTCAGGCTGGCAAACTTGCGGAACCCACTAAGAGACAAATCTGTGAGGTAGCGTTCAGGCCACAAAGAATCCTTTGGTCAAGAGGACGGCAGGTGTGGATCTGTGAAGGCACGCCCAATACGGCCCGAGCCTGAGCATCGGCAGGTGTGAGTGCGCTCAGCGTGACCTGCAGATTTCCTAGCCAACACCATCTCTAAAGTGGGATTAATGTTGCTGTAAGCTCTCAGCCCCATTGTGCATCCCTGTCGGGGTATGCAGCGTACCCTGCCCCTGGCTCACCAAGCGTGAGCATTGACACTGATCCGACTCTGTTCCGGCAGATGCAGCCTGCGCATGCATTCTGGGTGCATGTCAATCTGGCTACTCTCTTAATTCGGTGTACCCGCAGCTATCCTGGACTCGCAAATACATGTATATAACATACCACACCTCTTTTGACGGTACCTCATCATTTCAAGTCAGCCAAACAACTTCGCAAGATGTTCCAGACTGTCCCTCAAATCTACACACCCCAAACATCCCCTTCACCTCCAACAGACAATATGCTATCCATTCCTGCAAGCACAACGGTTCCAACCGGCCCTAACGGCCAGCCGAAGCCCAGGAAGATGCGAGCATCCTGCGATGCTTGCTCTCGTGCAAAGGTCAAGTGCGACAAAGTTCGACCCACCTGCCAACGCTGTGGCAATATGAGTATCTGCTGCAACTATTCCCCTTCAATGAGGTATAATCTTCCCCACCTTGGAGGTGCCCTCGACGCCTGTCGACTAACACGCAAGCGTAGATTAGGAAAGCCACGCAAGAACAGGAACCCTGATGGCAGTATTGTCAGAGATATCTCTAGGGCTAGCTCATGTGGTCCATTTGGCTCCAGACCTGAGATTGCTCCTCGAGTTGCATCTTATACTGTAGAGAGCTCACCGGAGCCAACAACAGATCCATTTTTCCTCCGTCCTTCCACGCCAAACTTCCAGTTCCAGGATCCGTTTGCCAATAGCTTTAATGGCAACCAGTCTCCTCCGTATTCAGAGGCAAGCTGGTCAAACGAAGAACCAGTAACACTGCAAAACTCCATGGACATGACCGTCCAGGTACCACAATTCGCTCCTCTCTCACCATACCATGGCGCTGGGCATGTTCGCTCCAGGAGCATGCAGAGTCAGCCCGATTATCTCGCTCCAATGGACAACGGAATGATCTCGCCACCAATGGCCAGTCCGCTCCTCTTCGGCTTGCAAGATCAACAAAGTCTCCCTATGTTCGAACCTGAGACATTCACTCTTTCTCCGCCCTTGGTGAATGTGTCGCAACCCAACCCACCCGCCTCTCTCGTCCAAACCCACGACTGCACCAAATTCGCATTTCAAATCTTGAACAGCCTCTATTCGCCCCCCTCATCCCAGCCTTCATTCGATGACTTCAATGGTACGCCCGATGGTCTCCCAACTCTCGACGCTGTCCTTTCAGCCAATAAAGCTGCAGTTGAGAGCCTCACAGCCCTTCTCGGCTGTCCCTGCGCAACGAACCCACACTTCTCCACCACTATTGCATTCTCAATCACAAAGATCCTATCCTGGTATCAGGCTATTGCGGGTGTTGCTCAGGACATCATTTCCCCTATCAACACGCGCATGGAGGCGTTTACACACACGCCGATACTTCTCGGTGACTTCAAACTCGAAGTAGAGGACGAGGAGACCTTTCGCACTCAAATTATCCTTGGCGAGCTGAGAAAAGTTGAGAAGCTTATCGACACATTTTCCGATTGCTACTGCAAGGCTTCCAATGACGGCATTGACTCAAGCGTCTACACTTCCTTGGAATCACTCCTCCGTACTCGCGTTCGGGACACGTTCAAAGTAACCATGCGCACTGCGCCTATCGATGTGAAGCGTCAGGTTGCTTGTCGCACACAGAACCGCATGCGCGTCAACACTTTGTAAACCACATGTTTTGTCAAAAGAATTATTGCATTTCAGCGCTACGATACCCTCGCTAAGCATATCCATTCTTCATTGCATTTCTCTAAACGATTGAGCAACATCGCTCTCGCTTGTATTTCAGCTCCGATAGTTCCGTACATACTTATGCTACAAGAATCAACAGGCTGCGTTGATAACATTTACAAATGTTGATATTTATCGCTTGAACTCATACACTGAGCTCTGGAATGACTATTTTTGTTCCCGCCTGTACACTTTTTTGACAAGCTCCATTCGACACATACCAGGAGCACTTATATTCCCGATTAAAGCAAACGCTGTTCAGTCAGATATTGGTACATCTATGAAGACACGCATGCAATGTTCCTCATGACCAGTCGTCAACAGTGTCAGATACTCGCCTCCAGGTCCTATTCACCATTGATGCTCACCAGCAATCCAATGTCATCAAGTCTTCATTGGCTAGGCCACTCCAGCATCGAACACTCACGCCACATATTCTTTAGAACCACACTGTATGACCCCTGTATGACCAGGTGCCAGGACTACCCTCCATTAGAAGACTCTGGTACTTGTTTTCCCTAACAAAGCTCGGCCATTTCAAGGTTCAAGGCAGACTCGAAGCATCACCATTCGCTCATATTTGGATCACTGAGACAGTCAGTGGAGGGCGCTTAAGAGCGAGCCTAGAATTTGGGCTTCTGGATCAGTCTGGCTTGATACGGCGTTTGAGCATGGAGATGCCCGGTGATCGGCGTCGCCCCAATGGCAAAGACATCATATCATGTCTCTTCACAAACGTAATGCGCAGGTAGATCTCAAGCAGGATTCAAGGACTCTCGTTACACACTGCCGCCTTCTCACTAGCACCATATTCCTTCACCGTCTGTCATCATCACTCAGGCACGAGTCCTTCCCTGACAGCTTACCCGCCTGCAGTTCACGGACTGGCGGGTGGCATCAACCATGTCTTTGCCCCTGTTACACTAGGCAGGAGTTCCATGCCCACACCAATCGTAAATTTAGAGGGCCGCATTGTGGTGTTAGGCGCGCTGCATCAGGCCGAGGTTGGGGCCGTTTTGAGCGGCGTGGCTAAGACATTCGATAGGTACGTGCTTATGTGCAGCGCGAGCGGGTCACCAGTTCTGTGCGAGATCCTGCGAGAGAAGTGGGACGCTGTACGATGCAACGCTTACTCAGATCAACACCACTGTGTGTGATGAATGGGGAAAGAGGGGTCATGATGATTGTTGATGGTGTAGAGGACAAGCGGGGTGTATGTAAGCTGGGCGATACTTACACTATTGAAGGCTTGAGAGATGCATGCGGAAGCTGCGCTTGACAGTGCTGCTAAATATTCACGTGAGATGTCCTCTCTTCCTCCTTCCTTTTGCAAGTATGCAAATTATTCATCCGCGCGACTAAGCCTAGGTAACACTCGACGGAGGTACACCGGCCCTTCCGTTGCGCACCCCACGTATGTACTCGCACGTGCCCTCAAATCCTTCCTGCATGGAAGCTCTGCAAGCTGTCAGACTGTCACACTGATAGGAACCTGGACCAGTTACTTGATTGTATACATGTACGCACAAACGTAGTTCGCAAGATCCTTCATTTGTGCACTCTACAACGTGTGAACCATGGCCCCTGCCACCACCTGCATATACCCCTGTACACTTGCCGGGATCCAAAGCTAAGCTTTCTGTCCCGGACCAGTGTGGCAGCCGGGCTG
The DNA here is from genome assembly GCA_011058905.1 of Curvularia kusanoi. Lineage (NCBI taxonomy): Eukaryota > Fungi > Ascomycota > Dothideomycetes > Pleosporales > Pleosporaceae > Curvularia > Curvularia kusanoi. The sequence goes on along the minus strand of SWKU01000015.1, from coordinate 330,942 downwards.
TGAGGGATCACCTCGAGCATGCTGATTGGTCAACTCATATGAAGTACCAATACAATGGCAATATTCAATACCCACGTGCAGCCTGGCCGTGGGGCAGGGCAATGCCGGGCTCAATTTGGTGAATTTTACTTTTCTTAGGCCGAGTTAGGCTTGTAGAAGCGTAATCGCCGGTCAAAGGAGGCACAGCCAACGAGGATTCCGAGAACTCTGCCGTACGTGCCGCTGGTGAAGAGAAAGGAAGAGCACTGCCTCTTCCAATTTGGTACCTTTGGGCGACATGAAATTCCCGCTCTGCCAAAAGAGGGTTGATTTGCAAGATAGCTGGACAACCAAGGATACACCTCAGGCACGAGTTCAGAAACCAAATTTAGGATCTTTGAGACCTATTATAGAGGATCGCTGAGCTCTGTACCTGGAGCGTGCTACTGCTGGCTTGCAAGCAACACATGGCCCACATCTAAAGGCTACTTGGCCTGTGGAGGCGAGGGGAGGAACTCCTGTTCTGCAGCAAACTCAGGCTTGCAGCCAAGCGCGGATTCCCCGTTCTCCCAGCATTGATTGACATGCCTTATCTTGCAGCTGCATCGCTGCTGTCCATTTCAACACAGGACCTATCAAGTCAAACCACTCTAAGAAGAATCCTGGGCACAGGTCGTGTTCTCAGCGATTTTCAATGTGACCGGTCATCGCAAGTGGGACTCTTCATGGGGCTGCTCGTATGCTTGACTGTACTCGATCTCACCCGAGACCATCTTTCATTCTTCTAGAGCTTCCAGCTCTCAATCTAGAATCGGGGCCACTATTGCTTTGTAGTCAGCCTGATGATTACGATGCTTCACCCTCATTTACATCATGCATGTTACGCATCCCTGACAGCTATCCGAGTCGACAGACAACACCCTGTGACTACCCTCACGCTTTTCATTGCTGTAACACACTCCAGTGCAGGAAGTCACCATCCGAGATATCCTCTCCGGGAGGGGCGTCAGGTTGCCCCGCGCAGGGATGCCAACGCTTCTGTTCAGCTTGAAACATGCCCACAGAATTTAGGCTAAGAAGGAGAGTTTCCCCAGTTCAAGTGTTTTTGAAAACATTCGAAATCCTAGTCGCACTTTTGGGCTGGAACGGATAGACCCGGAATAGCTGTTGAGAACCAACAGGTAACCATTGAGCCCACCAGCATTTTCCCAATTGACATATCCGATGGTGTGTTGTCGTCTGGTAAGAGCGTTGTGTCCAATACTGGCAACGTGAAGCTGCTTGAACGACATCAACTGCATTCTCAACCAACCTCTCAAGTTGCAGCGCTGGTACTAGGAGCACACGTACCGTACGCATCGTTTGGGCATCAATTTCCCTGACCAATTCGGTCTTCTGGGTATCTTCATACAGATTCTCGAACCTCACAAATGAACGCCTTCCTCCTCCTCCTCTTCTTCCCCATTTTGCGCTGTGGTACCGTTTGTCTGCTCTAGCACGGTCTGCTGAGCGTCGGCTGAAGTCTGATTTGTACCATTGTACGTCGGCGCCACTCCATTCAGTCCGATCGCCCCCTCCTCCTTCCTAACCTCTCCTTCATCCCTAGGTCTCCACGGCAGGCTGCGTACTTCTTCGACTTCCTTCCTGATAAGATCCATACGCTCTTTGAAATTCTTCATAACTTGTCTGTTTTCGAGGAGCGCTTCGTAGCAGTCCCGGTCGTCGTTCTCGCGTGCGAAGTCTTCCAGCTGCTTGTTGCTCGACTCAAGATGTGTTATGTTGTTTGATAGCTCGGCATGCTTTGCATATAGTGCCGAGATTGGGAGCTCCGTGAGAGCGGCGGCGAATCGCGCCGCTGTTATCGGTCTCGACTCGGCAGACATCGTGGCGCTTGCGCAGTCAATGTAGTGGTGGACAACTTTTGGATGGTTATGGTAGTGACGGTAGAGAGACAAGAGTCGTCGCAGAAGGAATGGATGACGCCTGGTGGGGCAGGAGCTTTCAAAGCTCATGTGGGGCTTGAGGGGTCAAGCTTGCCTTGCCTCTACTACTCTTCCTACTACCATACCTAACAACAACAACGACAATACACGTGGAACTTTTTATTTCTGCCCCAAATTCATATGCCTTATTGTTGTGACAAGTCAAAGAGAGGCCTCTGCAAGACTGGTCCCTTGATCAGACAGGTGTACAACCAATACCAGGACGCCGTAGTACCACCAGCGTTCGTCATGATATAAGAGATTTGGAAAAATACAACGCCTATGTGTTCTTTTGAACTTTGGCACGCGTCCTCTGTGGGTATGCAATTGCGGAGGTGGCGTTGCGGGGAAAGCTAATTGGCCTGCCGAGGCATCATGAGCATGACTTATTGGTATAAAGCCACAACTCGAAGAAGTCCGGCCATGCACTAGGTAATGGGAGAAAGGAGCCAAAGGCCCGAACCTGTAAGAGCTCTCGGATCGATGTGTTAGAAGACCCACCATCTGTGTTATAGATCTGTAATCGAAAATCATGGACCGTAGCCTGCTCCGAGGCTCCAAAGCATAGCTTGAATGACCTTGACTCAAGCCGAGTACCCCTAGTGTATGTAAATAGTGCTGCTTCTGCTCCAAGATTTCAGTCATTGTTCTGCGTCGCTCGTTGACTACGAAATCATCATGCTTGGCATTCCACGTTCATCACTCTTAACTCTCTCGTTCCTTCTCGGACTGGTCTTCGCTGCGCCAGCCGCTGTAGACCCAACAGTGACCATCTCTGCAGGCATAGTCATAGGAACAGCGACTAAGCCTCCTAATCAACCTTCTCTCACTGCCTCAGCAAATGCCTACCTAGGAGTGCCTTTTGCCAAGTCGCCGCCAGAGAGATTCAGCCCGCCAGAATCAGCGTCGCCATGGTCAACACCTTTACAAGCTCAGAACGTCAAGCCTGCCTGTATCCAACAGTTCTCTGGCTCTGGTCAAACACAAGCTTTGATCAAGCAATACTTCAATAATCCCAATGGCCCTGCCCCTGAGGAGAGCGAGGACTGTTTGTATCTCAACGTTTACACTCCACCTGGAGTAACATCGAGCAGCAAGAAGGCTGTTATGTTTTGGCTTTTCGGGGTGAGATAAATCCTAACAAACACAAAAGATAATTTACTGAACCATCAGGGCAATTTACAATTTGGCACAGGAGGTCTTCAGTATTACGACGGCAGTTCACTTGCCATTACTCAAGACGTCATTGTAGTGACCATCAACTATCGGACAAACAGTGAGTCTTTTCTCTGCTTCTACATAGCACAGTCAACACTAAACATCACAAGTCTTTGGTTTCTCGAACTCGCCCGAGATTCCGTTCGGCTCTCAAAACTCCGGCTTTCTTGACCAACGCTTCGCACTCCAGTGGGTACAGCAGAACATAGCAGCTTTCGGAGGAGACCCCTCACGTGTTACAATCTTTGGCGAATCTGCGGGCGGTGAGTCAGTCAAGCAATTACTGGCAAACCCTCCCTCTCCGCGTCCATTCTCAGCGGCGATATTGGAGAGCGAAAATGCTATAATCGTGGGCAATGGACTAGTGAGCTATACTTCTGTCCTGGCGAATTTCGGATGTTCGGACATTGCATGCTTGAGAAATGTGGACGCTACCGCGATCAAGAGCTATATCGAAACAAACAGTTTGGCCTTCCCTCCGGTAAATGGCGATGGAACATCTATTGATGATGTAAGACCAAGCATCTTGAAGAAAACGTGGGCGGATGTACCGACTTTCTTCGGTTCGAATCTCAACGAAGCTCGCGTCTTCCTTGCTGTAGCGGGACTGAACAACGGTACCGCGGTTGTTGATGCAGCGTTCGACAGCGCAGGCATAACGGATAGCAAAGTCAGACAAAGTATTCTGGCCGTGTACGCTGCGCAGGGTATCGAAGACTCCTACTTGGTGGCAGACCGGTACGCTCCATATCCTCCCTATACTGCCTTCGATGGAAGCTGATATCATGATTCAGGATTTTGACCGATTTCTTATTCACATGCCCCGCCAGCACTCTCGCTTCCTTTCTTGCCCTCAATAGCTACACGAGTTATCGCTATCGTTTCGACCCTTCTTTCCCTACTACGTCTCTCTTCGCCAACTCAGGCGCCTACCACACTTCTGAGATCCCTGAGGTGTTTGGCACGTACCCGCTGTCGAACCAGTTAGGTACTGCAACGACGCAGCAGATCGACCTAAGTGCATTTATGCAAAGGACTTGGGCAGGCTTCGCGAAGAATCCCAGTGGCGGTGTGGGGTGGCCGAAAGTAGGAAGTGCGTCAGGCAAGGAGCTGGGATTACTTGGAAGTAATGGGAGTAGCGGTGTGACTGTTGTGAACACGTTGGTGGCAGACTACCCCTGCGCGTTGTATGCTCCGATCGCAGACGCGCTGAAGATCAACTACTGAAGACTCGTGGGATCCAACCCTCTTAGAGGTATGACACACAGGCTCTCCAAGCGGATCTTTCGCAGCACACATGTCTACAGTTGGTGTCCAACACGTTCACTAAAAATACGCACTGCTGAGTCATGTGCAATTCCACCAAAATGTCTTGTGCAAACCTTTCAGATGCAAACACAGGAAGCTCAACTTTCAGATATCTATTAGAACCCTTGAAGAGGTGTGAGAGTTAATGTCCTCCGTCCCTTTCTCTCACCTAGACACACCCTGCAGTGACTTGTGCATCAGGTCACGCCTGATCATCTGTCTCTTGATCAACACCATTTGTCCTTTTATTAGTGAGGTGAATTGGTGAGCACATTTCACCATCCCGGTTTCGATCACTCAAAAGGAGCCACATAATGCAGTGCTCAAACGAGTTCAAGAAGATATTCAAGCAACCAAATGCATTCTACGCTCGCAGCGTACGTCTAAATGCTGTCTATAAGTCTAAAGTCAAAAAATACCTGGCTGGGCCGTTCCCAACTGCACCAGGCAGAAGGTAATGGCGAAGCCGGCAATGCAATCAAGAAGTAAACCCGTGAAGTCCATGTCATAACCAAATGTGAACGCCTGCTATACAGCTTCCTACCCCCAACCCGTTCATTGTCGTATCATGTTCGTGAAAGACATCCCATGTCCCGCTCATGCGCTTAGAAAAGGGGAATAACCGTGCGAGCATTGCGGTGGAGGTCGCGGCGTGTGATCGCACCGTTGGAGCACTTGGTCCCAGCAGCTACGGGCTGGTAGACAATACCACCGTTGTTGCAGATACCGAACTGAGACTCGCCGTTGCACAGGATAGCGCCGTTCTCAGAGCAGGTAGAGCCGCCGCTGGCAGAGCCGCCAGTTGCAGGAGCCTGAGGAGCGGCAGGGGCAGCGGAAGCGGCAGGAGCAGCAGGGGCGGCAGAAGCAACAGGAGCGGCGGAAGCAACAGGAGCGGCAGAAGTAGCAGGAGTGGCAGGAGAAGCAGAAGCGGCGGGAGCGAAGCCAGAGCCAGAGCCAGAGCCAGTGCTTGAGCCGCCAGATGTGCCAGTGCTACCAGACGAACCGGTGTTGCCAGAGCCAGCAGCGCTGCCAGAGGAGCCAGTGCTACCGCTGTCAGAAGCAGCACCACCGCAGAGCTCCTTGAAAGGACCAGTGCCGAGCTTGACGACAGACTCGCCAGGGTTCGCAAAGGTGTAGTCGTCTCCCTCAGATGTCTTGCACGTGGAACCGCCAGCGTTGATGTTGGCGATAGCCATGTCAGGAAGGGAGTCGAAACCCTTGCCAGAACCGCCAGAGACCTTGATGGGGGCGCAGTTCATGTACATCTCGCGGTTACCGACCTTGTTGAACCAGGTCCAAGCCATGGTCAACTGGCCGTCGGGGAGGGAAGAGGGAACCTTGAAACCGAACGTGCCAAGAGGTCCACCGTTACCCGAGCCGGTGGTAGGGCAACCACCCTCGATGGAGTGGATGACCTTCCACTTCGAGTCCTTGGTAGGCTTCTCGTCCTTGGTGACGGAGATCTGGCAGGATCCACCGCCGTGAGTAGCAGTCTGGTCGCTAGGGAACGAGACGGTGACCTCAGAACCGACAGACCAGTTGTTCATGGTTGTGATCTCGTAGCTGCTAGCCTGGCAAGGGAAGTTGGAGCCGCTAGGGTCCAGAGGGCTCTTGGAGACGCCAGCAAATGGAACTGGGCTCTGAATGAACATGTGAGCGGAGGTTGTGGAAGCCATGGCCAGCACGGCAGCGAAGAGGGAGGTCTGGGTCATGGAGGAGAACATTTTCGCGTGTTTGTTTGAGTTGCAGAAAATAGTGTCTTTGGAAATGACTGATGGAGATCGTCGAAGATTGGGCTTGTCGAAAGCAAAGTTATCCAAGAACTGTAAGGAAGGAATGTAAACGTTCAGAACCAGTCTGAAGGTTGTTGAAAGAATGTGGTTGGAGTTGCTTTGCTTGAGCTTCGATAATGTTCAAAGAGAGGATACTGAGGTTGCTTAAGTAGGCTGCCAGAGCCGGGCGCTGTGCAGGAACGGGGCAAAACTGCGGGCATTGTGTGGCGGCATAGCAGCCTGCCTATTGCGCAGTAGGCCCACAGTGAAACAACAGACGGACACCGTGAAAACGAGGTGAATGGGAGCACCCGCGCGGCATTGTGGAGTGAGGAATTACCCAACAGCGAATCAGGTCCAAGCATCCAGCTGACAGTGGACCACGCTGGAGCAGTAGTCCAGGGGTCGTCACCCGCAGCCTGTCTAGCCCCCCCAAGAAGACAGGCGCAGGATCGTGGCCATTCGCTCTGCAAGCCCGGCGAGCGAAAAATCATCCTGGTCCATCCCCGTATCCTGAGAAGATGCGGTGATTTTACAGGCCAAGCGAACAGAGTTAACGATCTACAGAATTGCGATCGCCAAACCATAGCGTGAACGTTTCGACCAACATGTTTCAGACGTTGACAGTAGCCACAGCACGGTAGGGCGCAGCGCGTACTCGAGGGTTGTGGGAACAGCAGCTGGGCTTCGGTCCTGCCGGGGGCGAAGGCAAGACTGCGCCTCAATGTCCGTTGACGGGGATCAAGGTCGGGCTTCGCAGGGCTTCCGCAGGTTTCGCTTTCGCTGTCATCACCGCATCATTAGTCAGTGGGGCTCTGCACGCCTGAATGTGCGAGATTGGGGGCATCGTGATGCCCGCATGGTGTTGGTTTTTGACTGCAGTCAAGTCCAGATCGGGCGGCGCGCGTAACGTAACACAAGTGCGCGCGTTAAGACTGGAGGACTGCGAGCCTGGCAGGGGCCTCTCGTGTGAACGAGACAGCCAGTTTCAACCAATCAAGCTCACGAATCTCCACGCAACCGCAACGCAACAGCAAAAAGGCTCCCAAACAGTAAAGCCATCAAGATATTTCCTGTCAGCTGAGGAGTATCCATGTGTCTTTTGTCTCTCTAACTGTGCGTCGTTCTTGAAATGATCCTCCCAAGCGACTGTCTTATTCCCGACTGTCATGTTTTATCTAGGCCGATTTGGGATTGGCGCGAAAGGACTTTGCTTATTCAGCAGCGCAACTGGCAAGTCGCGAAGCATCATGCTGATCGCAAGGAACGCGAAACAAAGCTCAGGCACCGGAACAGACTGCAAAGCCAAGGGGAGGGTTCACGCCAGTCTGCATCTCAGTCGATCTCGTGACGTGTTTTGTACCTCGAGGCACGCTTCGTCGCCGTCCACGCCGGTTGCGACGCGTCCGCTGTTCGCCAGCTGTGCTTGAGCTCCCTCAGCTTCGCATCCCTCTCGTCGCGCATCTCTGCAGCCATGTTCACCACCACGGGAAGGACGGCGCCGCCTCAGGCATTCATGTCGAGCTATGCGCCGCGACTGCGCTCCCATGGCAATTCCCTCATGTCCCCAATCGTGCCGCCTTCCAACACGCTTCCCGCGCCGCGTGTGACCAAACGCGGCACTGCCGTGCTCAGCTACGCCGAAGACGCATACGACGACGATGACTTCGAGGACAGCGATCGTCCCAGGCGCGCGACGGGTCTGCGCAGCGTGCAAAGGGACGCCGCCATGAATCTGGATCAAACGGCGCAAATCGCAGCGCTCGGCCAGGAGCTCACGGCGCCTGTCGAAGTGCAGGGCATCTGGAGGGATTGGATGGGAAGGCCTAAGCGCACACTGTGAGTCTCTATAGCATCCACTGACCACAAGGCAGCAGCTGACCCGGTGGGCAGTACCGAGAAGCAGGTGCAGGTGCAAGCTGCGCTGCCTGTCACTCTCATTCCTATTCGCATTGACATGGACATACAGCCATTCCGACCGGAAGCGCCCTTGCCCACGCCCTCGAACGCGCGCGAGTTCGGCATCAACGAAGGTCTGCCAGCATACAAGCAGCCAGACGTCACCCCGGCGTACCGATTGAAGGACACATTTCTCTGGAATCTCCACGAAGCCCTCATGACGCCCGACCAGTTCGCAAAGCAGTTTGTTGACGAGCTTGATCTTCCGACAGACCGCAAGCCTCAAATCATATACAACATTGCGGGCCAGATTCGTCAGCAGTTGGAGGAGTATGCTGGAGTTGCTCTGCATCCGCTTTTCCACTCGACTTCTGCGCCAACTGTCCAGGGCACTACTGCGAAATCTACGCTTCTCCCCACTACTCGAGACGGTACCTCGACGCCGGCATTGCTGCCCACCAACGGCGCCTCTACACCCCTCACAAATGGTGCGGTCCAGACCAACGGCGCAAATACGCCCGCCCTCACTGCAATCCCAAACGGTGTTTCCGCCTCAGCAACAGCACTGCCCTCGGAAGAGCTCCACAACCCGGATGATACTTACCGTTGCATTGTGACGCTCAACATCAATTTGATGAACCGCCTGTACACTGACAAATTCGAGTGGTCTTTGCTGCATCCTCCAGGCTTTGCAGAAATGTTTGCTCAAGTAACATGTGCCGACCTGGGATTGTCGGGTGAATGGGTAGCTTCGATGACTCATGCCATTTACGAAGCAGTCTTGCGATTAAAGAAAGAAGCTTGCGAAAACGGTGGACTTGTCGGCGATGGGGAAATTGACAATGATGCCGTTGAGCCATCGATCGGTGCGGGCTGGAGATATGACCATGAGCATCTGTGCGACGAGTGGGAACCTAAAGTCGAGATGCTGTCACAGGATGAGATAGAGAAGCGTGAAGGCGATCGCGAGAGGCAGATTAGGAGACTACGACGCGAGACTGCACGCTTTTCTTCGACAGCAAACATGTCAGGCACCCCGCAGAACGAATTCTTTAGTAATATCGAGCAACAAGAGAACATGGGTCGCGGTGAGCGAAGCAAGAAGAAGAGAAGGTTCAGAAGTCTCAGTCCCGTAGGACGAGACACGCCTGGCGCAGGTTCCGGTTACGGTGGTGAGGGCGGCGGTCTTCAAGAAGGGTACGCATCTGAACTAGTCAATGAGTCTCCTCGACTAACACCGTGTACAGGGAGCGGCAAACATGGCGCTGTGCGCACTGCTACGTCTGGGGCACTGCCGTATGGGCTGTCCGTGATGGTCCTCGCGGTCCACGCACCCTCTGTCATAACTGCGGCTACCTATATGAGCGAGACAAGAAGCTCCCGCCATGGTCGGAGAATCTTTTCTTCAATGATCGTCCTCACCATGAAGTACCACAATATCGGCCGCAGCGGTAAACACCCCTCGAGCCGATACGGCAGGGGGGTCTTGTTTGCATAGGTTGTCCTGCATCAGACACAACCTAATCGGCTAATGAGCCGTTCTTGTAATACTGTCTTGTAGCATTTACCAGCGCGGCGCCCTGGATCTTTGATAGTTTTACGTGTCAACCGACACGATCCAAGGAATGGAATAAAGACGACAATGGCTTGTTCGACAACGCAGCACAACACGATTGTCGTAGTGGGTAGCGATGCCTGTACCTTGTTCGGAATTCAAAGCGCCATCCGAATCGGATCGCAACTCACGGTGTATTATCTCACCGGCTGTTGCATTGTACGAGACCAACTGCTACAACAATAGCAACAAATATCGCAATTTGAGATCCCATCGGTGGCAGCATTTCACACGCACACTCGCGATTGGCTGAGTATGCATATGATGATGCATGTCGCCACATTGGCACTCCGGCTTGATCTGAGTCTGTGATTCAGACATGTTACACCAACGCTCAATAGCAAGCAATTTCACGAACAATAAGAAATACTTTGGCCTGTAAGACCATGTCTATACCATCCCATGCATCTGTGATTTGTGTCCAATCATGTTCACTCATGTGACCATGATCGTGAACAGAATCAGATCTGCGTGATTCACATACCATTCAACACCTCCGCGTTCCGGCTGGATGAAGGAGGATCAGAATCTTCCGGGCAAACATACCCAGAAACGGCATTGCCGCAGCAAACTGAACTGAACAGTGTACTCGCAAGACCGTGTCGTACGAACTTGCCATTCGTCGCCAAATTCATTTTCCAAGTGCTTTCTATTGATAGGTATTTGACAAAGAACAATAGCAACACTAGCCTCGCGATTAACTATCACCACAGATTTCTCGGCTCAGTGCACACAATATTGCCGGAATCTACTCCGACTCATGTGCACACATATCCGCGTTGGAGGACTTCCGTAGCCTATCGCAGTGTCGTGTTGGCTTGCAAGACCAACGCATTTGCGTTGGCAGTAGGTACACCCATGTTGCACATGTACATACATTCGGACTAGCGCCCGTTGGCCTTATTGACCACAATAGCAAGCTATCGGCCCGTATCTGTGTGTACCCATGCTGAAGTGTTATTGTGTCCATGTTTCATGAGTTGTTCAATATCAAGTGCGAGTGATAGCGACATGGGTGGAATGAGCGGGTGTGGCGTTGGCGTGGATGTGATTGATGCTATTGTATTTGTATGGCGGTTCCCGCCGGGTCGTCATGGACTTGTTTTAGCCTTCGTACTATGGTAGAGGACCTGCTATTATGATATGAAATTGGGTCGAAGTATAACATGTGAGTATTACCAGTTCCTGTTCATGTTCGCACGCTGATGGTGTGTTCAGCACCTCTTTGCACAAAGCAGCTGCCGAACGTTCGACTTCCACATCAAGTACCGTAAACCTTCCTAGACGCGGCCGGCACTCCTCCAATGCAATATATGGCTATAAGAAATCACTCCACCTGAGATATATAGCTGGAACGAAAGAAAACTTTCCGGTTGAAGTCTCATCCAGTTTTCGTGGTCATTCGCTCGTGTAACCAACATCGAGGGGAAGGCTCACGGCTCAAACCACCATCACGCCACACCTCATCACGATACCCCACAGCCCGCCACCAAACACCTGATCTGCAATTTTACAGCAGCCTTATATGTCATCATGGATCCATGGAGAAATCTAGCTCTGCAGAGCGCAAAAATACATTCCAGTTCAACATCGTACAGGAATTCCACACAATCAATCACAAATCAGGATCCATCTGAAGATACTTGCAATTCCTCAGCACCCCCAGCCTATCATATGGTTGTCAATCCTGAAGCATATTCATCCAACATGTCATCACCTTTCGATCCAGAGACAGAGGAAGAGAGAGAAGATAGCAAGGAAGAGACACCTGAAATCACGATAAATGCAGCAACCCAGATCCGAGGCAACAGCAATATAATATCCATCGCACAAATGGACAGCGTACGAATAGCAAACCTCATCGCTACAATACTATCAGGCGAAGCCGTGCCTTCAGATAGTGCAGGATCTACATCACCAGCAACCCCTCCGCAAGAACCAGTCACAAGCCTGAGCTCTACTCGGACAGAACGGAAGCAAAAGATGGGCGGACTCAACATCAACATCACTGTGAACTGCGGCGCGACCATCATTGGTGACCGTAATATTGTCGGTCCGGGACTCGGTGACATCGCACGCCAGATGCAACTTGCACAACGCAATGCAGCGATACAAGCTCATCAACAACAGCAGCAAACACAGATTCTACAACAGCAAAAGCTTGCACAAGGCCTCGCGCAAGCTCAAGCCCAAAAACAGTCTCAGATGAATCTTCAGCACAGTCTGGAGAAAAGAGAGGTCGTACCCGGGCTGGCACAATGTCACCAGAACCTGTTTCAGAGTCAGGCTGGGTTAGCTGGTGTTGGGAATGTCGCCGGGCAAGTTACACCGCCCATGTCGAGAAGTGGGAGCTTTGGGAGTGACGGGAGTCCGAAAGGAAAGCGGAAAGCGGAGGACGACGCTGGAGAGAGTCTGCTGCTGTTGAAGAGGAGGTGCTGAGGTCTGCGGTTGCAAAGCACACTCTCGGCGTTGGAGTTGGTTCTATGCATTTGAAGGCATTCTGGACATGGGGCGCACATGAGATCATGATGGACATGCAGTTTCTGTTGTTATATTTGGCGTTGTTAATCTGCCCTGCAGGGGTCAATATGTCATACTCTTCGTATTCCATGTTATTCAACTCAAGTTCTTCTCTTCAACAGGAATGCGATGAAGGTAGCCAGGGTGGACCAAGCCCTGTCCGCAATCGCTTTGAGACACTGTGTAACCTTGGGACATACTGTTTCGTAAGAGAATCGCGATCCCAGCGCGGTACTGTCACGGACAAAGGTGGTGTGCAGCACCATGTTGATAAGAGCGGATGAATTCTGCCATTGGATTCACAGCAAGAGGCGGTTGCACGGATTGAGTGAAACCGAAGGCAGTGTGTCATTTGAGTCGGATAGTGACAGACTGCAAGGTGGTCAATGTGTCCGCGGTGAACGAGCTCAGACTCTGGGCATGGCACGCTGCCGCAAGGTGGCCTTTTCGCCTCCGTGCGCGGAGGTCCCTGAGATGCTCTAGCAAAGCAGACGCATGTCAGAACTGCGAAAGTTACAGCAGCCATGAATTTTATGGTTGTATCTTAGTACAAAGTCAAACACAAAGTGCATTCTGCCCATTGACGTTCTTTCAAAGCTATTGCATGAGTACGCTGCGCATCGAGGCTGATGCAACTCTTGAACCCTTGCCGTTCTCCGCAATAGCGCCTTACCAAACGGGCAAGCACCACACTCAACATCAACTCCGTGGAGCTCCTTCCTTCATAACATCACTTCGCTCTCACACCCTCCAGTCCTATACTTTGTTCCGCAGCACGCCTCCACTGCAGGTTCAACGTGAGTGCCGCTTTCTTCTCGCGCCTTGCGTTTCTAAAGACCGGCAGGAGCTTCCTGAGGCAGACGGCCACCTTGCCAATCCCTTTCCCGCCGATACTGCACCTGTGGGCTGTGCAACCAACGAGGTGCTCGACGCAGCGTCATTAATTGAACGCTCCCTCACAGATACTGTGGGCTACTCACCTTACATAAGGGGCGGTCGGCTTTCACGAAGATTGTTCGTCTGACAGCTGGACACTTTTGCGCTGTTGCTCTGGCTCAAGTGCGTCTTCAATCGCCGCTCTGACCTGCAACAGAAGCAGCTACTTCGGTTCACCTTTGCTCCCATCTGCATACATACTTCCGACAAGATGCAGTCGTGGATGAGCTGGGCCACCTTCCTGGCCATCTTGGCTGCCGGTTACTTTTACTACGCACCGAAGCTCAACGCCGATACTCGAGGTCGATCCACTGCGCGCACAACTACCACCAATACAAAGCAAGTTGATTGGAGCGACTCGGACAGCAAACCGAAGGTTGCTGCAAAGCAGGCCAAGAAGCAGGCTAAGGCCAAAGCCCCTCGCAAGAAGTCGATTCAGGAGGCTGTTCAGGAGGCTGGTAACAAGGTCAAGGCCGAATTTGACGCAGCCACCTCCGCTGGTGCCATTGCCAGTGACGACTCGTCCTCGGCTACATCACCTGTTCGCTCCGCACCCAAGGCTCCGAGCGGCAAAGATGTCTCTGATATGCTCCCAACTTCGGGAGCTGGTGCCAACGTTTTGAGCATCAAGGCTTCCGACAAGCCTACCAAAGCCACCAAGCCTAAAGTCCAGAAGGTTGAGGCTCCCCAAGAAACCAAGAAGCAGCGCCAGAACCGCCAAAAGAAGGAGGCTGAGAAAGCTCAGCGTGAAGAGGATGAGAAGGCGCGCCAGGTTCTGCTCGAGAAGCAGCGACGCACCGCTCGCGAGGCGCGCGGCGAACCCGCAAAGAACGGCGTACCTGCCAAGCTGCCCGCCAGCAACCCTTGGGCTGGTCAGTCCTCGGGTGGTGCGGTCCAAGCTCCCGTTTCCGCTCCCACTGGTCAGCTTCTTGATACCTTTGACGTCGCCTCCACCGCCAGCTCCAGCGCCACCAACGGAACCATTAACACGCCTGACACCGTCTCGAACAGTGGCAGCTTCAACGGTCTGCCTTCTGAAGAAGAGCAATTGCGATTGGCTATGGAGGATGACTCCGCCTGGACAACCATCCCCAAGGGTGGCAAGAAGCAGAAGGCTGCCCAGGTTGCTGAGGAGAGCAACGGCCCCAGCGCTGCTGCCGTGCAGTCTATCAAGCCTGCGCAGGCCTCCCAGGCTAAGAAGAATGAGGCTCGTGCGCCCGTGTCGAGCTCGCGTTATGGCATCCTTTCTGAACCCTTCACAACCACCGAGAAGGACTCTGACTGGCCTGTCATGTGAGCGTAAGATTAACAGCATGTACTCACAAACTTGTGGGCGGATTTGAATATTCGGACTACAGCCAGCCCGCTTGTCGCACCTAGCTTTGGTTGCTATCAGAAGCTTATTCCTCCCCACTTTCCCCAGACGATCAGCCATGCGCTACGATAAGCGCGGGTGCACAGTTGAGTGCAGGGCGCGCATTTTGTAAAGCATTTGTGAGATAATAGCAGATTTTGGTTGCCCTTGTGGCGCAAACAAGGAGTCTTGGTCCTTTACGGTACCTGCAGTGACAGCATACAAGCTTCACTCAAACCTTATCATGTACTTTTTTTGTTGCTTTATCCGGGGCACGCCATCCTACCTCGCCGTATGTTGGCAATGAATGAAAATCAATCAATTATGCCCTCACTTACTAGTCTTGTTGTACATGGTGAGATACGATAGCTGTTGCTCTTCTGTGGAGTGTGCCTGCTTCCACAATACCGCTAACATCATCCGAGGTACGCTCTAGCTGCACAAACGTTAAAAACCCACTTTACTACGTCAATGATATTGATCATCGCGCATCTTTCACAAGTCGTGGGAACGAATCACAGTCTTTGTTATGTCACAGCATCTCCATTCCTGAAGTCTGTTTGGAAAGGTGGTTTGTAGACCTCGGGAAGTGCTGAGCAGCCTCAGCTTAGCCCACGTTTCATCCAGAGGCCCTGTACAGGTTTCTCAAACTCGCAACTGCGTGATCAGCTGCGGAACTCCGCAATTAAGGGACGTGCAGCTACGGAACAGCTCTAGAATAATTATTCACTAACAAAGGATCCGCGATTGTCTCACCAAGCTTCTGGCTGCAGATCCAGGGTTCGACAACTAGCGCTCTTGGCAGCGACACCTGTCCTCTCACGGAAGAGCTTCACAACATCCATATCCGCCCTCCCAGCGCCACTCATTGCAATCCTAAACTGCCCTTCTTCTTTGCTTTCGACCGCAGTTATGGCGCAAATACGGGGCACAGCGGGCTACCATCTGGGAAACCAGAGCCCCTTCGGTAACGCTGGACGGAACGATGGCACCACAAACGACCCAAGCCCGCTTGACCAGCTCAGAGAGCAGACAAACAAGATCGAAGACTTTTTGGACACGCTGTCAGATCCGATCAAGCCGTGAGTTCCCCAAAGCTTGCGGAGCTCGCAGCGCAGAATTGCGACAACCTGGAGCTCCCCGCGTCGCAATCGAGCTGACTCGAATGTGAATAGATACCTGCCAGCTGTCGGCCGCTTCCTAATTGTCGTTACTTTCCTCGAGGATGCGCTGCGCATTCTGACACAGTGGAGCGATCAGCTCACATACCTTCACGATTACCGAAAGAGTACGCGATTCGCAACTATCTTGGCGTCTATTGAGCAAGTACTGACAAGACATGTCCTTTAGTTTGGAACGGCTTCACCCACGCATTTCTTATTATAAACGTTGTCGCCATGACTGTGTGTTCGATTATGGTCATTGCACGAAAGCACTCGGAATACGCTGTAGCAGGTCTCATGAGCGTGGTCATCATGCAAGGCATTGGATACGGTTTGGTCTTCGACTTGAACTTCTTCCTCCGCAATCTTTCGGTCATGGGCGGTCTCATGATGGTTCTGTCCGATTCCTGGGTTCGCAAGAAGTTCGCCCCTGCCGGTCTGCCCCAGCTTGACGAGAAAGACAAGAAGATGTACTTCCAGCTGGCCGGACGTGTTCTCCTCATCTTCCTCTTTGTTGGCTTTGTCTTCCGTGGCGACTGGGGCTTCTGGAGGATTGTGGCCAGCTTGCTCGGCCTAGTCGCTTGCATCATGGTTGTTGTTGGTTTCAAGGCCAAGTTCTCAGCGGTTATGCTGGTCCTTATCCTCAGCATTTTCAACCTTTACGTCAACAATTGGTGGACCCTGCACCCGCACCACCCTCACAAGGATTTCGCGAAGTACGATTTCTTCCAGATCCTTTCCATTGTGTAAGTGCCACAAATATCCACCTGCTATGTTTGAAGTGCTAATCGAATGCAGCGGCGGCTTGCTCCTCCTTGTCAACATGGGCCCTGGCCAATTCTCTGTCGACGAGAAGAAGAAGGTTTACTAAGGTATCCGCACTCGGCATATACGATATCTTCACATCTCGGCATTCGGCTGCAGGCCAGGCTACGTACCATATTAAGCTTAGTACAACGACGCACACGAGGGATATCCAGCGCTCATTGAGCGAACATTGGAGGGAGGTCATGTTCAAAAGCATTTGAGTGCATGAGAAAGGTCCGTGGGACACGGAACATGTAGATTATGAACCCAGGGTAGCGTTTGTTTAGCAATTGGAAGGGCGAAGGCGATTATGAATCACCGTGCCCTATTTTGAATCAATTCAACGAGAGTGAACAACTCTTGGAATGCATTAGTGGGTCTGCACCGACGGTGACAACATTAGAGCTATCAGAGCTGCTCGCTTTGTGGACACATTTCTGCGTCGGACGTCATTTAGCTCCACAATGCGGAGATCGGAACTCCCCGCTCAGCTTACAGCGTTCACCTGCCTCACATGGATGACCTTGAGTCAACCTCCGATCCAATTAGCTAATCAGGTGCCGATAGTATCTATCCACGTGCCTTGATACGATCAATCACTTTTGGCTTTCCCTTTCATCCTTTACCAACGACTTCTCTTTTGGTTTCCCTATACGATAGACAATATGGCACCGAATAAGATTATCATAGATACGGACCCTGTAAGTTTTTGGCGGGGTAGCCACATTGCGATTTAGGAGCTTTTCAATTGATAACAGAGTAGGGCGTTGACGATGTCATTGCTATGCTCCTTGCCTTCTCCGCGAAGCCTGAGGAATTGGATATTCTCATGCTGAGTTTGACTTTCGGAAATGTCGATGTTCAAAGGTGCGTTTTAAATCTTTGCCACGATGTTGGCGAGCCGGCCAACATCACCACAGCGGCGTATTCCGAAAGGCAGCTTTTCAGTGAATATGAGAAACGATTCTGACTATTCGACAGCTGTTTGAGGAATGTTGTCACCTTGTTCCATTATATCGGAAAAGAGAGAGCATGGAGAGAAAGTCAAGGCAGACCGAAAGGCTTCGAAACTCTGGACGCACGAAAACCAATTGTAGCCATTGGGGCGACTGAGCCTTTGGCGGAGCACATGATGGTCGCAGACTTTTTCCATGGCGTTGATGGTCTGGGAGGCATTCACGATAGCCATCCTCATCTATCACCCGCCGAGACCTGGAGATCCCTTTTCAAGCCTACTCCCGAGAATTTGTCGGCTGAGGACGCAGCTGAGCTACAAGCTGTCAAGGACCAGCACTCGCTGTTTGAGCCTTCTCTAAAGCCAGCTCACGAGCAAATGCTGGAACTGCTGAGGGACAACGAGCCAGACACTATCACTATCGTGGCAGTTGGGCCTCTCACAAACCTGGCTTTGGCTGCGGCCAAAGATCCCGAGACGTTTTTGAGAGTCAAAGAGGTGGTGGTTATGGGCGGCGCAATTGATGCACCTGGAAACGTAAGTTCCCTTTCCAAAGCTTAATGTCAGTACATCGCAGATCGGTCCTGAAGCTACCACTATAGCCTCCGCCGTTGGAACGCTTGTACTCGACGGAATGCACCAGCATACCAGTGCCGCATTTTGGGCTTATCAAGCAACTCGACACACCATTGCGCAGAAAGCTAAATGAAAGAAACCAGATGACGCCTGGAGCGGAGTTCAACACTTACGCAGACAGCGTAGCCAGTGCTCGTGTCTTTGCCCTGACAAACCGCAATCCACGGACGACCATGCCTCCAACCCTTAGTGGCAAGGGCCAGCTACCGCCATATCCCGAGAAGCTCTCACGACCGCTTCAATTGAAGCTCTTTCCACTCGGTATGCATAACCCTCTATCACTTACATCGATGAGCTAAATAGGTCTAGACACGACAGAGCAACACATGCTCCCTCAGTCACTTTACACCAAGCACACTACTGCTGAGGCTTTGGTCAATTCTCCGCTGGCTGACTGGTCAACCCTCTTTCTCTTGACAACCTTCAAGAAACTGCTGTCTCTGAACCCCAACCAGGATGCATCAAAACTTGGGTTGCAGCTGCACGATCCACTTTGCATATGGTATGCGCTTTCGCCCTTACGCTCTGGCTGGGAGTTCAAGACCGAAGATGTCAGGGTGGAAACCGCAGGACAGTGGACGAGGGGATGCTGCATCGTGGATCGTAGGGGCAGGCCGGTAACAGAGAGGACAACGGAGCTAGATGAAGAAGTTGTCGGTGATGCGGGATGGTGGGGAGACAGCAGGAGAGGAAACAAGGTTAGTTGGTGTACGAAGAGTCCTGGCACTGAGCTGTTCGCCCACGAGCTGCTGGAAAGGATTTTCGGAAAGGCCGAGTAGAATGGGGCGCGGGCAACTGCGTTTCCGTCGCAGAGAGGAATCGAGACATTTATTTGACAACAGCAATGACTTTGCATGAGAGGGGCTGCGTTGCGCGATATCTGAAGAAGAAGAAGAGGAGATGTATACCCCTGTCATGCGCCAATTAAGTATACTGATTTTGTGACCACCTGGGCACACACATGAAGGGCACGCGACCAGTTTGCAGCGTTGAGCGCAATCGTTTCTAGAATGCCGAAGACCGACGGTGTAGCCTTGCAGAGTATCAATTACGTCTCTTTCTCCTCAATTCGATCGTCATGGTCCAGCAGCTTCCCCGGACAAAACCTACTGTGGGGTTTACGTCAGCCGCGGCGACCCTGAGAATCGCAGCAGCTCCACTTCATCAACATCAACGCTAACCAACTCCCGCTCGACAGTATATCACGCACTCTACCACCTTCTTATACCGTTCTCGCTGATTGATTGTCGCGGCAACACTGCCGGCATTGCATTCCAATAGTCTGGCCCCTCCTTGAAATGAGAAATGCCGCCGTGCGAGCAAAAAACCTCGCACGTGCTCAACGAATAGGCACCCGGAGGTGGCATGAAACTGCTCCAAGGCGTGCCCGCCCGTTCAGCCCCTCGAACGCTTGAGCCAGCCTGGTGTTCGCAGCGACCACGCTTCCGTCATGGGCGCTCTCATTCGAGGCGCAATCGGGCGATATGCATGCAACGGGCCAATCACAGCCCAGAGACCCGCCACGCGTGTGCTCGACTTCCTCTACTGCGACAAGAGCCCACGCGACACCTTGTCTGTGATAATGTTGCCCTCCGATTGTGTCTTTAGTCTCGCTCCCCTCTTTCCTTCAGCATTCTTCTTTCTGCAGAAGGTCGACCACGGCTAGCATCTCTCCTATGAGTACTGCGAGAATCATCATGCCTCGCCCTAGCTTCCCTCCAACGCCGCAGCCATCCACTGATATCACCGGAAAGAGTAGCGCGAATGCTCCTCAGCTAGAGTGCGGCTTCACGCTGCCTCCAGCCGCTCTGAACGGCAGAGGCAGTGTCGCCAGTTCCTCCGGACCATCTGAAGCCGCTTCGGATTCGTCTTATCGCCCGCCCTCGCCTGCTTCTCCTGTGGCTACCTCGAAATCTACTCAGAGCCGTAAGCGCTCGAGCACGACATCTCAGCAAAGCGTCATAACCAAAGATGACTATTCTCTTCCACCTCCGCCGACGAGGTCGCGTAAGATTATACAAATGAAGCCCAAGGAGCCTCAGGAACCATCCAGGGCACGAGCGGAGAAGTCGGATACAAAGGCTCAAACGGAGAAGACTGGAGGGAAAAAGAAACAGGCCAGTAATACCACAGCTGCTGGCCGCAAGATCGCACGAAAGACAGCCCACAGTTTGATCGAACGAAGGAGAAGATCGAAGATGAATGAGGAGTTTGGTGTACTTAAGGATATGATCCCTGCTTGCAGGGACCAGGAGATGCACAAGCTGGCCATCTTACAGGTTCGTATTTATGCCCTACTGTCGACAGAGTCCATTGCTGACAGCTTCAAGGCATCAATCGAGTACATGCGCTACCTTGAGCAATGCGTTGCCGACTTGAAGGCAGCCAACCAAGCACGGCACGACTCGCCCTCTTCTGCGGCATCAGACCTTGCCCCACCCCCGCTTCGGCGCATCCAGGAGGATGGCGACGTCGAAGAGGATGAAGAGGACGAGGATGAAGAGATGCAGGATGTGACATCGTCGACTCACGTGCCTACCGGCATCTCAAAGTCCACCTATCATTTTGCGACGGCCTCGCCTGCAGTCCGTCCCTCTGACAGAGGCAGTGTTTACTCGCAGTCTACGACCACTTCCCCCGCCATGCATCCACAGGATCGGAATTACTACTCTGCACACGCGTCCCCAGCTCTTCAGCCTTCGGATCCACATCGCTACTCGTTGGCATCTGTGACATCACCGTCTCTCACAGCATCTCCTGCATTCAGTGCGCAAGCATCGCAAACCCCATCGGCTACCATGTTCAGTAATCCCTTTCACACCGGGCCTCCGAGCACAGGGCCTGTCCCAGCTCCTGGATCAGCACACAGCACAGCACCCTTCGCACTCACATCGCCTGCGCTGGGGCCGCAAGCAGATCGCGAGGACCAAATTGCTACCGAAGCACTCATGATGTTGAATTCTGCGGACCGTCGGAGCTGGTCTAGCAATGGCGCTCGAGGCATGAGTGTCAGAGACTTACTCAGCGGTTAGATTGTACAATGTGATTATTCTATATGAGTTAAACGCTGTAAGGCGTTTCAGGAATCAAAATGGATGGAGGGTATCGTTTTACGGTTGGGACGGATATTTTGATATGCTGGCGCTGGTGGTATCTTGACGTACTCTTCTGAGCTTTTGACGTCCACATGTTTTTATAATACACTGTGCAGTTTTGACATCAGACAGTATACCGAAATCAAAAATGTCAAATCAACCAATAAAAGGAAGGATGGTGCCCCGGTGATGGTAGTCACTCGAATCCGCGAGGCCAAAGCAATCGGAATTCTGTGTGTTGTGGTGATCTTCGGCCGCCGAGCGGAGAGCCGGGGTGACAAACTACTGATATGTACAAAGGCATTTGTTTCCTGACCGGCACTTTTCTCTTCATGCTCTCTACTTTCCACCTGCCTCATCACACATACTTTGAAGAGTACAGGATGACACAGTTCTCCCTTGGTTTTCTGTAATCACGAACCCTGCTTGCAGCCAATCGCACCAGGAGATGACGTGCTCGCAATCAGGTCGTAATCTAAGGCAGGTCACTTGAATGCCTATGCTCACCGCATACTGCTCAACTCTGTTTTGGGTTTTCGAACACGAAGAGCAAAGTCATGGCAAAAGATGGAGTACATTGCAGAAGCCTTCCAGGGGCTGCGTGCTTCCAGAAGCGCTGCAATGAGCCGTGCGTTTAACAACAAACACAGGAAGCCGAGAGCACTGCAGCGAACCAAAAGAGCCTCACATTTCCAAAAGATTAAGGTAGTCTTGCCGGACGAAAATGCTCTCTGAAGATCACGCGGCCGCAACGCTGATAGGGACGACGCCTTAGGCCGTCATACCTACTCAGGGTCGTGACGGACCATCCGTTGCCTGCAAAGCCAACAGCGTGCCCATATTTTCTCATATACGCAATACGATAGGTTGCATGTAAGATGTAGAGCGTACAACACTCGATATCGGAACTTGAGTCGCACTCTCGCGTCTCCGTAAAAGCCGACTACCGAGCTATGGGACCAGCCACATCGCCCGCAAACAGACTAGGTCGCATTTTGGGTGTCGGTGTTAGTCGGTCTTAGAGACACGGCTGGATCCCCATACCGATCATAATTGACACCGTGCTGCACTTGGACCGCCTGACAATATATGACTCTGAGATTCTATCTATATGAGTGAGTTGGTTTTCTACATCTCTCTATAGCACAACCGGCAAACTTCGTAGCGGCTCAAGCATCGCACTATCTCTACATTGCGAGGCAACAGCACGGCAATAGGCTATTGCATCGACCAAGATGTCAGGGCCACACGACAAGGAGCTCCCATCGAGTCGCAGCTCAGAATCGGAAGTGCGAGATCTTGAAAAGGGTGAAGCAAGACCGCACGAAGCAGTACTTGACCCAGAAGTGTGTAGCTCTCACCGATTCCAGGTCGCAGGCTAATTCATACGACAGGATCATAACAAAGGAGCCCAGGACGACGAGATTGGCGCTGAACTCGAGAAACACCTATCCCGTAAATCCACCAAGAAAGAGGACCTACCAGTTGAAAAGTATCCATTGACAGAACTGGACGAGGGCCTAGTAGGCTGGGACTCTCAAGACGATCCCTCGAACCCGCGCAACTTCCCACAAAAGCGGAAGTTTTTCATCCTCTTCCTCATATCAGCTATCACATTCCTCTCGCCTCTCGCGTCTTCCATATTTGCGCCTGGCATCCCGTTTGTTAACGCAGACTTTCACAATACTTCCCAGCTGCTAGGAAGTTTTGCAGTCAGTGTGTATGTGCTGGGCTTTGTTGTAAGTCATAATTCATCTACCACTAATCGTGTATTGAGAATGCTGACAAGATCTCAGGTCGGACCACTGTTTCTCTCCCCGCTCTCTGAGATATACGGCCGCTGCGTCGTCCTGAACTTCAGCAATGTCTTCTTCTGCGCTTTCACGCTCGGCTGTGCGCTTGCGCCCAATCTCAGTGGCCTCATCGCTATGCGGTTCTTCGCTGGCTTGGGTGGAAGCGCATGCTTGACCATCGGCACCGGAGTCATTGCAGATCTCTTCGTCGCATCTCAGCGCGGCAAAGCCGTCGCGATATATTCCATGGGCATTCTTTTCGGCCCGATCCTGGGACCTATCTGCGGAGGATTTATTGCACAGAGAGCGGGATGGCGATGGGATATGTGGGTTGTGCTGATTGTTGGGACCCTGGTCACGGCAGGTCTCTTCGTCTGGAACACAGAGACCAACCATTCTGTCATTTTGAACCGCAAGACAGCACGTCTGAGGGACGAGCTGCAGCGACCTGAGCTGCAGAACGTTATGAACAAGGACAAGCCCGCTGCTGCGCTCACACCCAGGGCTATTCTGATGAACGGCATCACCCGACCACTCAAGATGCTCATCAGCCAGCCGATCGTTCTTTTGTGTTCATTGTACATGTCATTCCTGTTTGGTTTGTTGTACTTGCTGTTCACGACGCTGACGCCTGTATTTCTGCAAACTTATGGTTAGTGTCACGCTACAGAGGGAACATAAGAAGGCCAATATGCTAACCTCAAGCAGGGTGGGAACCAGACATGACTGGTCTCGCCTACCTGGGCATTGGAATCGGCAACTTCCTCGGTATTGCTCTTGTAGCCAAAACCTCAGACGCAACTATCATCAAGTTGGCGAAGCGCAATAAAGGTGTCTACGAACCAGAGATGCGTCTTCCACTCTGCGTCTTCTTCGGGCTGCTTATTCCTATAAGCTTCTTCTGGTATGGTAAGTACGGCTTCTTATCTAACATCTATTTGGGCACAAAAGCTAATATAGACGCAGGATGGACGGCCTACTACAAGGTTCACTGGATTGGTAAGGCATCATATCACATCCCCGAGAAGCCAACGCATTAACGAAGACCAGTCCCCATCATCTCTCTCGTCCCTTTCGGTTTCGGTCTCATGGGCATCTTCGCACCCCTGCAGACCTACATGATCGACTGCTTCCCACAGTACGCTGCGAGCGCCATCGCCGGCATGACAGGTCTGCGCTGTCTCTTTGGCGCTCTTCTTCCTCTTGCCGGACCCAGCATGTACGATTCGCTGGGGCTCGGCTGGGGAAACAGTATGTTAGGCTTTATCGCCATCGCATTCATTCCGGTGCCAGCTTTGTTGTTCAAGTACGGGAAAACGGTGAGAGAAAGATACCCTATCAAGTTCTAGCGGATTGGCGCGAGTCGAAAGATAGTATTTCAATAACGATGTGCGAATGGATTGTCAACATTATACCATGTAAGAAATATATAAGAGAGGAGCAACGAAGATTGTTGGGCATACACGTGCATCTGATCCAACGGAACCTCAGCCAATCGAAAGTAGCGATTTGTAACTATAGCCATATGGGAGAGCAAGAGCACATGGCGGGGCCGGTAAAATTACATATTATTTGCTATAAAGCCGAGAGCGAACCTAATACCGAATGAATTTGGATGAAACATCGACGATCCATAAATCGACGTACTCTTCAAGAGGTGAGAGGGGGTATCTTATGCCAACATATCCCAAAGCTGGCAAGTATGGAAGAGATATCAAGTTGCGCCCAGCCACGCTTCAGACGACATCTGGTGAAAAAATGAAACATGATAGAATGTAGTTATTATCAAAATCCCAGTATGCGTTAGCTTCGAGGGTATCGCGGTCGTCGTATACATGGCCATTATAGACAAGGACAACGCGTTGGTCGTCGGCCAACTGCTCTTGTCAGCGTACGAGATCTAACCGTAGCCATGAGCCCAAAAGTCCCGCGTTCTGGACATCAGAAGCGTGGGAATCATTCGGGATGTTGAAAGTAGACGTACCTGTGCTTGCTCCTTGAGCTTTTCACGGATAGACGCAATGGTGTCTCGCTTTCGCACGGCAAGGCGGAGGTCTTGCGAGGCTTCACTAAGCCTCACGCGCACGATGCATTCGCCATCTAGCTCCGGGCCATCCATTACAGCAGTCTCGTCAACCTTATCCTCGGTCGCCGAAATGGATTCATCCTCGACAATTCCAGAAGGCTCCAGGACCAACCACTCAGGGACCTTGTACTCGTTACCCCTATCATCGTAGACCCTGCTCCAGAGCTGGCCAGTCGGACATGTGCAGCCTGAAGCATCAAGCAAGCTTTGCGCAGTCGCCACATCACCTGCTTGCAGCACCTCGGTCGCAGCTTGGAGACAGCGCCATATTTGAGTGTCGCCTGTGACGCGTGTATCCCACCAGTCTCTGCGCTCTTTCTCCAGACGTGCGCGGGTCCAAGCTTGGCTCGATGGATCGGTAAGCGGCCTGAAGCGGTGCCTGTTTTTAGAGGTCGTGGGCGAGGCGAGAGTGTTTGGCAGCGTAGAGCGCTGCTCAGCAGGAATGGGCACAAGTGGCTGGTTTGGGCGAACGCTGGACGGGCCCTGGGCGGCAGTGCTATATGGCGCTGCTGGCGGCGGCTGACGCGCAAGAAAAGACCCACGAGAAGAAGGGGCGGATGTCTGCCGCGAGGAAGGAGCGTTCAGGTTGCGCGACGAAGCGTCGAGGTGGGCGACCGAAGGGTCCTCTGCGCCGTCGTGGTGGGCCGGCGCAATAGCTTCGCGCGAGTTGCAGCAGCCCTGTAGCCAGGTCAGATAGGCTGCCGACACATTGGGGCTTCAGACAAAGGCGAGCAAGACATGTCGCGTGCGCACAAGGAGCGACCTACCATAATGTCGAATACCCCTCAGCCCTGCCTGTGCGGTCCCTAGTGATGCTGAGATTTGATGGGATGCTGAGACAGCAATGTCGAAAACATCAACTAGGACCGATAATAGATAAATCGCATTGACACAAGCTGTTTACCGCGCCGGTCTACGAGGTCGTTGTGACTGATCGGCGGGGAGGACGCTGTGTGCTGTGTGTCTGGACATGGACCGGTGCAATGCGCCTACCTTGGAGACGAGGACTGAGGCGCCTCACTCATTTAGTACCCAGAGCCGTAGGTTATTACCCAGCTGAGCATTTGCGCTTCGCCTTCCCGTGATCCGCGAGGGGAACAAGTTGGCCATTCGGGCCTTGCCACAAATGCGCACAAGGCACCTAGACCAGTCTGATTATTTGAGATGGTGTTTGCGCCAAGGTGGGATAGGCTAACTGAACGCTTCCCAGGCCAGGTAATGCACGTCATGCACTTTTATGGACACGCGTAGGCCACGCTCACATCGGACACGCATCCAGTCAGCTTTCTTGGGAACTATCTTGACCTTCCTACTGTAATGAGCCATACCACACCGCCTCTCCTCTCACACACACAAATCAGGTCTGCTGCAACTAGGCCGTTACAAGCCGTTCAAAGTCGTGAACTTGGCGGGACCAACTCCGGCTGCTGATCCTGCTGTGGAGAGGTGTCACATGTGCCTATATGATTGCTGCAGGAAGGTTGATGCAGCAAACCTCGCATCAAGCATCAACAAGGTCCTGCATCAGGGGTCTGTTCAGTCACACCACATCATGTCACACGATTCACAAGAGATGCAATGGTGATCAGCGCCGTCTTTCAAACCACAAGTCTATTAGAGATTATTATGCGAGAGGTGCCCGAGTGGCCGCTTGTGTACATTCCTGAGAAGGCCATACGCAGGGTATCAGGGGGTATTGTGCGATAAACCGACAGAAATGACACCTACGACCTACTCCGGACATTGGTATCAAAAACGAGAGAAACACTGCAGAGTGGTATCAATCTAGACAAAAGTGCGCATAAACACAGAAAAGGCCAAAAGAGACATCTCCAACATGCCAATGCCGCACATTTCGCGACCGACGGGAATGAGCGACGGGGAGTTGGTCCAAATACAGAACAGATCGGTTGCAAAAGGGTATATGTGATCCAAATCCTGCGCCCGGATCCATGGAGAGATCCAAACAGGGAGATGGGGGTATCGGTGTCGTGGCCGTGCGGTCAAACAAGGGACTTGCGGTATCTTTGCTTTTCCGTCATTCCATCATGACTGTCATCGAGAAAGGTTGGGTCTTCCCACCACACCTTACGCAGTTGTAGCGACAGTTGCGCTGCTTTTCGGAGCCTCGCCGACGTTGACGGACTCGGGGGTGACATCACCAATGGTGGACTGCTGGGCAGGGACAACGGGTGTCTCCTCCTCCTTCTTCTCGGCCACGGCAGGGACCTCAGCCTTGTCGGCGGGCTCAGCCGACTCCTCGACGGTGGCGGGAGCGACAGTCTCCTTCTTCTCCTTGGGCTCCTTCTTGCCTCCAGCCTTGGAGACGCTGCGAGCGATCGAACCGAAGATGCTGGTCCTCTTCTCCTTCTTGGGGGCAGGGGTCTCCTCCTTCTTCTCCTCAACAGGAGCAGCCACAGAGGTCTCGGCGACGGGGACGGCGGGCTCAACACCGTTGGCAACAACGGGAGCGGAGGCCTCCTCGACCTTGGGTGCCTCTTCAGTCTTGGCAAGGGTGGGAGCGGTCTCAACAGCAGGGG
Source organism: Curvularia kusanoi (assembly GCA_011058905.1). Classification (NCBI taxonomy): domain Eukaryota; kingdom Fungi; phylum Ascomycota; class Dothideomycetes; order Pleosporales; family Pleosporaceae; genus Curvularia; species Curvularia kusanoi. Next base: position 303,284 of record SWKU01000015.1, on the reverse strand, counting down.
ACTTGGCCTTCTCCTTGTTGCCAAAGAACTTGCCAAATGAGAAGTGCTCCTTCTCCTTGACAGGAGTCACAGGCTTGACAGCCTCGGTCTTAGGGGCATCGAGCTTGGCCTCAGTGAGGGGAGCCTCGGTGGTAGCCTCAGTCGCGGGGACAGCAGCAGGAGTCTCCTCGACAGGCTGCTGCACCTCCGGAACAGCGGCGGTCTCCTCCTTTGTGGCCTCCTTTGTCGCAGCGGCGGGGATGAGGTCGGCCTCCTTCTTCTCGTGGGAGGGGCTCTTGACCTTCTCGAAGAAGGAGCCGAAGATGGAGCCACGCTTGGTAGGCTTGGGCTTCTCAACGGTCTTGTCATCCTTCTCGACAGGAGCAGGGGCGACAACGGGAGCAGCAGTCTCAGTCTCGATAGGAGCTGGGGCAGCAGTCTCGGCAACAACAGGGGCAGCCTCAGCCTCAGTCTTCAGCTCGTCCTCAGTCTTGGGAATGTCAGAAGTGATGACGGGAGCAGTAGTAGAGGTCTCGCCAATCTGAGGAGCAGACTCCTCCTTCTTGACCTCGGACTCAGGAAGGGGCTCATCGGCCTTGTCCTTCTTGCCAAGAAGACCACCGAAGATGCTGGCACGCTTGCGAGAAACGGAGCGGCTCTTGCTCTTAGCAGCCTTCTTCTTGTTCTTCTTGTCAGCATCCGAGGAAGAGCTGCTGGAAGAGGATCCAGTGCGGACGGGGCCAGCGGCCTCAGCAGCTGGGGTCTCGGTCTCAGTGGGCCTGGTAGCGTCGACGCTCTTCTTGGGGGCGGCGGCAGCGGCAGTGGTAGCGCCCGCTAGTGCGGTGGGCTTGCCTGCGCGTCATGTCAGCACGCTGTTGTGGGTCTCAATGCATCACGAAAAAGAGTTCGCCTGCCACGCGACGCGACGCGTCGAGGTGCAAAGTTGGTCGAACTTACCAAGCTTGGTCTTCTCCTCTTTGTAAGCCTCGCTCGACTCGATACCATCCTTAGCCTCCTTGGCCTCGGTGATAGCCTTCTCGATGGCGACGAACCAGCCATCACGCTCGGTCAGAGTCGAAGCCTCGAAGGTGTGCTTGTGACCGTGAATCTTGAAGACGAAGGCAATGGTGCCATCCTTAGCAAGATCGGTAGCGTAGGCCTGTAAGGCGTCAGCAGATGCGCGCAAAGTGGATAGTAAGGTATGCGCACCAGGTTGAGAACACCAGCGGGGCTGTCCTTCTTGTCGGCGTGCTTGACGAAGAAGAGGAGACCCTTTCCGGTCTGGCTGGACCACGCAGCGGTGGGGTGGGCGATCTCGGGCTTCTCGCCACGGAGGTACTCAGCAAGGTTGGAAGCGGCAACGGGCTCCTCGCCGAACCAGAAGTACTTCTTGGAGAAGCGGAAAGCGCTGCATCATGGTTAGCGTGGCCCTGACACTTGTGGTACCACGTGCGACTTACTTCTTCAGGCCAGGGGCCTTGTAGCCCAAGGCACCGCTGTAGATGGGCTCAACAACCTTCTCCTCGGCCTTCTCCTCCTTCTTCTCCTCGACAGGGGCAGCGGCTGCGGCCTCTCCCTCGACCTTGGGTGTCTCCTCAGCCTTGGGCGCCTCCTCAGCAGGGACAATGGTCTTCTCGCCGGCGACCTCCTCGACGGCGACGGGTGTGAACTCAACAGGCGCAACAGGCGCGGCCTCGGAGGCAACAACGGGCTTGGGTTCTTCGACAGACATGTTGTGTGATGGAGGGAGTGTGGGGAGGGTGTGCGAAAAGCCGGCGTGAGCAAAAGATAAGGCTGGGAAGGAGCACACTGGGTGTTTTGATTACAAAGTACTAGTAGTGAGAAGGAAGGCTTGCTCTGGCAGGTGCGGCGAGAGGCAAAGCAGGCTCGACCTTGTTGGAAAAGTCTGAAGCACAGCGGTGTGAGGAAGGGGAATAAGGAAAAGCTCAACAAATGACCAAGGGCTGCGAGATTCTTAAAGTGAGGGCGCGTTGCTAGGGGTTCGATTTGATGTGCAGGGATCCCGGCACACGAAATTGGTCTCGCGGCAGCACGCCCACTAGAGGACCCGCCGCGCTCTAGTCGCACCAGGCTTGGTCGAATAGCACGATTCACCAGTGTTATGCACACCTCACGTCCTGAAACAAATAGCTGTGCATGCTGGCACCAACCCAGGCGCAAGCGCTTGACAGGAGTTGCGCGGCGTCGACCTCGAAGGCCACGGCAGTGTGCGGCCACGACCAGCACGTGTGGTGATAAGCATCTTGCTGTGTGGTGAGATCTTGCGACATTCATCTTGGAACAAGGTCGCATGATCAACCTGCCCCTCCTTCCGCGACCCTTCCTCGGTGCGATTGACCAACCTCTGGAAGATTCTGACGAAGCAGCCTGGGAAGTCACGGCATCGCTGCCGTCCAGTGCTCTGGGTCGAAGACGTGATTGATTGCGATGCGGCCAGGAGGTCTGCCTCTCACATCGAGCTACAGCTATCACACTGTACATGGCTACGATCGACGGCGGTATCTTGCAATCAACAGCTGCATCGATGCCCTCGCCGCCTTGTGCCCGGTACCCACCGCCTGCAGGCGGCTCAACCGTCGAGAGTCTTCAACTCTAAGCCCGCCACCTTCCTCTGCTTGTGTAACAACACCACAGCGCTTGCCTCAACTATCGCGAACTCTCACCCTCTGCACAACTCCAGCCTGCACGCCATGCCAAGACTGTCCGAGCATGCAAAGCTAGAACAGCTAGCGTCCGCCCCAACGAATCGCATGTGGTCCTCACCGCCCGGGCGCTGATCCCCGTTGATGCTGGACACTGACCCTTGTTCGCAAGAATGTTGACACCCGAATCGCAAAAAACCTGTCATCGACTCACCAGCTAAGTTGCACGGAATCGCGCAGCTGGCAGTGATATGGACTGTCGCCTACGCAGGGTACATCGCTTAGCTGTAGGCTGCATCGTGCAGTTGTATGCAAGCCATCGCCGTTTGGCAACTCTAGCGAACGTCCCCATGCATGCGTGACACAATGTGCACGACTACGAAAAGAACAGCCTGTTAAAGTGACGATCCCACCCGGACTCTCCCAAATGAGCACCACGGCAAAGCACATGCCGGTATAAAATCCTGCAGACTACATTTGAAATGACTCTGAACGAGATCAGCCGAACCATGTGGTGGCCAGGATGGAGCCAGTCTATTTATTGAATGGTCAAGGCTCACGTGAAAAGGAGAGTTTATTCACCAACACTTACCCTAGGAACGGGAGCAATGCTGCGTTTCAGGGCGCGGTTGCCCGTCCGATCTTTGATGGTATACCAACATTGCAAAGTGATTTCAAGGCCCATGTTCCAGGCATTCAAAAGAATCACAGTGTGAACAGGTGCAGCATCCTTTCATCTCAAACGTTTCTTCTCGCAGTGCGCACAGAGCGCACCGCGTACGATATCCTCCGTCGACGATCTGCCCGTAATCTCGTTGGCCGTACCAATCCTCGCTCGGCTCACCGCCACACGCTCAAATTTGCGACTTGAGGCGCGTACCGACTTTTCGTGGTCGGGTAGCGTTGTCATACGACTCATTGAAATTGACTATTCTTCCGGTCGTCTGGTCTACGAGACCGCGGGCCGTAATCAACTTCATACGAACCCCAGCGTTGCTGGATCGATATGCAAGACACTTTGCAGAAGTGCTTTCGAAAAATGGAGATGAAGGGTGGTGGACCCCAGTTCCTAACCTCTAATCTCCAGGGGTATTGCCAAGCCTAAAGTGGTTCACGACAAGCCACACTCCACTCACGAGTCAAGAACGATAAAGTGTGTGCTGAATTACGAGATGCGGCTCTGCAAAGTTGAAGGTAAGCGACAAGTCGAGTGATCCGGTGTCGCATCCCGAGATCGAAGTTTCGAGTCAACCAAACATTTAAGCTCTTAGGCACGAGATGACATTACTGTGCAAATTCGCCCGCTCTATCGCGGACAGCAGTACACAACACATTGACCCCGCACACCATCACGGTTGATTCGAGATATTATGCTCCTTGTAAAGTAAAGCAGAGAAGTCGAATTAAGCTCAAGACATTGGCGGCGACTTCCCGCTGCAGGGCTGCAAAGCGATGTGATGCGTGTTGGTGGAGACTTGAGTCTGCCTTCCTCTTCTGGTCCAGCGTGCGCGTGGCTGAAAGACAACAACGTCACTATGTCAACACCAACGGAGTCTATCAACACCATAACTGAATACAGAGATAGTAAGAAGCGATCGATAATACGATACGTCTTGGGTGTGCTTCTGGACTCTGGTCACCCACTGTCATGCTATGCCAGCTCGTCCGTCCTGAGAATTACTGCTAACGTCTTATTGACCTCTGGAACCTTATCTGCTGTATCCAGGAATTGAAGCACGGACGCAGCCCCAGACAGTCTTACCCAGGTGATGCATCCGGGGGCATCCGTGACCAGGCATCATCTACATCTAGTCCCCCGGCCCCAACTCTAACACAACCTCTAACATCCACCTGCATGCTTGAATATTCGACGTCATGCGGGGGATACGCATTGACAGTGCAGGGCAGTAATATCAAGGATCCTTGGCTGCCCACATAGATTTGCTTTTGGAGAGGCGCGCCAGCCGTTGTCATGTCAGGGATTTCGTCAGTGGATAGTTTGTTGTCCAGATTCCAGAGCAAGATGTTTGGACCAAGACAGATCGCGCTACAATCTACGAGCTCATCACCGACTACATCACTCAGTCAGCAAATGGCGCTATAGCAAGGCTTCCTTCATCATCGGCTCATGTACATCATGCCAATCTTGTGAGGCATGGGCATTGGTCGGCGAACATCCCAAGGAATGTTAGTGACAGTTACAGACTTCTCTGGAGGTCTAGGTGCATAACGCGGTCATCATCATTGATCTGTCTGCTCTTTCGCAACATTTTCGGTACACGACTGGCACCATTACTAGCAAAGGCGTTGGACTTTGCTCATGCCAGCGCAGAAACACGAGAAAGAAAGCGATCGCTTCCTACCATTCATCTAGGTAACAATGTGCAAGCCAGTCATCAACAATAGGTTTGTACTAGACCAGCATGTGTGAATCTTACATTCATAGTAATGTACTGAACGCACTCTCCCTCGGCAAGATTACCTTCATCGCTCACGCACCCGTCTACGAATGCGGCGTTCTAAGCAATACCAGTCCTCACTAGAAAACGAGGATAAGAGTTGGGATATTGCGAATTCCACCGAGCAGCAACGTCAGCTTCACACCTGGTATAGTTCTGGACTCGCTTTCAGCATCGAAACACGGTAGCGAATCAAGTACCACACGAGCAACGGTAACCATGAACTTAACTTGTCTACACGATTTCTAGGAGTAAACTGACGCACGCTGTACAGCAGCCAGTACTTGAACGAAATGCGACAGATGTTGTCAGTGTGCTCTAGGGGAACAACCTTGGTGCGAGTTCAGGTGGTAAGGTTTCGCCTTATTCATTCTACAGAGAAGTGCCACCCCACTACTCGGAATTCCCAAGATGCAGTGTGGGTTCGACTGTACGGACCAGCAAGCTTTTCTGGGGTGCAGCCCGGATGCCTCTTCATCAAGCAGCGACGTCCGCCGATCGACGCATTGCATGGACGCATAAAACAATAGACACGGCTACTGCTACTGCGGTTCTAGTGCCTTTGAATAATTGATTCCAAAAACAAAGTGGATTGCTCACAATCACACATGAGTCTATTGAAAGTAAGTAAGTGCTCATAAGGGGATGTCTAGGACTCAGATCAGTATGGGAAATCTGAGAGGCTAGAGGGCCTGCATTACAATACGGTGTTTCAAGGCGTCATCGAGATGGTCGCACAGTCATGCGCTTGCTATTGGAAAGAGACTACAATGTGACGATCATGGCAAAAGATTGCAGACCCCGAAGAACGCTTGCCGTGCATTTTACGTGCCGGTGCCTCCGCTCTCGAACCCATCATCGAAAAGGTCGAAAAGGCGTAATTCTTGGAAAGGGCTACACATATGCTTCACCTTTCATTGGCCGACTTTCGTTGGCTGTTATGGCTCATTCCAAGCGTATGGCTGGCTGGGTGTGGGGCGACAGTTGTGAGCCGGCGTCGCCTGTTAGACCTGCGGTACGGAAGCTTGTCCGGAGTACCTAGGTACGGTAGCAGATGGTCGTGATGTTTGAAGCGATGCACGCGAGCATGGTGTTTCATGAAGCGCTCCCGTGCCGCTTCCCGTTGCAAAAATGCAGAGCTGAGCGTCAGTGACAATGTGACGGCACCCAACGGGATCTGTCTCGGCTGAAACTTGCTGATCGACGAGGCTGACAGCATGTTCGAGGTCTTTACAAACCGCCCCCACCACCCTTCTGGCCAAGCGCGCTGCCGCCCGGCGTTAGCGACATCAACATTGTATCGTACCCCTCCCTCGGAGCGCAAAGAGGACGCGCTGAGTGCTTGCCATATACGCGCGCAAACACGTCGCAAGCGTTTCAAGAACCGCTCTCGTCTCCCGCTGCAAGTTTTACAGAGGATTTGTCGACAGGGTCAGGTGGCCAACCGCCCACTCGTTCGCGAAGATGCAGCCTGGCGGGCACCAGACCAATGCACAAGTGCCCGGCTTCAGCCCCAAGCTGCAGCTGCCTGCCTGATGACTAGCTGCATCGTGGTTTGGCCCCCAAACTACGGCTGCTTGATTTCATTCAAAATCTCACGCGCCCGCTGTTTGTCAGAAGTGCCACTACCCTCTTAACGCTCCCTGCTTGCTCGTTACATTTGCGTGTTGTGTCAGTCAGCTTGTGCCGCCCCCAGCAAGCTGCCACCGCCGCCCCGCTTTCGCAGCTGACATCTGAGCGCACACCTTTCAGTACGGCACTGTCTGCTCCTGCTTGCGTTTGTTGCGATACCTGAAGTCTCCTTACCCTCTACAAGGGTTTTGGCAGTCACTGTGAGACATCATATTCTCGAGATGGCGTACCGTAACGACGATTATTCAGAAGACGAGTGGTATCACAGTCACAGGGACGTTCACCACAAGGACGTCTACAGCGGAGCCCGCCATGTCCCAAGACCGGAAATTCGAGAAAATTACGCCCGTCGCACCTCCGAGTACTTGGGCCCCGAGGTTCATTACACCAGTGGTCTTCACCGTACCAAGTCACAAGGTCACTCTGTGACCCCAAATGTAACTATCTACAACACCACACGCATGGAGAACGAGAGCAACCCAAACGTACGCACAACAACCGATCAAAAAAGCCGCGAGCCTAGCTCTGACGTCCGCGGCCGTTCTCGCGGAATGCCTGGCGGGTGGTCACTCGAAGACGATGTCGAAGAACTGAGGTTGCAACTCACTAGGGAGCGGCTAGCGCGATCTCGCTCCAGAGGCGAGTATCATCACCATCATGGCCACTCTCCAGATCGCAGCCTTGAGGATAGACTGAAGCTGTCAATGACGGAGCAACGTCTCAGGGAGGCAGAGGCTAAGCTTGAAGCCGAAAGGCGTAGCCACTCTCCAGATCGCGGCTTCGAAGACCGGCTGAAGCTATCCCTGGCCGAGCAGCGCCTGAGGGAGGCTGAGGCTAAGCTTGAGGCAGAGAGGCGCGAAGAGGAAGCTGAGAGACGCGAGGAGATAGCGAAAAGAAGGTATGAACTGAAGTACATCAAGGACCGTCAAGAGCGTGAGGATGAAGAGGAGCGGATCAAGCGTCATGAAGAAAAACTCCGCATGGACTGGGAGCTGAAGCGAGAGCGGGAGGAACGAGCACGTGAACTCAAGCTACGCGAGGAAGCCGACAAGAAAGATCGCATACTCGCTGATAGCAGAGCCAAAGCGGACGCAGAGCAGCGCAAGAAGAAGGAAGAGCGAGAGAGAATCTTAGCGGAAGCCGACAGGGAGCACAGGGAAGAAGAGGAGAAACGCAAGCGCCTTATCGAAGAACAGAAAGCTCATTTCGAAAAGGAAGCGCGCAAACGGGAACAAGAAGCTAAGGATCGAGAGGAAGAGGCGAAGAGGATTGTTGCAGAGGCTCAAGCCAAGCGCGAGAAGCAAGAACGTGAGGCAAGGGCTGCTGAGCAGGCAGCTGTAGATGCTTACAACAAGAGGAAAGCGGAAGAGGAAGCCAAAGCAAAGGCCGAACGCGAACGCATTGTCTACGAGTACGAGCGTCAAAAGGTTCTTGATGCGGAGAAGGAGAAAAAGCAGCGTGAGGAATTGCTGCTTAAGATTGAGCTTGAGAAGAAGGCACAAGAGAAGAAAGACAAGGAAGAGTACGAAGCTTTTATGCGAAAACAAGAGGAGAAGAAGGCCGAGGAGAAAGCCAAGCGTGAAAAGGAAGAGAAGGAACTTGAAGAGACGATGCGCAAACGCTTGGCTCAGTTTGGCTTTCAAGAGAACCAGATCCAAGCTATGGTCCACCCTGAGCAGCAGAAGAAGCTGGAACAGCAAGTGGGATTGACGCCGCACAACCCGCTGCGCATTGCGCCTCAGCCCACGTACGCGAAGATCAGGAGAGAGTACCTCGACGTCGAGACTCTACACTACTATGATATACCTTACGAATACGATAATGTAAGCAGCCATGGCCCAAGCATACAGCGCGTCATCCATGCTAACCTACGTAGGACCCCAACTACATCATCGTCCTACGCGAGATGAGCCAGAAGGAAACCGACATCCTGTTCGAGCACACACGACGACTTCGCTCGAACCACGGAGACCGCCTATTTATTGAGGCTGATGGCCGCGATCGCCGCGGTAAGAAGGAGTACGCCTTCGTGCGTAGAAAGTCCAGATCAAGGTCCCGCAGCGATGTGTCTCGTCCAGTAAGGAATGTGACACTTGGTGACATGCTTTTCAAATAGTTACGGCTGATGATTTGAGACTTGAGTTGGCACGAACAGTCCTTATTTTCACCGCTTATACCATTCTCCATACCTTTGTATCTTTTCGAAAGACAGGCCTATAGTTTTCATCTTCATACATCGAATCGAAAGAGTCAGGCAACAGTGCAGCTGCGACTTCCTAATATCAGGTATTGCGTAAGAATGTCAAAGCGTGCACAGTAATCTGCATGTCTGCGTGACAGTGACGTTAAGTTCTGATCACAACAATTCTCCCGAGGTCAGGTCGCTCACCGGTCATGTGTTACTCTGTCAGCTCTGACGCCAGTCGCTGATGACTTTCAGCAGGATCCGGCGAAAGTGACAGTCTCTGGTTCGTAAGAGCAGCTTCCCACATAGGCGTTATACAAATCTTCGTGGGGCTGCCCCAGAGCATTGGGTTGACTGAAGACAGTCCCATGTGCTGCTAACATCGGCGTGTGGCACTTCGGCCCGCTTCCTGTCGAGCCTCGGCTTCTGGTGCTGCGGATCAGTGGGCTGGCTTGCCCTGACGCATTGCGCCGCACAGCGACACGAACCTCTTCCACTCTTGCCCTTTGCGATTTTGATGCGGTGATACCCCTCTGTTCCTCAGCAGTCATGGCGGACGCACTCTGCGGGCCGTCAAACGCTCTTCAGAATTTCCAGAAGCACACATCCGTCGACCGGACCCTCCAGCAAGACCGCCTGGTTGGGCGTCATTCTCCAGCACAGGTCATTCAAGACAACGAGTAAACAAAGACATTCACTTACAGTGACCAGGGCTTCCGGTCGTCGCCAGCGCCTAATGCAGCCGTAAACTCCGAGTTCGACGCCTTCCAGCAAGGCCGTTCAGGGCCGCCGCAATCTGATTTCCAGCACTTCGCACCGCAATTTGCAACGCCTCCCCCACAATTCACACACGCTCCGCAAGCACCCGACTGGGCGTCAGACTTCCAGCGACTGAACATCACAAGTCAGCCTGCGCCTACATTACAGCAGCATGGAGGTGGAGCATCGGCATGGCATCAAGACTTTTTGAGCCAGCAGGCCTCGGTTGCTCCAGCCATGACACAGCAACAACAGACATTTGGTAGCATGTCGAATTACAGCATGGGCGGGACTATGGGCCAGCCGTATATGCAGTCCCCCGCCTTCCAGCCGACACATTTCTCCCAAATCTCCCAAGGGAAGCAGGCGATACAGGAGCCAGCATTCGACGAGGCAGCCTTTGAGCAAGCTTTCGCACAAGCCCAACAGGATGCGCTCGATGAGGCAGAGGCGGAGGCGGAGGCAGAACAGAAGCGTGCGCAGTCTCGAGCAATGAATCCTGAGGTGATGGGCGAATTAGACCGGCCAAGTGAGGATCCTCTTCTTATACGGATACGGAAAACACGGCCAGGTGTGTAGTATCATATTTATGTGCCATTTCTACTGACACCTCTGCAGCTGTCTATTCTGCCATCCAAGTATGGAGCGAAATGGGCCTGGGTCGCACTGAAGAGGCTGTGTCCTATCTAGACAGCATGGCCACACTCGAGAGCAAGAGCGAGCTTGTACAAGACGCGAATGAGGCCAGATGGATCATCGACTCTTTGCAACGCATTGTGGACAAAGGGGCCCCACAGGAAGTGAGAATTCGCGCAGAAGCCTTGATCGCCGCCATCAACCAGAGGATCATGTCGCAATACCCACTGGGCAGCCACTTTCCCATGAGCCAAGAGCAAATCTGGCAGGAGCTGGACGAGGCTGGGTATATGAGGACGCCACATAATGAGGTTGCAGAGCACGACTCTAAACAGCAAGAAGAGCAACCAAAGATGAATGACGATGACGAAATGGCGGCGACTGCTGGCCGTCTTCTCGAGAGAGTTGCGGACAATACTAGCGAGAAGTTTCAGAACTCGCAGTTCCTGGAGCTCATGCGTCGGCTTCGTGATCGAGAAGTACGCGTAGAGGGTGATAAAATGGTAGAAGTCGGGGACCAATCCTCAAGTCTATCCCCATCTGCAACTCAAGATGAGCCTAGACCTCTCAACACCACAACGCAGATCCCCGGTATAGATCCGAACATTCTCGATCATGCTGCCACCGACTTTGAGCTCCCGGCTTATTACGAAACGTACGAGACTACTCCTCCTTCTGAGAGATCCCCAATCACTGGCGAGTCGCTGAAGACTGACGAGATTTCTGATCAGTTCCGAAATTACAACGTCAACTCATCCTATCATCGATGAACGCCAGGGTTTTATCCCCTCCAATGAACAAGACGAGGATCGATGGCGTGTATCGTGAACATCACCCGCGAACGAGTCTATCGCCCTAACACTAGCGTGAGAAGATTACCTGGAACACCTGGCCATGCACCAGAGGCGACTGGTCGGGCTACCAGAGAAGAAGAGAACAGAACAAGTCATGCATGATGACCTGGAGCGACTGGGGAAGCATGGGAAAGCAAAAGAGGGGCTGATGCACAAATGATAATGAGAAACGCGGCTTGGCGATGTTCGCAAATGTGGCTATACACCTTGCACAGCGGCACTGCTGCGATCTTGAAGCATCGCCCTACCTGTTCTTTGGCGAAATAGAGTGGGAACAGCGTTGATCATCCATGTACACTGATGTCAGGGTGAAAGGGTCAGCTGCGCCCAGTTTTGTCGTTAGTTTAGAGAACTGAGCACCAATGGCACTTGGATCCGTAGTGAAATGGTAGTAGCGTTGGATGTGCCTAAATGAGTCGAACCGCGCTAGTCACGTCAGCCATACCTTCTGCCTTTAAGTAGAGTACAGCATCCACCTGTGCTACTCTTCTTCACAAACAAAGTTCAAGCCTTGACAAAGTGTCTTTGACTTAAACGGAGCAAATCGCGCCAACCCCGAGTTTCCGCTTCCTTCGCACACTGGGTCATTCATTACCAACAACTTTGCAATGGCTACTCGTGTGACAATCGCAAATAATGCAAAGCAGTCACAAAGAGCCCCGCTACTCCTTCCTGTGACAGCTTCCGCTGATCCTTCGGCTTTGAATTCTATGCAGGCGCTAGTTTTCAAGACTGCACAATCAAAGCTGAAAGTGAAGAAACCGACGCGTGTCTTCGTGAAGCAAACCGGCCTGGAGCTGACGGAAGAGACGAATTGGAGGAATAACATCAAGAACGATGTCGTGCTTCTTGTTTCCGCGGGCGAGGACTATGTGGGAGTCAAGAAAGAGATGGTAGTACACGGTAGGTGCAATTCCATGAGCATGTTTGAGCACGTTGACCCCCGCATGCTACACAACACGGCAGCTACTGAATATGCATAGGGGATATAAATTCCGACTCGCCCGTCGAAATTCTGGCTTCTAGTGCATCAGTCGAGTCGCTCTCGGTAACGCAACTCACTACCACTGCTCACACACTTCCTGGAATCGTATATGCAGTGGGGCAGCCCGATCTTCACCCAGGTACGAAATTCCCAATTGGCGCAGTCTTCGCTTCGAGGAAATGGATTCACCCACCACTCATTGGCGGAGATATCGGCTGTGGTATGGCATGGTTCAGACTCAGCATGTCGAGAAGCCAAGTTGATGGCAGTAGAGGCAAGAAGGTCGCGGAAAAATTACGTGGACTTGAGGGAACATGGCGAACACAAGAATCCAGAGAGCTTTGGCTGCAAGACGATCGTGGTAGTTACTCTGCAGGTAATCACTGGGATAGCTCACTGGGTACGATTGGTGCCGGAAACCACTTCGCGGAAATTCAGGTGGTCGAAGGGATTGCCAACGACTCTGATCAGGCATTTCGAGAGGGTGACGTAGTCCTGCTGGTACACTCCGGCTCAAGAGGCTACGGCGGTAGCGTGCTCAAGAAATATGCAGTCGAATCACACGTCAGCCTCGAGGAGGGCACCCTAGAGACAGCGGAATATCTGCAAGAGCATGACAGGGCTTGTAGATGGGCGAGAGCAAACCGTGACCTGATTGCTTTGCGCTTCTTGGCTTGCCTTGAGCCTGGCAATGAAGCCTGGAAGTTGGGTCTCCCAGATGCTGACAATTCGACGCACATTGACTTCACAGATATCGAGCGGTGCAAGAGTGCCTTACAAACCCGGAGGGTAGTTGATATCTGGCACAACAACGTCGAACGAGTGAGATGGCCACCAGCACCACCGCGATCAGCATCAGACTTGAACGATGCAGCGGGCAACCTGTTACTTGATGACATTGAGCGCCCCCAGGAACACGTCTATATCCACCGCAAAGGCGCCGCACCGACCTATGACCCGGAGACACACCGTCCGCTCACTTTGTTGCCTTTGCCAGGGTCTCGAGGAACACCAACCCTCATTCTCCAGCCTTCTTTCTCTGCGGCTACGTCATGGGGACTCAAGAATGCTCTGTCTCTCGCACATGGCGCTGGGCGCAGCATGTCTCGAGCGAAAGCCCTGTCGAGCTTATCCCAGAAGTACAGAGGGCAGAACATTCTAGAGCCGAGAGGCGAAGACGATGGCACGTGGGTAATCTGTGATGAAAAGGACTTGGTCTTCGAAGAGGCCCCAGATGCTTATAAAGACGTGCAAGCTGTTGGACAGGACTTGGTGGACGCCGGTGTCGCGACCATTATTGGCTGGTGTAGGGCTAGGGTGAGCTACAAGGTACGTGATGAGAGTCGATAATAGTCAAACAAGCTATGTCTTGGTAGTCCGGCAGTGCGCCCCGAGGACAGCGATATTGCGATGAACTTTCCAGTAATGCGGTTGCCTTACGTGGGTGGCACAGCATGGCAGATTGCCTTTGCGTCAGATTGATATACATTCCTTGCCGCAATGGCTCACTCGATGTCAATTCAATCTCCTTTGTCTTGTCCTTATTTCCCATTCCCGTCATTGCTTTCTGCATCACCTCTACGCGGATGTTGATAGCCGTGCCCAGCGCTGGGTTTCGGCCATTATGACGAGTGCAGAAGCGCAAGCTATCTACTCTGGTGTTGAAAACGGCGAATGTTCTACTATTGGCATTAGCATGTGGATATGTTTGCTGTCAGCTGTCACAGTTTCGCTTGCGCCTTGGAGAAACACTAGACGCCAACTTACGCCAGCGGCCCGCCTGGTGTATTTTTGGAGTCCATTTTAGCCGAAGCTTAGCACTTTGCTGCAAAAGTCCGATATGTACAGTAGCCCACATCACCAGCGCAGCGCTTGCGTGGATCAGAAGGTACTATCAGTTTCCCCGCGCTGCGCTATACTGCTGCGCTACAGTATGCGGCCATGTGGCGAGGCTCCACATCAGCGTCAAGCGGGCACGACCTACGGGCCTCCAGCCTCCCTGTGCACCTTAGAGTTACGTACCTCAGATGTGCGACACCCAAGACTTTCTATTGGCCACGCCGTGATCGCGTTCCTGCGCCAACATATCGTTGATTGGCTGCTAACGGCCAACACATCTAGGCGTTTCAAAACAACGCTGCGCCCGTGCGCGCCAGGCTCACATTCGGGCGCCGAACGACACGCAACAACCCCGTCCCTCCAATCTAGGGAACAAAGCAAACAGTTTGAGGTGCAGAGTTTCCATTTTAGCGCCCAATAACAGGGTCGGGATTGGATGAGTTATAAACTGACAATAAAAGTCCGCCCGGGCTTTGTGGCACCCGCGGTAAGGTTTGTGGCACAGCTGATGGTGAATGTTGTGTGTGACTTAGCCCCAACCTCCTGGTCAGCGCGTTTGTACAGCTGCGGCTGTGATGTATATAGCTGAGTACGCACTCGCTTCTGGATACGAGGGCACTCCCATCTTCACTCCCCAGGTCTTACCCCGCTTGCAGCTCCACGCGTAGCATTCCTTGTGTTTGCTCATTTGTGGTTGGTCGTTCACTTTCACTTCACACGATAGATCGTCATCGACACTATTGTCACTAGAAGATAGAGGTAAGAATCGTGCCTTCCCTTTCACTTCCGCCTCCAACCTTATAAGCGAACCTTGGCCTCGTTTACTCATAACTTCGCACCTCATTCCTGACCTTTCCGCCAACACTCGCTCAACTTTCTCTTTGGTTCAATCACTAAAAGCCTTTGCAGCAATCACTTCTTACACATTCCCCTCATCACTTGCTTTCAAGATGCGCACCCACATTCTCTCACTCGTTGCCCTGGCTTCGGCTGTTGCGGCTCAGTCGTCTACCGTGGAGACTGCTCCAGTTGTCAGCCACAACCCCCAGGGTGCGTCCTTCGTCGCTCAATTTCCCGAGCAGACCAAGTACGCTGTTCGTGGCTCGGTCGCTGGTGCCTCCGCCTTGGACGGCACTGGCGTCACCTTCGCTATTTCCGTCTCTGGTCTTCCTGCCGATGGCGGTCCCTTCATGTATCACATCCACGAGAAGCCTGTTCCTTCTGACGGCAACTGCTCTGGCACCGGCGCCCATCTCGACCCCTACAAGCGTGGCCAGCTCACCCTGTGTGATGCTGGCGAGCCTGATTCGTGCGAGGTCGGTGACTTGAGCGGCAAGCACGGTAACATCACCGCAGAGAACTGGTCTACAGAGTAAGTCGGACTTTCCAGGGCTTGAGAAAAGCAGACGCTGACAATTGCTCAGATACACCGACATCTACGTGTCCACACGTCCTGACAGCAAGGCCTACTTTGGCAATCTCTCTGTTGTTATCCACTTGTCCGACAAGACACGCATTGCTTGTGCAAACTTCACTCAGATCTCTGCCGGTGACCATCCTGTCGCCCCATCTGGTGTCTCATCTGGTTGCGCACTCCCAACTGCTAGCGGTGGCTACAGCAACAGCACTGCTTCATCAAAGCCCACTGGCTCAGCATCGCCCACTACCGGAGTCCCTGTCTCGCCCAGCTCGACCTCTTCTTCTGCACCTCCGGAGTTCACAGCCGCTGCACCCAAGCTCATCACCGGTGCCGCGACTGCCGTCGTTGCCATTGCGGCCGCTCTGTTGCTTTGAGTGCGGTTTCATAGCGTTGTCGTCTGGGCTTTTTAGACTGTGATCCCTCGAGGAGTGAAGTCTAAATGGAGCACGTCTGTGCATAATGGCGTTCTGGTTGACTAAAATTGATACCACTGGGCCTTTCTTCATCTCTTCTCATGGTAGGCCTTTCCCATAGGCATTTCTTGTACATGTTTGCTTTCTTTCATGGAAGATATGGTTCGAGACGTGTAGTGGCTACGAACAGTAGTAGTATAATGTGAACAAAGTTCCATACATGTTTCAGTTTCCAGTGATTTTTGTGTGCAGAAATCATGTGCATTATGAGCTTCTGCTTTTGCAGAGTGCGTTCATCAGTTGATTCGCCTCAGTTGGACTGCCATCTGTGGACAATGATGCAATGCGCATCGAGCCTATCATCTTCTACATACTAAAGCGGCTGCTTGCTTTGGGATTCGCCCCGGCCCGGCACCTCATGCATCTTGCGACCATTGTCACGCGCCTACTGCTGTCTTGCAAGCTTCTCAAGGTTACGTTCCTCCTCATCACTGTCAGGCTCCTCACCCCTGGCGCTCTTCTTGAACCTTGGCTTCTCATCCGCCAATGTGACTTCGAGCTTGCGCCCGCCAAAGAGTCTACCATGATTGGCCTCCTTGAACTTCTCCGCGCTTTCGAACTCTTTGAAGCGCACCGCGATGATGCCGTCTGCTTCCTTGTCAAACAAGGTGACATTGGTGACATCGCCGAACTTCTCGGCCTCGTCACGCATGTCCTCCTTGATCTCGAGTAGTGCGACTTCATCTTCCTCTAGTTCCTCGAGAGTGAAGGCGTAGCGCAGGATGCACACTTTTGCCCACTTGTTCTTCTTGGGCGCGAATGCCTCGGCGACTTCCTCCTCGTTATCTGACCATTCCGCAAGTTTGCTGCACTTGTAAGCCATTATTGCTTTAGACAGCCTTAGAGACAAGGGACTTGAACGCACCGATTGAGCTCTGCTCTGTTGCGCTCCGAAGCCTTCTTGTCTTTGCGAGTCATCTTCGAGGCGATCTCATCTCCATCCTTGTGCTTCTTGTAAGAGAAGTCTGCCTCCTTGACCCGGATTGTGCCCTGTGACTGGTCTTCAATGCGCAAGTAGTAGTCATCCATCATGTTGATGGCCATCTTCACAGAGTCCTTCTTGAAGTATACGATCAAGCAGTCGCCGTTGAAGTTGCCCTCCTCATCCTTGTACATCTTGATACGCTTATTGCCGTCTGCACCCTGGTCGATGATGCCGAATCTCTTGAACTCGCTCTCGATCTCGTGCTCGTTGGTATCGCGCGGTAGATTGCTGACATAGATGGCACGGTTCTCTTGCACCCTAGGCTTCTTATTGGCCTGTTTGCACGCATCGAGTCAGAGAGCCGAGCTTTATTGTGTAAGTTTGGACGTGACGTACTTCAGCATCTTGTCCGCCCTTGCGTTTCTTGCTGGCAGGATCAGCCTGTACATTGAGCGGAGTCTCAGAGTGTGCGAGTTCGGCCTCAGTCAGAGGGTTGTCGACAACGTCGTGCGTCATTGTTGCTGTTCAAGCCGTCCGGTTCGAGCCAACCCAGAGCGCCAAAGGCTTAAACAGTCTTTGAACGAGGCAAGTGAGCAGACCCCGGGAGCTGCGGTGCCAGGTGTGCGCGATACTATCGCAACCCTAATGCAGTGAATTGCGCGCCAGCCAAAGCCTCGCAGTGCGGACCTGCGCAGCTTAGTGACGAAAAGGACGGAGTTTTTCCTGAGATGCACGCGAGACTTTCGCTCAGCAAGGTGTGGAACTGTTCACTCAGTTAGCTCTGTTCTTGGCTGAGTGCTTGCGACGGAGACCAACTCAAGGCGCGTTACTATGGACTGCGGCAGAAAAGTTGGGCGGTGAGCTGGGCGGCAGCAACGCGTGACCGGCCAATGACAGCGACACTGGTGTTCCAGGCAGCAATCGTGTGAAGGTGAAAGGAGTTTTCCGTCTTTCGTTTCAGGGTGGAGGCCTTCAAAGTGTGTTCAGGGCCGCTGTTTGAGATGTCCTTTGTTAGTTTCCCAAAAGGGCTCGCCCTTGAAAGCCGCCATCTCGAGGGCGCGGATAGACCTACACAGCGCTTGCGAGAGGTTGCGATGGATCGGTTGCTTGTGGCAGTCAAAAGCTTCAATACAATACTGTTGATGCGTGGTGGATGGATGGATGGATGGATGGATGAATGATCGAGGCTCGGTCCGGTGAGTGGTGCCGCCAGCCGGCCATTGTTGCCCTGAACCCATGTTCTTGAGCCTGAGTCATGGCAGCCGCGATCTTCTCGGACCCTTCTAACCCCGCCAGGACACCATGTGTCTCATGGATCATGCGCGACTGCGGCATCGAACGTTTCCGAGCGGGTCTTTTGCTACTCACGAGGTGTCTTACGGCCGATCACACTGGCTGTCAAATATGTGCCGACTGCTCTTAAATGTGTGGTTGTAGCCGCTGTTAGTGCACCCTCTGTTTGCGCCGTTGACTTGAGCTTACTTGAGCTTGTTTTCGCAATGTCCGTCTTCTTACCTCCAACCTTACACACCATGCGGGACCCCATCCCACCGCCGACCATGCTGGTCCAACTCACACAGCCTCTGGCTGATAAGTTGGACCTCAAGACCATGCCCTATCACGTCCACGAGATTTTGATCGGCTTCCTGGCATACCACTTCATCTTGTATGGGCTTTCCCCAGCTGTCTCTAAGCTCGTGTGCCCAAAGACATATGCAGGCTTCAACAAACGCACACGCTTGAACTGGGACATCCACTGGGTCTCCATGATCCAAGCGCTCTTTATCAATGGTGCTGCCTTATACGTCATCTTCTCAGACCCTGAGAGAAAGGAGATGGATTGGAAAGGCAGATTGTGGGGCTACACACCAGCTAGCGGCATGGTCCAGGGCTTCGCTGCAGGCTACTTTCTGTGGGATCTGCAAGTCTGCCTACAGCACTTTAGCGTCTGCGGAGTGGGAGCTTTAGTCCATGCTGTTGGGGCTCTGGCTATAACATGCATTGGCTTTGTACGACAGCCATCTCCGTGTTGACTGTCGCAGTATGTGCTAATTATCTCCAGAAACCATTCGGAAACTACTACGGCTTATCTTTCATCTTGTACGAGCTTTCGACACCCTTTCTGAATGTGCATTGGTTTTGCGACAAGCTCGGTTTCACCGGCTCCAAGCTTCAACTGTACAACGGCATCGCGTTACTCTTTACCTTCTTCGCGTGTCGCGTGGTGTGGGGGAGCTACCAGTCGTTGATGATCTATTCAGACATCTACAAAGCTGTGACAACGCCCGCGTCTCAGCTGACAGCTCTCCTTACGGATGATGATGTGTGTGGACGTAACGTCAGCGGGAGGGCATACGGCGGGCCGGTCAGCTGCGAGATCACTGAGCTTCCCATGTGGCTGGTGTCCATTTACTTGGCAGGAAATACAGCGTTGAGCTTCCTCAATATCTACTGGTTCAGCCAGATGGTGAAGGCTGTGAGGAAGAGGTTTGTGCCAGTAGGAGAGGCGAAGGCGAAGAAAAGTCAATAGTCGGTGTCGGACCGTACTGCCGAGGCAAGATAGTTCCTAAAAGCATTGCATACGTCGGTCGTTGACTTGACAAGGACTCGAAAGCTCTGCTCCTCTCATGGTTGTGGATGAACGAGTAATGCTTCGACGTGGGGTATCTTAAACATTGAATCCGAGCTCCTTGATGCCTTCCTCCACGGGTATCTGGTCATCGGCGCTCTTCATAGGGTAGGACCATTTGACAATACCCCGCCCATCGATAGCGTACGCGCCTCCCGTCTGCCATCTGCAACCTCCTTCCCCAACTTGTTGTCCCCATACACCTTCTTTCTTGCCAAGCATGTACTGGTTGTACCCGTTCCGCGGGTTGAGCAGATGGGCGAAGCTTGAGATTCCCAGGCCCCATGTTGCGTACAGCGCCCGAGACTCATCCACGACCACGTCCAGCATCCAGGCGCCTCCCAGCTTCTTGATCCATTCGTTGGTAGCGGCTTGCGTGCAGTGTGATACCACGACGAAGTGTATCGAGGTATGTCGGTTCGCTAGCGATCGCAATTGAATGAACAACTTCTCTGTAACTGCACCGTGTTAGCTGGCTCGGAAGCGGAACTGGCATATGTTACATACAGGGACAGCCACAGTATCTCAGGAACAACACAATGCAGGGCCTCCCGTCGACGGCAGGGAAACGGAGCTTTACACTAGATTGCGCCTTGTCACCTGCGACTGGTATGGGCTGCACTGGGTTCTGGGTTGGCGGTGGAGTGGTCCACGAAGCGAAGGCTTTCGGTGCACCCCATTGCACGTTGGCAAAGGGGTTTGCCAGACCCCCTCCTTCAGAGCCCGACGTGCCCTTCGTACTCTTCGACTCGCTAGCAGCAAATGGATCTGGTATCTTCACTCCGCCCAGTCCAGCTTTCCGTAATGCGATCTGGGTGGTAAGCTTGCTAAACATGGTGATATGAGTTGGCGCAGTCAAAGTCTCACTCGCAGCTTCAAATTGTCCGAAAGAAAGGGAGGAGAGGGCGAGTAGTTAGTTTATGAGGTTTCGGGGTAGCCGGAGAGAGACTGTGAGTACTGAGACCCTATGGAGGCTCTTTTGAGGCACAGCACGGAATTGTAGCAAGGAGGCGTCTGGAGCGTGCAGCATGTTGAAACGGGGGCCGTCGCACGGACGTGAGTGCTAGAGGTTTGGAAACGACTTTACGTGCGCTGACTGGAGTTCCGACAGTTGGAACGAGCAGTCTCGCTGTCATCTGAGATCCCATAGAGCAAGTGACCGATTGTCGACATTCTATGTCTATAGTTTTGCAGAGCAGACGCGGGTGCGGGGTTCCACCTGGGCGCGAAAACATGCTAACTATAACTATGTGGGCGGGTAGACATGCCTAAGCACGCCGTACCCTTTGCTTAACTACACCTCACATCACGCGCGCACTGTAATATTCAAAGAGCATAGATGGATATGATAATTCCATAAGCATATTCAAAGTAAGAATATCCATATCGAGATGTGTGAAGGGTATCCATAAGTTACAGCTCAGCCACCCATTAACGCTCATAACGCCCGCTTCGTGCACAATGCAGACCTCACCTCTTGCACGCAAACAACGAACGGCACTCCAGTACTGTCTTTCTCTTCAGACACTCTTGCACAATTATTTCCTCTTCCCACCACCACTTTGGCTCATCAGGGAGATCTTCGACAAATGAACCCCAGACGTCTTTCCAGAGGGCCTGCCCTATCATAGTCGAAAGCTCTGCATCGACGTCGTCCGAATTGCGATCGAAGGCGCACGGCAGTGTCAGTGCTTTCTCGTTCTCTGCGTTGAGCTCAAAACCTGCCTCCACCAACCATCCAGGGACTAGCGAACATGGCTTCGAACAACGGAACAACTTCTCTAAGTTCACGGACAATCTGTCCTCTATCCACATGCGCATCATGGGGCCAGCAGTTCTGCGCACAGGCACGGCGTCCAGGATTCTGACTTCAAGTATTCCTCCTGGAGCTAGGAGCTTGTAGCACTCACGAAAGAGCTCTGGCAGCTTTGCAGAAGGTACCAGAGAGGGTAAAGTCGACGCCCTTATGTGGGAGAAAAAGTCCTCCGGATATGGCAAAGGCACTGCGCCGAATTCTCGTACAGTCAAGTAAGACACGTTGCTAGGAAGGGAAAGTGAGCGTTGTGGTTTGGTAGTAAGGAAGTGTACCGTTTGGTCGGGGTGCATTGCAGATGACTGGTAGACCTCAGCTGACATCATTGTTAGACGATACACAACAGCGCGGCTCGAGCACAGCAGCCACTTACAGAGGTTGCCATATAATTCCAGGATGTTTCCCGTGTCACACCGTGGTTTCGGAATGTTCCGTGCCTTGCCTGGAATCTGCAGTTGGAACCCAGTCAATAACCAGAGTTGCTGTTCGAGTAATTCTTCTTCCCCATCCGCAGGCTCTTGCAGGGATTCTTTGAGTCTGTCTAGGACGAGCTGTGGTCCTGCGCTCTCCAACCTCTGGATGAACCGTTGAAATCGCGTGCGCACGAATGTGGTATTTCTGGCATTCGTCGCTTTGACTGAACGGGAAACGGACGGCGTGCGCAAATTCCTTGGTAACATCATTGGCGATAGACTGTCCCACTGAGCCAGTGGTCTGCATTCGGTTGCTCTTCTGTCCATCTCATTTCGACTTCCAGGCCTTGGACTTTGAGGGACTGGAGCGACAGAGCTTGCCTCTATCCGGGTGTCGATGCGCGGAACGATTGTCCTGCAGAAACTAGTCAGTTCAGGCACACAGAATTCGTGGTCGGTTGACTTGCTGTTTCTCTTTTCTCGATATATCGGTCCTTGGGACAACTACAAGTTCTCGGGGATCTTGTGATCCCATGCTAGTTCGTGTGTCGATTGAAGTGAGGAAATTGGGATCGCATCCATGTAGTTCATCAACCCCACCCCGGACTTCACCAGGAGGTGTTCTGACTTCCCAATAAGGATCGCCTGCTCCTGTTAGCTTTGGCAAGGTGGTAGACCAGTCTCCGCTTACGTGAAGAAACAGATATTATTGAATGCGTGTAGCGGGAAGATATATCGCCCTCAAGCTCTGGGACGTCGCATTCTAAAGGATCCATGGAACCCCCAGATGGAAGCGTTGTGGACAGCGATTTTGAGAGGGTGTAAGCGGTCTTTGGGTGTGATTCCTTCAAGTGGTGTGGATGTTCGCGCTCCCATGTCGAAAAGTCTCTTGTAGTCGACTCACAACCAGATTGAAATGGCGGCAGTTCTGGTTCTGGCTGGAAACTCGAATTTGGACTCGTGACTGGCCGTCCTTTGGTAGACGATCTGGAAGATGTTCTTGCCTTGATTTTGTTCAATCCAGAAGTCCACCATTCCTGCCTCTCTGTGGAGCTTGAACTCCTAGAGGTCGTCGAGGTTCTAATCGAAGGCGCCCCAGATGTACGCTCTCGAGCTTTTCTTTCTCTCCGTTGGCCAACACTCTCTCCCACCTGCCATGTCAAATCGGCCGCGAACATGGTCGAATTTCACAAAGATCGTGTGCTGGAACAGTCACCAAGCTAGACTCCACCGTCTCCGAAGCAGAACGAGCGAACAAGTATCATAAGTGATGACGATCGCACGTTAGGCACAGATTCGTGGTAAGACGTAAACAGGGATGTCGGGAGAAGCTGTCGCAGCCGTCAAAGCGGATCGCGCAACGGACCCATTCACTGCGCTAGCAATCTTAGAGACGCAGCCCGCGGCATGGTTTCATTGGCCTAATCACACAGAACAACGGAAGTCGTCAACTTCATGTCGAGGCAGAGCCACCCTCTGCACAGGCTGTCGTACCGGAACGCCAGCGCGCTGACCGACTGATGGACCGTGAGAGGCCTCGGGATCCCACCCATGTAACTGGGGTTGGGATCCACACGTGGTAAGCGCGTGTCCGAAATGTCGCGCCGACAAGAGGTCTGTCGGAAAAGGAATACGCCCATGTCGTACGGCAGAAGCCAGGAGTCTAGCTTGTCCGCGCCGCAAACCCACTTTGTTCCAGGTCGCCGTCATTTTGATGGCTTATCTTGGCCTTCAGCAGAGCGCCGTTGCAGCAGTCGGGCGGCCGGCCCAAGACATGAGCAAGTGAATCTGAGACTGTCAAACAACCAACTTAGCCAGACGGGCAAATAGGGCAAATGATCGCTCCGTTCGGTGTCTCCCTAAGGTATCTCCCACCAGTAGGATTCGAGATAGGCCGCTCATTATCGCAAAACAAACGTGGAAAGAATACGATGCAGGCTTTGGGTTCCGCGGAACGGCCGACGGATGGAGAGGCCACTGGCAGGGGATCTTTGGCAGAAGGTTCACCGGGCTGTTCGTTTCGCAGCAGACGCATCTGCGGAGCAAGCAACATGGGATGATCTTTTGCTCCACCACTCAGAATGCAGCTCTGATCTGCATTGGCTGTCCCTGTTGACAAGACCGGTTTGACTGGCTGACCCCTGACTCGGTTCGGTACGCCACAGCAGTACAACGCTAGCTTTAATCCTAGTTCAACTTCCAGCATCTCCACTGCGACACAACACTAGGCCGCAGTGAGCATCCCTTGTATAATGTCGAGTGGCGCGTCTCGCTCTGCGACCGTGCTGCCATTCGCAGATGTCGGCCCATGAGCGCTACAAGTGGTGCTGCTATCTTGCATACGTACCTGCAATTGACCCACCTGCGATATTCATTGAGAGGCAGCCAGCATTACATTCCCAAAAACCTTAGGGGCTACGTCCTCGGATGGATTGAACTCCACTTTTGAGCTGCCCTGTCGTCTGTACCTGCCGTCCGGTCATCTCCCGCTTCCACGACCTAGCATCTTAATTGCAGCGTGATACAGCACCGTTACGGTCGATCCGGCGTCACCGTCTTCTTAGCACCTTCTATTGCCACAACAACTTCGCCCAGTCTCCTCTTCTTTCTCTGTCATCTCTGAAAGCTTCGTTTGCAACATGGAGTCCCTTGGGATGTACGTTGACAGGGTCAACGCTTTCCTTGGTGCTTCGACATTTGGACGTGTCTTCAGGCTTGAAGGTTGTGGACATGTAATTCTCCCCTCATCTTTTTGGCAAGCTCCTGCTCATGTGCACAGGAAAAAGAGATCAAGCGTGCGAGGTTTACTTCCGAGATTCGCGCCGGCCTGACCACGTTCTTTACTATGGCATATGTCATATCTGTCAACGTACGAAAGGCATCCGAGAAAACGTGCAACACAGCTGATCAATCAAGGCTTCTATATTGGCTGATACCGGAGGCAATTGCGTATGCACAGATCCCACAGATCCCCTTTGCATGAACAATGCTGAATACGCAGTTTGCGTCCAAGGTTCGTCTCCGAAGAAAGCATTGATAGGCTCGCAGGGCTCACTCTACAATAGATCTCAAGCGGTCTCTCATCACCGCTACTGCAGCCATTGCAGGCCTTAGTTCCGTCATGTTTGGCTTTTTCACCAACATGCCCGTTGCCCTAGCTCCTGGAATGGGTCTGAATGCATATTTCGCCTATCAAGTGGTCGGCTTCCATGGCAGTGGCATCATTCCTTATAACCTTGCTCTAACAGCTGTTTTCATTGAAGGCTTCATCTTCATAGGACTGTCATTGATCGGGATGCGACAATGGCTTGTCAAAATCATTCCTAACTCGCTCAAGATTGCCACTGCTTGTGGCATTGGACTTTTCCTTGCTTTGATCGGGTTAAGTGACAACATCGGCATCAGTGCCATCAGCGGGGCCAAAGACACACCACTAGAAATTGCAGGGTGCCCGAGCCAGTACAAAGATGAGCTGGGTCTTTGCACAAGTCACAAGATGACCTCTCCAACTGTAAGTCACCTGCTGTTCCTATGAAATACAATGCCGCTGACCTTGGACCGCTAGTTGTGGATTGGTGTCATGTGCGGAGGCATAATAACCGCTTACCTGATGATGTTCAAAGTCAAAAGTGCCATGATGATCGGCATCTTGATTGTCTCTATAACTGCTTGGCCGTAAGTCTAGAGGCTATTACGAGAAGACTGCCCACTTATTTGATTATAGGCGAGGCACCACGATTACTTATTTTCCTTACGATGAAGCGGGCAACGACCGCTGGGATTACTTCAAAAAAGTCGCTTACTTCCATCCTATCAACCACACTCTAAACACCTTGGACTGGAATATCAGCCAGCACGCCTCACAATTCACCCTTGCCCTGTTCACATTTCTATATGTCGATATCATTGACTGTACCGCCACTTTGTACGCAATGGCGCGCTTCTGCGGCGCCGTGGATCCTGAGTCAGGCGATTTCCCGCGATCAACGTTAGCCTACTGTACAGACGCGTTTTGCATTTCTGTCGGCGCTCTTTTTGGTGTTTCGCCTGTCACGGCCTACATTGAATCAGGAGCAGGAATTGCAGAAGGCGGCAAGACCGGTTTGACAGCGATCGTAACTGGTCTCTGCTTCATTATCGCCATGTTCTTCGCCCCAATCTTTGCATCCATTCCGCCATGGGCCACAGGAAGCATTCTTGTTATCGTGAGTCTCTGCCATTAGCTGCCCTGTATTTTCTAACATAGACACAGGTGGGCTGTTTGATGATGCGACAGGTCATTAGCATCAATTGGCGTTACATCGGTGATGCAGTTCCAGCTTTCGTCACTATTATGTTCATTCCTTTCAGCTATAGTGCAGCATATGGGCTGATCGCCGGCATCATGGTCTATACCACTCTCAATGGCATGGCGTACCTTACTGAGCTCATCTCGGGCGGTCGTCTTGTCCCAGATGATGCAGATGCTCGTGAATATTGGTCTAGTAAGTTAGCACTGCTGTCTTGACCTGCAGACACTGACAGTTTGGCCCAGTCAAACCACGTGGACGGGAACCTTGGTTCGTCCGGGCTGGACAAGATGTTGCAGATCGGTTCCATGGCGATCGCAAGAATGACGGCTCGTCGATCAGAAGCGGCACATCATCCTGGCGCCACGAAAGAATAGGGTCAAAAGGTTCAACGCGGGAGATGAGCACCATGACCATCAAACCCAATGATCCCACAGATCCAAGGTTAGAGAAGGTTTTGCGAAAGCTCTAAGCCGCGGAGCAAGCAATATGGTTGGTGTGCTGTATATATCAATCTACGTTCAACTAATACACGGCGAGTCGAAGATGCCGGCCCATCTGACTCTCTTTCACGCCTCTTGTCTTTGCGCCAGCGTCCGTAATTTGTTCCCAGCTGCCAGCTCCTGAGCATCTCGACAACGCCAGTACCTTGATCTCCAGGGTTCAGCCGGTGCGCTCTAAACAGTGACAGGCTTAAGCGATCGCGCTCTCCGCTGCTTGCGGCTCCTCCGCCGTCGCGGAACCAAGACGGACCAACTTCCATAACCGGGCTCCCTTCACACGATCTGCATCATTAGCATATCCATTTCCGTCCGCTTTGCACATCAGGGAAGCATAGCAATTTCCAGGATTACGCAGGCTGAAGGTGCGAGTCGTAAGTGAGTCTCGTAGCAGAGATCGTCGCATGACGTCCGAGCTTCGAGCGCTCGAGATCAACACTGCGGGCTGTCAATCAAACCTTCCTCCTGAGTTGGAGCACCGAACTCAAGGCTCTAGCGTTCACAAGTCCGCCCGCGGAGCAGCAGGCAGCACGTGCCGAGCCATCCCGTCCGATCAGTGCGCAAGTTTTCACGTGTTCTTCTTTACAACTATTTGTCTCAGGTCTTGGTTCTTGAGTATAACCGTAAAAAGCAATTGATGTATGTACGCAACCTCCGTTTGTTCTCGGTGGTTAGCCCGTGGATCGATCCACCCATGCAGCGCGCTCGACAGGCTGGCGAAGCATTCCGTCCAAGCACAGAACGCTTATGCACGCGCAGGTGCATGATTGTCAAAACAAATGCGAAATCGCCTCAAGATCGAGGAACCCATGCAACTCTCATCAAGGTTCAATTCAGGTTCAAAGCGACACTCCTAAAGGATGCAGTCCCGAAATGATTGCGTGCTTTTGCCCGTTCCTCAATTGTGGTACAAAAAGCAAATAACAAAGACGTTAGAGCTGGTAGACGGCCTGCCGGAGAAGCAATTACGGACGTTGACCGATACTAGAAATCGGTCAGTTCACGATAAGTTCCCCACGCAGAAGCAAAACGCAAAAAGTAAGACCTTCCTCGGCTCCCGTGTTACACAATGGCTATGGCTTCGGCTTCGGCTTGGTGTTACTTGTTGCTTCTTTGTGAAGCGCTCTTGCCGCCGTCCGTACCGATGGTAGACGGCACTGCACTGGACCAGCACACGATGGATGTCGTTTCCCTCGCGAGCACTTCAGGAACCGAGTGGATGCCACCTGCATCGACAATTCTTCACTCTCCTGCACCACGCGTATGCTGCGCAACAACCACTTCATGCAGTCTGCAGCCTGTGGCCGCTGACCTGAGTCTGCGTCAAACTGGAGCGATCGTCGAGATGAGCACAGTA
This sequence comes from Curvularia kusanoi, assembly GCA_011058905.1. NCBI lineage: Eukaryota > Fungi > Ascomycota > Dothideomycetes > Pleosporales > Pleosporaceae > Curvularia > Curvularia kusanoi. The sequence goes on along the minus strand of SWKU01000015.1, from coordinate 275,474 downwards.
CTTATTAGATGATGCCTAATGCGCCTTGCACCCGTTATCCGTCATGCTGCCCTTGCGTCTGTTGCACGACCACCGTCTCCTCCTAGTCCTTCGATATATGCGCGCAATCGCAAGACCCGGTTTTGCTGTTAGGCCTGATGCTGGGAGCTGCATCTGTCAAAAGATCACAGTCGGCGTTGAACGGTGAGCCAAGTTAGACGATTCTGCGAGTCTGATGTACCTGACAGACTCATCTGGGTAAGAATGCGAATCGAGATGACCTCGCGACAACTCGTTACGCTATCTGGCTATAGCTGCATGCTTTCGCTGCTGTCAGAAGCCTAGTCTCAACGTGTGGTGCATAGTCAGAGGATGCGATGCCAGCCGTCGACTAGCCCAGCTCGCACATAGGCCGTCTCACACAACACGCGAGAAGCCCAAGTCTCGGATCAGCTATGGCCTTCCATCCTTCTGTTACCGTAACACTTCGAAGGCTCTCTCCCGGTATCTGGTCATTCTCGTGGCAGCCCGGCTCCTGTCCACGTTCCCTGTCCCGATTCTGTCCTCTCTTACACACGGCGCCCTGCAGACCACATAAACGATTCTTGTCAACCGGCAAATACATTCTCCACACCATGTTTTTCGTACCCCACTCGCTCGACAGCCTGGCCACGGAGTGGCAACCGAGACGTTGTGCTTACGTCCTCGCAACCGCTCGTCTATGCTGTGCGACCTCTGTGCTTCTCTTGGCCATCAGGGGCGGTGAGCAGAACGCGCGCTTGGGGAAATGTCAAAATCGAACGTGATACCGCATTCCCATCCTCCAGGATGACCCATCTAACGTGCAGAGCTTCACACGCAGGTAACAATTGACCCACCAGGCGACTGCTGGCGAGGGCCCATCGAACGGCAGACTGCATTGGGCGACAATTTTGCCAGCGCGAAGGATCTCAACGACATCACATAGGAGCTCTTCTTCGGTTATGAGTCAAGCCGTATACGAAATGTTGGCAGCCGTGGATGGTAGTCTGCTCCCGTCCGCCCTCGTTACACCCATCTCCTACCCGTGGCATGGCCAAGGTAATTGTCGGCGAAGTCTCATCTCGCAACACAAAGCGCACATCTTTGAGACGCTCCATCACTTCTATCGCGCTGCAGAAGCTCAGACGACGCCTTCCGCAAGCCGCTACCGTAACCCCAAGATTGTGAGGCGCTCTCATTGCAACGTCAATTACCTGCTTGAACTTCATATCCTGAACATGATGACACACTGTTTGAAGCTGCCCTACGAAACGCTCGGCATATGAGGTTTGACAATCCCACTCGGGTGTTCTCAATTAGAACACCGACTGATGATCTGGTTGGATTTGCAAGGTTTCCATACATCGTCGGCATGATGCCACCGATATGAGCAATCGAATAAGGAGACGCAGTAAGGTGGACTCGGCTTGTCTGAACGGTAGGCTTATGTTTGGGCCCGATACTAAGTGAACCAAGGTGAAGTCTTACCACGAGTGAATGTGGCTTCACACTAGTTGTATCTTTTTTCCAAGCGATATACGTGTCTCCGTTCTAATAAGATAATTCTGATAAGATACATGTCGCGTCTAGGAGCGCTCGCGTTGTTCGAGTACCTGTTGCCAGTGACTGAAGAGGGCTGCTGAACTGCCTGATGACTCTGCAGTTCAGGCGTGACACTGTGTGTCATAAGAGGCAGAGAGTAATTAGTCATTCCATCATCTACGTTCAAACTGGAATCAATCAATCAATCGATATACATGTTGCCATCCACGATAACAAAGGACGCATGGGATTACAGTTAGCCCCAAGAACTACGCTGAAGCTCATCATACATAGTCATGATCATTACAAAAGGCCTTGATATCGTACAAATCGTGACTGAGAACTCCCACGCTCTGATGCATGTATGATTCAAAGCGTACCGCCGATCTTCTTGGTCCTTCCTTTGCCATTAACAGCATTCAAGGCAACCACAGTAGCCATATTCCCCAGGTTACTCGGCTGCTCTCCGCTATTGCGCGTACGCGTACTGAAAGAGTCTGATCTTTTCTGCGTCTCCCTAATCTCTTTCATGTAATCCGCATACAGCCTGCTTGGGCCGGTCGACCGCACTGGCGGACCGCTCACACGTCCTGCGCTGGGCGGAGACGTATCGTTTGTGGTATGACCCGAGGAGGTAGAACGCGGCTGCCATCGCTCAGGTGTGTGGTCCATACTACGCGAGTTGCGTAGACTGTTGTGGCTTCTCTTTCCCGCCCATGGCGGAGCAGATCCCGCGAGAGCCCGTGTACTCGGTGCGCTCAATGAACTCGACAGACCGTGCGCAACGTCCTGCTTATCGACCATAACAATCATGATGACGCCGACCTTCCCATCCGATCCTGTCAAGGGCGTACAGTGTATCCAGCGTGCCTTGCCCTCTATTATGTCCAGGTCGGCGGTAGCGATGCTCGCGCCGTCATCTAGCTCAGGTGTGTCGGAGCGCGTACCTGGCCGTGATACCCTGGTCAGCCAGGAGACTTTCGCCGTGACGCCGATGCCTTGAGCGAGGGCTTCCATGAGTGAATCGCGGATGTGTTCGGGCCCACCGATGTGGTCCTCGAGTTTGGACTGGCAAAGACCAGGGACGCGCAGTGACGGAGAAGTGAAGATGATTCGAAGCGAGGGATAGGGACGAACGAGAACGTACTTTGCCAGGTTAGCATTTCACAGCTGCACAGACAAGGAAGACATACATTTTGATACACGCCAGGCACTTGACCCAAATAGCGTGAGCGAAGACCGTCTTGAGATATGCGCTCCTCTATGCCTACGAAGCGCCTCTGCGTAAGGCTTTGTGATTGTCTTGTTGTAGGCGTACTTGGACGCGAATCGATTCGCAGCATGTCAACGTCCCTCATGGATCCTTTCTCTTCTTCGTTCAGAAGATCCCCAAAATCTCGAAGAGCTTTGAGTGTAGGCCTGTTCTCCAATGGATCGACAGCGGGGGTTACAGGACGGTCGTCAGCAAGTAATTGGTGGAAGGAGTCCATGGTTTTTCCTCCCTCAACCAGATTGGTTACGTCGATGCGAGCACCTACAAAGTAGCGAACTGCACCCTTGTTGTCTTTCAACGGTGCAACCATGACCTAGGAAAGTCATGCTAAGCTTGTTTCGTTAGGAGAAGTTGACTTACAAGAGCTATGAACGGAGTGCCATCTTGTCGGCTATGGAAAGTCAGCCTGGACACTTGAAATGAATATACGGCAAGCTCACTATTGGACCATAGTCTCGACAACCTCTCTCTGCTGTTGAACGGCCTCGTCCATCCTCTCAATAGCGCGCTTGTCGGTCTTCGGCCCATGGAGAAAGCGGCAGGCTTTGCCGATAGCGAAACCACTGCCATACTGAGTTGTATTGTAGAATTCTACGAGAGTTTGTCAGTCCCTGCATTCATCTGTGAGGTTTGGTTTTCTTGGTCAAACTTACCGTCTGAGGCGAAGACAATCGGGTTACCTTCTTGTGTAGGATCGCTGAGACAATAGACCTCGGCTAGACCGTGAACTAACTCGCGCATAACGGGTGTGTTCTTGCCTACAATCTCCTTGTTGAGTAGCTCTGTAACCACGTCTACTATGGTGAAGGTTATGTAGGCAGGCAGAGCCTCGGCAACCAGCTCATCCAGGGTGCGTTGAGAGAGTTGCTCGAATTGGGGATCCATTGTTGCTGCAGTTACCTTTGATGGCCAGCTTGGTTGTTGTGTTATCTGGTCTGCCAATGCATTGGCATATTGTATTGCCATCAAAGCCTTTTGGGAATCGAGGTATCGCACCAGAGTTGGAACGCACTTGGCGCGATATCGCATGAGGAACGTGGTGAAGCGCTGAAGCTGAGCGGTATCTTTAAGAATGACGTCGAGATGCTCGACGGAGAACAGACGTTCGGCAATGATTTCAGCTCGCCTGTCCGTGTTTGTTGGAGGTGGCGGTCTAAGATCGTAGGCATGTTCGAGGTCGGTTGAGAGACGCGTAGATTTCAGCTTGTATCCAGTATCCTCGATATCCTCGTCGGACGGCACATCGTCGTAGTCTTCAGCTTCGCTCACCGAGTCTATACGTGAGAGGGTAGGCACCATGAGACCATCCTTGAGAGCTTCGTTCACGTCTTGGTCCATAGTACGGGTCGGGAGCGGGAGGGCAATAGCGAGGGCGGCAGGGCTTCCATGGCGCTGTATAAGATCAGATGGCTCGGTCACTCAACGAATGCTCTTCGCCGCCAGCTAGATGCCGAATGACGCGGATGACCCTTGAATGCAGTCTTGAACGGATCTGCAAGATGGTAATAGACCTGCATGTTGATGCAGCGGATGGAGCTATCCGTTAGCTAGCGTCTTTAGGGTTTGTGATTTGGAACAGTGGCTGGGGTTGAGGAGGAAAACGAAAGACTAGATGGACCCGCATCGAAGGACCAGGTGGCAGAGATTCAGCAGTGATTACTCAAGTCAGATGCTTGGCAAATATGCAGGACTTCAAGGTTCAGTTGACAGTATATTCACCAGCCAAGGTGAAGCAATGGTTCATTCGACAAGCACGAACGAGGTCCACCTCTTGAGTAGGACACAGTGGCAAATGCAGGTACTGACTACACTACCACGAGCATGGGAGCACACTCCGTTAGCAAGGCCCAAGTCCAGGGATGTTGGATTGCGGATGGTCGTTCGGAAGCAAGCGGGCGGAGCGAGCCCGCTGGGAACGACTCGTGCCGGACGTGGTTGCTAGTGCAGACCAATGCGGGCGTTATTGGAGATCTCGTAGACGATCATTGCAAAATGGGAGCTGAGAGCGCCATGCAGGATGCTAGTGAGAGATGGTTGAGCCGTTGGCAGGGCTGATTCACACGGAGAGGTCAATGGGCATGCTGTTGGCCGAGTCTACTCAGCATTGGTCGTTGGAGAATATCAGTTGAGAGCATGTGCAACGGCAAGCATGGCAGATCAGTATGCAGGGAGAAGACAGACGAGCGTCTGAGAAAGCAGGCAACGAGTCGAGAGGCGGCTGGCCTGATGCAGGTACGTAAGTGTGAACTCGCCTCCAGCAGGTCTCGTGCTCAGAGTCAGGGAGAGAGCAGCACAGCAGGAAAGTGCATCGTATCGAGTACAACGGCGTTGGATGGAGTGAGCCCAACTAGTGCCCAAAAGGGCCAAGTGCGATTGCAGCAGACGGCAAGCGAAGGCTGGCCTGCGAGACCCCGCGCATAGCAGGGTCGGAGACGTGACGGCACACTACAGAGCCAGCGCCAACGTCAATCCACAGAAGCCGCGGCCCGCACTCCAGCAGAAAGGCAAGAGGCAAGAGTTAGAGCAGGAACAGCAAGAACAGCAGGAACACACCCGACGCAGCCCCTCAGCGTGCCCGCGCCCACGCCCACGCCTACGCCTACGCCCAACCGCCGCACTCCGCGCCGCAGTGCGCCATGGACGACTTCAACAGCGACACCGACAGCGACTACACAAGCTACTGGCGCGACTGGGTACGTCGCATGCCCGTGCCCGCTCATTGCCCGCCGTCCAAGCTCACACGCGCCAGTTCATTTCGTCGCGGGGGAACGAGTACTTCTGCGAGATCGACGAAGAATACCTCACCGACCGCTTTAATCTCACAGGGCTGAACACGGAGGTCCAGTACTACCAATATGCCCTCGACCTCGTGACCGACGTCTTCGACTTCGACTGCGACGATGAGATGCGCGAGCAGATCGAGAAGTCGGCGCGGCACCTGTACGGCCTGGTGCACGCGCGCTACATTGTCACAACACGGGGGCTCGCAAAGATGGTATGGCTCCAATGCGTCACGTCTGGGAGGAGGCACAGCCGCTAACACGCAGACCCATAGCTCGAGAAGTTCAAGAAGTCAGACTTCGGCAAGTGCCCGCGCGTCATGTGCGAGTCGCAGCCGCTGCTGCCCATGGGCCAGTCCGACGTGGCCAACACCTCGCCCGTCAAGCTGTACTGCTCGCGCTGCGAGGACCTGTACAACCCCAAATCCTCCCGCCACGCTGTCATTGATGGCGCTTACTTCGGCACCTCCTTCCACAACATCCTGTTCCAAGTATACCCCGCCATGCTACCGCCCAAGTCACAGCGCCGCTACGAGCCGCGCGTCTTCGGCTTCAAAGTACATTCCGCCGCAGCACTGTCGAGATGGCAAGGGGACCAGAGGGATGCTATGAAGGATAGGCTCAAGGCCCTGAAGATTGAGACAGGCTTTGAGGAAGAGGACGAGGAGCTGGACGACGATGATGAGGAAGACGAGGAAATGGAGGGTGGAGAGGGCTTCCAGGGCGCGGTCGTGCCGCGCGATTAGATTCCAGAAACAGCGGACTGACGTTGTGACATGTACACCATCAGACGGAAAGGAAACGAATGGACAGGAAAGGAAAGGAAAGGCAAGGCAGTACTGCATCCAGCATTGGGAAGGCGATAGGCGTACTGGCTGAATTGGGCAGCTTGAAATAATACCACATCCCATCACCAACGAAACAACACAGCCCGCACGCGCACCCAGAGCATGGGGCTGACGTGCCTAAGACTGACATGCATGTGACAACGAGTGCCTGGATACCTGAGTACTAATGAACAGCAAAATTCCATCCAGAAGCAGCCGGAGGTGCATGAACCCCATCAGCCAGCCAACAGCACGTGTACACGAGCAGACGCAGCCATGCCCAACTCGTCATCCTTGCAACATCACCTTGGACTTATCGACAGTAGCATTTTACATGGCGCTAAAAGAGTCATATATCTACGTAAAAGGGTATCTATCTCGTTCCAATATATCTGCGTGGTTCATGCGTCGTCGAGATGCAAATACATGTTCGCTATATATTCAACAGTAAATCTGGCAAGCCAAAGACTGACAATCGCGCCTTGCTCATCCCGCAGAATCATCAAGGAACGGGTCCCAAACAAGCAAAAACGCCGCGCAATGCAGAACAGCAAGATCAACCCAACCCAGCAATCTTCTTGAGCCAACTGCCCCTCTTGACACCCCTTGGTGTCTCGCCTTCTGGCCGTCCATCCCAAGTCCGCACTGGCTGCTCGTTGTATGCATCGTATGTCTTTCGCCTCGAGTCTCGTCTACTGCTCCTGGGCTCCTCCTCTTCCTCGTAGTACGATCGTCTGCGGTGCTGCTTCTTGTCGCGCTCTCTCTCACGCTCGCGCTCGCGCTCGCGTTCGCGTTCAGCGTGTCGCTCCGCTCTCTCTTTGTCGCGTTTAGGGCCCCGACGCCCTGCGATGCGCAGCCTAATGTCCTCATCCTGGCTTGGTGTCTCTTCATCTACAACATCCGTGTCGCGGCTGCCGGGTGGAGGATCGAGGATCGTCTCTGCGATGGGGGGTGGTAATGGGTTGTCCTCGTCGAGAGACTGCACCCACGATGATGTTTTGTCCGGTCCTTTGTGGAGGTAAGGCTGCTGATGTTGCGCTTCTTCCTCGCCAACGCGACGGGAACTGCGGTGTTTACTGCGAGCAGGATCGGCATTGCGAGAGTCGAAGTAGTCGTTGATCGGCTCGCCGCTGGCGTTGGCGGGTGGAGGGTACTCGGAGGCACGGCGGGCACGACGTTCTTCGTGACGGCGACGACGGTCTTCTTCGGTCTCGGCCTGATGCGAGCGACGGCGCTCGTTGTGCGGTCGAGAAGACTCGCGCAGACTGTCCTTGCGGCGAGACGAGCGGTGCTCGCGGTCGTCAGCGCTCATCTTGCGCTCGGCGCGCATGCGTTTGCGCTCTTCCTTCTCAGCCAGCCGTCGAAGCTCCTCTTCAGCCTGCTTATTGCGCCGCTCCAGCTCCGCCATCTGGCGCGCCTTCTTCTGCGCGAGGATGGCCGCCTCATTCTCGCGCTCCCGCTCGCGGCGCCGTTCAGCCTTGGCCTCAACCTCCTCCAACTCGGCGCGACGTGAGCCCTTGTCACCGCCGTCTCTTTCGCGGCGCGCTCTGCGCTCAGCCCGTCGTGCCTCACGCTCGGCATCGTACTCGCCGCTGCCATTGCCGTTGGCGCCTGACGCCATGTAGTCGGCATCCTCGCGCTCGCGGCGGAGACTGCGGCGCTCGTGTCGCAAGCGCTTAGCCTCCTCCTCATCAAGCTCACCACGCATCGTAGATCGTTTGCGTTGTCTGCGCTCGTCCTCTGTCTCATATGCCCTGCGACGATCACGCGGGCTCTCGTCAGGCGTTGCGACACTCTTCTTGCGCCCGAATGCGAACATGCTCTTCAGCCCGCTGACAGCGGCAGCAGTGCCGGCGACGCCGGCCAGCGTGGGCAGCGCGTCCTTCGCCATGGACGGTGCTCGTTCGCGTCGCGAGTGCTCACGTTCGCGTTCGCGTTCTCGTTCCCGTTCTCGGCGGGGTCTGCGCTCAGCCTCAACTGGGGCAGGCTCCACATCCATCGGATCCACAATAACGGGGTCGTCAGCGCTAGGTGGCGCCGTGATGGGTTCCTCAGGCTGCACAGAACCGCGCTTTGATTTGCGCCGCTTCGTCTCAGGTCGTTCTTGTGCTGGTGTAGGAGAGTCGTCCGGCATCACGAGGTCGTCCTCAATGGGGTACGGGTCGGGCACAGCTGAGCTCTCGGTTAGCTCCGTCCAACCGTTGCTGACGGCGGGCCGACCAACGACGCCCAACTTGCTAGGAAATTGCTTACCTCTAGATTTGCCCTTGTCTCTAGTGCTTGACCTGCGAGATGGCTTTTCCCTGCCCAGTACCTTTGCTGCTTTGGACGAGTACCTAACATCTGTGTCGGTCTGCGGTGGCGACATCATGGCCTCGTCCCGGTCTATCGAGTTCCGCCGAGACTGCATCTTGGGAGTTGCAGATGTTCGGTGCGACTTGGATCGCGAAACCGTTGGATGGGCTGGCGCTGTGCCGAAAGGCGAGGCTCCAAAGAGCGCGCCAAGTCCCGTAGACGCTCGTTGGGGCCTGGTTCTTGAGGCTGATGGCGTCTTGGACATCTTATCAGAGCCAGATGACTTGGACATGACATCCCGATCCCTAGTTGACGATGTGCGTGCAGATTTCGAGCGCTTCATGCCAGGCTGAGCACTGCTAGCAGCCTCATCGCGCGACTTCTTTCGGCTTTCTCTTGACTTGGACGGCGGCGCAGTGACGTACCGTGCCCATGAACCTGAAGTCCCACTGCGAACGACCTTGGCACGCTCTTTTTTGGAAGACTTTGGCGATACCTCGGCCGCGGGTCCCGCATCTTGCTCTGGAGGTGGAGTAGGAGGCTTTGCTGGGACAGCTTCAGCATCCAACAAATCGTCGTCCAGCAGTACCTCCCGATCAACCGGTACGCTATCCAGAACTACAAACTCAGCCGGTTCCGCTTCAGCATCAACAAATTCGGGCTCATCCGCCGGCGGGGGCGGAGGCGGCGGAGGAGGAGGAGGAGGCTCCTCAACTACTGGTTTTGACTTGGACGATTTGCTGCTCTTTTTCAATTTCTTGGATTTCTTGTCCGAGATAATCACCGGCTCCTCAGCAATGACTGGCTCCGGGTCGGGAATCACCTCTGGAATGACCTCAGGAACGATCTCTGGGGCGGCATCTGGCACCTCTGCTTCAGGAGGCGGTGGCGGTGGTTCAGACATATCGATTAGCATGTCGTCGTCCATCGGAAAGCCGCCTGGAATGGGGGATACCCTAGCTGCAGCTGGAGGCGCGACAATAGGTTCCTCGGCCGCGAAGAACTCATCATCTGCCTTTGACTTCTTTGACTTCTTGCTCTTCTTCTCCTTTTTAGGAGTAGCCTCGATGATTTCGACCGGCGGAGGTGGCGGGGGTTCGGGAGCATCTTCAAAGACTGGCTCTGGCTCTGTTTCGATAACTGGCTCAGCAGGAGGATCAGGGACAATAACAGCTTCTGGTTCCGCTTCGACAAGCTTCCCCTTCTTCTTCTTAGCTTTTTCGAGTTTCTTCAACTCTTTAGCAGATAGCACGGGCTCTTCAGCAATAACAAGCTCAGGTTCAGGTTCGGGTTCGGCTGCAGCCTCTGGTTCTGGTTCAGCGACTGCTTCAGGCTCTGGGACGACCTCGGGCTCAGGCTCCTTCTTAGTCTTTCGAAGCGAAATGCCCCATGCACTGCCCCATCCGCCGGCCTCTTCTTTCTTCTTAATTGGCAACGTAGTCTTAGTCTCCCCAAGCTCAGCAAGAAGCTCATCTTCAGGAACATCTTTGACGGCGTCCCAGATGTCGTCGTCAGCAGCAGCAGGTACAGGTGCATCTTCTGCCACAATTGGGACCTCTTCCTCGGGCGGTGGTGGAGGGACCTCCTCAGCAGCAGCTTCAGCCTTCTTAAATTCCATTAAGAATGCAGTGTCGATGCCGGCGGCGACACACTCAGCCTCAAGATTGTCGGCATTCTCTTGAGCTTTGGCAGCGGCATCAGCAGCATCAGCAGCCTCCTGCTCAAGCTTCTCGATCTGCTTTTTCATCTTTTTCTCTTTCGCTTCGCGATCTTTTTTAGCTTTGGACGTCTCTTTCTTGGAAGGTGGGCCTGAAGTCGACTCGAAATCCTCCCTGAGCATTCGGGCGGCATCTTCAGCGTCAAGTCGAGCTTCGTCAGCCAATACTGATGCCTCTGCAGCTGCCTTTGCATCGCTTTGAAGCTTGTCCTTCTCTTCCTGGGCAATGCGGTCAGCTTCCTCCTGCTCTAGACGTGCCTGTTCCGCAGCTTCCGCAGCAAGACGATCGGCTTCTTCTTGTTCCAAGCGCGCTTTCTCTGCAGCCTCTTCAGCCTCCCTTTTCTCGCGGGCTTTGCGCTCTTTCGTAGACTCTTTCTTCTTCGCGGAAGAGCCCCCCCAAATGCTTCCCCAGCCTGAGCTTTTGGTTGCCTCCTCCTCTTTTTTCTTTCTTTCTTCCTCTTCAGTGGCGATGCGAACGAGCTCAGCCTGCTCGGCGTCAAAGCGAGCTTGTTCCTCGGCGGCGGCGGCTTCCGCAGCAGCAGCAGCAGCAGCAGCGGCGGCTTCAGCTTCCGCAGCTTCCGCAGCTATGCGATCTGCTTCCTCTTGTTCCAGACGCGCTTTCTCTGCAGCCTCTTCAGCTTCCTTGGCTTCCTTCTTCTCGCGCTTCTTCTTCTCAGAGGAGGTTTCCTTCTTGGAAGAAGAGGATCCGAAAGCCCCCCACATACTCGTAGACTTAGTCTCCTTCTTTTTCTCCTTTTTCTCCTTCTTTTCCTCAACGGGCGCATCTTCGACAACTTCTGGGGGCGAATCGTCAAGCCCGAGGAGGTCTTCAGTGGCAGATTTGGCGGATTCGTCAGCTGGTGGTGGGGCCTCAATCTCGAGAGGCGCGGGAAGATCAGGTTCGGGAGGTGTTGGTGCCCCGAGGGCGCCCTTCTTGCTCTTTTTGGCTTTCTTGCCTATGTTGAAGGCTGCACTGCCCCAAGGATCATCTTCGTCTGGTTTCTGAACAGGCTCTGTGGAATCTTCCACAACTTCAACTGGCACGTCAGCTTTTGAACTCCTCTTACCCTTACTCCAAGATGGAGCGCCCCAGTCGTCTTCATCGTCGATAGCTGGCTCTTCGACTGCAACAGGCTCTTGGACGTCAGGCACCACAACTGGCAATTCAGGGTCTGATGTCTTGCTGCTCTTCTTCTTCTTGTCCTTGTCCTTTTTGCTACTGCCCCATATTGAGCCGAAGCTCCAGTCGTTGCTACTTTCCTTCTCCTTCTTTTTCTCTTTCTTCTCCTCAATGACAACGACCGGGTCGGGGTCTTCTTCCACGGCGGCATCCTCGGCAGGAAGTACAACGACAGGTTCGGGCTCAGGTTCAACAAGACTCTTCTTGTTCTTCTTTTTCTTGGATGTCGAGGGCAATCCCCAATCATCACCCCAGCCATCATCTTCTGCTGGCGGTGAGACGACTTCAACCGGATCGGCTACAACTTCAGGCTCTGGGGGTGGCGGAGGGGGTGGCGGAGGAGGAGCCTCTTCCTCGACAACCCCTTTCTTCTTTTTCTTCTTGTCTTTCTTACTGGTGCCAATCGATGCAGCCCAGCCGCCGCCCCAGGGATCCTCCTCTTCTTTGACAGGCGAAGGCTCGACAACGACCGGTTCTGGTTCAGCTTCTGGCTCCGGTTCGGGTGGTGGTGGAGGCGGAGGAGGAGGCGGAGGAGCCTCCTCCTCGACAACAGCACCCTTCTTCTTCTTTTTCTTCTTGGAGGTAGTTGCGACAGCACCCCAATCGTCCGCAGCAGCCTCGGCCTTCTTTTTCTCAGCTTCGGCGGCTGCAGCTGCCGCAGCAGCTTCCTCTGCCTCAATTCGTTGCCGTTCAAGTTCTTCCTCCTCAAGTCGCTTAGCTTCGGCTTCCTCCTCTTCCATCCGTTTGAGTTCGGCCTCTTCTTCTTCGAGCTTTTTGCGCTCAGCTTCTTCTTCCTCCAGCTTCTGACGCTCAGCTGCTTCTGCCTCCTCAATTTTCTTGCGCTCTGCCTCTTCCTTTTCTTTCGCAGCAGCTTCTTCCTTCATCTTCTTCTCAAGCTTTTTCTTCTGCGATTTGCTGAGGCCAGCGAAGGGATCAATGGCAGGAACCTCGGGCACTGGCGGCTCAGGTTCTTTGACAGGCTCAGGCTCCGGCTCGACGACTGTTTCAACAAGGGGGATATCATCATCAGCAGCTCCCTTCTTTTTCTTCTTCTTCTTATCGCCGAAGGTGAAACTCCAAGGGTCATCCTCGGCCTTAGGAGGCTCTGCAGCTGGTTCCGGAGTTGGTTCTGGAACAGACTCCTCAAGTAGAGCGGCACTGCCCTTCTTCTTGCTCTTCGACTTGGCCGTGCCGAAGCCCCATGCGTCGTCCTCTGTTGCTGGTTCTGCAGCTGCAGCAGGACTCTTAAATGCGTCAAAGTCAAAATCAAAACCGTCGCCTTGCTTCTTCTTGTCTGAAGAACCCCATGGGTTATCGCCGGACGCATCTTTGGACCCACCAAGCGGTGTTGTGCCAAAGCTCCAGGCCGATGTCCCCTTGGAACCACCCCAACCTCCCGACCAACCGTCTCCACCAAGTAGATCTGTCTTATCCCCAGAACCGCCAAAACTCATGTCGATTTTTGGGGCACCGTCGTCGAGGTTCACGTCACTGAAGGTTTCCGCGGCTGGTGGGTCGGGAGGGGGTGGAGGCGACGGTTCAGCAGCCTGCATTAGTTAGCGCCCCTGCCATATGTCATTACAGAGGGGTCACATCGACGAACCTTCCCCTTTTTCTTCTTCTTCTTCGTAGTCGTTGCGCCAAAAGCCCAATCATCGGTTGCAGGCGTATCGTTAGCCCAGCTGAGGTCTGGGGCGGCTGCGGCGGCTGCTGCTGCTGCTTTCTCAGCCTCCGCTGCTGCTGTTGCCGCAGCGGCCTCCTCTTCCTCTTTCTTAACGCGCTCTGCCTCCTCTTCAGCTGCCTTTGCTGCAGCCTCCTCCTCCTCCTTCTTCAGACGCTCTGCTTCTTCCTCTTGAGCCTGCTTCTTGGTCTTCTTCTTCTTTTTGGTGGCAACGTCGCCCCAGTCGCCCCATTCGTCTTCAGGTTTGTCTTTGTCTTTGTCCCCATCACCTCCGTCCCCACCGTCACCGCCTCCTGAGCCACCGCCATCTGCTGGTGGTGGCGGCTCTTCTGGTGGTGGAGGCGGTTCATCCGGAGGCGAAGGTTCGTCAAAAGCATTTGATGTGTGCTGCGCCTTTTTCGCGGCAGCGTTCTTCTTCTTTTTCGCATGCGATCTGACCCCATCCTCAATGAAGCCAAAGTCGATATCAACATATAGCGATTTCCCATCCAGGAACAAAGAGGAAGACGGCGACGTATCGCAACTTTGACGCAGACAGTAAGGTACATCAGAGCACAGAGAAGCATCGAGAGAGGAGAACGGAGTACATTCGGGCGTATGCGCTGTAGCTAACGCGTCGGTGTACGTGTAATCTGGAGGCGGATCCGCAATGCTGTCGTCGTAAGAAGGCGGTGGAAACTCATCATTACGCAACGATGGCTCGATCCAAAGATCTGTAGTCGGGTTTGGCGGAAGAGGGACCAGCTGTGAAAGCTGGATAGCAAGGTCGGGAAACTGGTAGGCGTTAGACTGTGAAATCCGAGCAACAAACAGACATGACGTTTGGCAGTTGTACTGCTGGGTCGGGTCCAGTGGGGTGGGGAAGGCGTGACCAAGACCGGGGAATGAGCGACCAAACAAAACATGCCGTACCGAGAAAGCGTCTCTAAAATTCCCTTTGTGCTGTCCAACGCTGCGGCATTCCAGCCGCTCTAGCGCACCGACTAGGTGCTCCATCAGACCAGCTACAGGCTCGTCATTCTCAGACGCCCTTCCTGCCATGTCCAACGATGTGCAACTACGTGCGCTCCACGCGTGCGAGCAGCGCGATTCCTCCGCCCAGCTCTTGCGGCGCTCAGCCGAACCAGCCCTCGAGGACGACCAGGCCCTTTGTCTCGGTGAATGCGCGGCGGCAGGAGCGCACGGTGCTATGGCGGGAGACATTGTGTGGGTATCTAGGTATGCGCGAACAGAGGGAGCACGGCGTATACGGGCACATGGGCGCGCTCAAGAACCGCAGGACACGGGCGGCGGGTAGGTAAAAGCGAAGGCGGTGCGAGAGCGAGTACGGTGTTGCGGCGGGCGGTAGATATGTATGTATGTTTGTATCGCGGAGTGTGACTTGGTCTGCAGGTCTCGTCGAAACCGCGTGCGCCCGAGCAGCAGTGGTGGTACACGCAGGCAAAATGCTCGAGCTCGCAGCGCGCAAGTAGCGTAATGTGTTTCTAGTACAGTATCGTATGTCTTCTGGCGCACAGAAGACGTCCGGGCCGGCGGTACAGTCGCGCTTGCAGACTTGCCTTAGATGCGCTCACGCAGCAAACGTCGCCAGACGCTCAGGGTTCGTAGAAACGGCAGGCGATGCAGGATGATGCAGGGGCGCATGCGTGAATGCGACTGGTCACAAGGCGGAAAGCGTGCTGCCCAGCTACCCTCCAGAAGCTCTTCGCCCGGAACGCCAATCGCAATCGGCGCACTCTCCTTCCTTGCTCCCTCTTAGCCGGCAGAGGCGTCCAATTGCTGCTTCAGCTCGCTCATCCAACTTGTCACGCTCGCGCTCAGACCAGCTGGCGGGCTTCAAGGGACGAGGGGTGGAGGCGTGTAATCGAGGGGTAATCAGATGCGCGTGGAGGGGCGAGGGCGAGGTGCGCGGCGGGACGACGCTGTATGAGTCGTGACCGCAAGAGATGTTGACAGCCGCAGCACTTGAATGCAACAAGACAGACGTGCACTGCGCGCTTAAGGGAGAGAGGTTTCCGTCACGAAAATTCTGAACAAGTTAGCGGCCGTGAGTGCATTGCATAAGACCCTCGAGGAGCTGGCTGGAGATGGGGGATTTCGCCATCATTTGCGTGGCCGCCGCGGGAGTGCCAGTCCACTGCACGAAACACCGCTCTTCTTTGCCTAGTCCATCTGCCATGGGCTGCCAACGAGTGGTCTTCTCCACTGTGCCGTCCCCAATTGGCTCTCCACGCACACACATACGAACTCGCGACCGTCACTGGGGCTGTCAACCTTCACCGCCAGTCCGTAAACACCATGGTCTGCCCAATGACACGCAGCGGCAATAATCGGCCCTGCACCTCATGCCAGTGCGCATGAGAGCTGCCGCATTGGTTGTCTCTGAGCGACGTCGAGAACGCAGTACAGCGACAACGCACGCAGTGTTGCCTCTGTGGCTGCCGGTGTTTGACTCTTGATGTGGGGCTGTATGTCAACAGAGCCAAACCATCGATACATGTCTTGACCATGTTGAATTTGTTGACATTGATGGTTTTGGTCGAGCCGGTCATCACCGTCTCCATATATCCGGTGACTGCCACTAGGTATACATTGACTGCAGTCCTGTGACTTTGTATCGGTCGGTATCAACCTCGAGTCGTGGTCCATGCAAGGCCCGACCATGTGGCATTCTGCAATCTTCCACCCTCTTCGAACCGATCTGTCGGTAAAGTCAAGGCCGGTGCAATATTCGTCCATGTTGAATGACCATAAACGATCGCTGTCATTGGCGCTTGAATGCGTAGGTGGCAGCTCTGTTACTGCTACATGCTAGTCTAGACTACAAGCCCACCCACACCAAAGCGCCCATCTCCACCGTCCCCAGGGTATCAATACAAAGTCTAATAAATCTCCGCCCGAGCTGAAATGAAAGAAAGTAGGTGAATAGACACGAAATTTATCCGTGGGAAGCCTAAGCTAAGGAAAATGCTGACAGTACTGTAGCATGGAGCTCATTGTAATCGTAGAATACAGGAAAAGTTTTGTGGATGGTACGTCGTTGGTAGAGATCATAGTCTCTGGCTCGTACAGAGAAGCAACGCTGAAACGCTGTCAGTAGTACTAATACAAATTATATTACGTGAGGGTAGGTCTTCAGAAGGACTGTTCGTCCTCGATCTCCTCGCCAGCTAATATTCTGCGAGCATCATCAAGTCGCCTTCGCCATGCCTGACGGTCGTGCTGCTCTGCGTAGGTGTTTTGCAGGTTCGCACACACGCTCTGGAAGCTTGCCGCCAGACCGTAGATCAGCTGCTTCTCTTCTTCGTTGAGTGCTAGACGTGGCTCATTGCCCGAGCTCTCTGTCAAGATTGCGTAGATTTTGCTTGTCTGCAATCCGCTAGCGAGGGAGCCTGAAGATGATGAGGTGCGTGAGGATCCTCTCGAGATGGCCGTCTGGGTCGGGGAGATGCCATTGCCATTGCCACGGCGCATGTTGATCGCTGAATCTGAGCGGAGAGACAGAAGGGATGGGCGTTGGGAGGCAATTTGCTGATTGTGCGAGATGATCTGCTTGGCGAATTGGTCCATTTGTTCGTTCTCTTCGTCGTCCTCGTCAGACTGGTGAGATGCCGCGGTAGCAAAAGTTGCAACAGTTGAAATGGAATCCACACTTGGATTTCTTTGATGCATCGAAAGGCGTTTTTCAGCGTTGCTGAGGTCGTCATTGTGCTGCATTGCAGTCACAGGTCGAGTGGTGGCGGTGGAGCTGCCAGAGCTGGTGCTGGATCGACGACCTTCGAGACTGTACGTTCCCATTGCACTGTGCAAGAAGAAATGCTCGTAGTCGAAGGCATCGACACGGTCTTCGTGTCGTTCGGTCACGGGCATTTCATACACGGCATCCTCGTAGACACTCTCGCCTCCAGGCCCGGGGGTCTCGCCATTGATAGAAACAAAATCATTGTCGTCCTCGTCGTCGAAGCCGTGCGTCGATTCGGACCTTTCTGTCAGCTCGTCGATGGTACTGGGTGGATTGACACCTGCTTGCTGGATGCCCAATCCTTTTGGACTACGTTCTCGAGAAGCAAGCAGTCTTTCCCCCTCCTTTTGCGAATGAGTTGTAGTGGGCGAGTCGCCATCTTCGTATATGGCTTTCCTTCCAGCGGAATCTGTCCGGATACCCAAACCTGCATTCTGGGTAACGGGCGATGTGCCTGTCTGGTAACCATCTTTGCCGTGGTACCAGACTTCAGACGAGGTAAAAGGGCTTGGAGCACGCAAGCTCTGGATACTTCGACGTCGCATGTTGTCTTCTTGCGCCCTCTGTTTCAAACTCGAAATCCTGCCCTTTAGGTCGTTCATCTGATCACGAAGGCCACTGGTTGCGGACGCGGATCTCTGCAGAGTGTGGCCGTGATCGTCTTCTCTCAGTGTCTCGAGGCTAGGTGGTGATTTCGAGCTTCTTGAGGTCGATCTACCGGGCGTTTGATAGTCGGCGGAGGCCCAGGCATTTCGAGGGTCGCGCATGACTTCGTAGCTGCGAGACTCTTTGATTGGAAACCTCCCATGGCCGAACCCTTCCGGAGACCAGGGTCCGCTTGCAGCACCCATTGCGCTCGATGCACGCTTGCCAGTGCTCATTCTAGATGTGTAGGATGGTGCAAACGAAAGCGGTATCGACGTCTCGCTTGCGCCCCTTGCATGGCTAGGGCTGCCGGTGTTGCTGTTCGAGTATAGCAGCGAGTTACGGTGGGGCGTCCGCGGTGGAATTGGCCCAATGCCAGCATACAAGCGTCGGTCTCGTTCTCGTGTCGAGGCAATGTGCTGCGATAGCTCAGAGGTGCTCCTGATTTGGTTGTAGGTTGGCGACACCACAAGCGACTCCCGGGCTCCCCTAAGGTTACCCTCCATAACCTGTCACAGTCAGCGGTCGTGCTACCAGTAATCCACATCTGGCAACGCATACATTAAGTCGCTTTTTCGCATTGGCCAAAATTAATTCTGCTCTCCGGCTGAGTGCTGCCGATGAGTGTGGGTCGTCTATGTCGTCCTCGTCGCTTCCACTCGTTCGGCCTTGCATCCAGTGCTCATTCTCCATATCCTCGTTGTCTTTCACAGAGGCGCGGGGCATTCTGTCGCGGCGCTCTTGCTCGTCAAGGTCTACGCCACTGTCGTCAAAAGTCCCGTGGCTGTCGAACCCTGGCCAGTTCTCAAAGTCCTCGCTCAGCATGGAGCTTGCCGTGCTGAGTCTGCGGTCATCTGGCTCGTCCCAGCTACCGTTGGAGTGGCTCTTGGAGCCATTGGCGTCTGCGGCAGGTGAAGATGCACGCCCACTGCTGCGCGGCGGCGACCTTTTAGCATGGCCTCCTGAATCGCCCATGTCGCGCAATGTCGAGCGCGAGGACTGTGCTGAGAGCGGAGGCGACTGCTTTTGTTGCGAAGTGCGGCGCCGGCTCTGGGGTGGGCTATCTAGTTTAGGGCTCTGGCTTTGATATGCATCATACAGCGCAGACACCGAAGGCGGGCGCTCGAAGACGATAGACGAGCTGCGCGCGTGGTCGGCTTCGCAGCCCGGTAGAATCATGCCTGCATCTGAAAGGGTCGGGCTGCGCTGGCTCGACGGCATGCGCTGCTTGGCTGCGATAGCCATGCTTGCAGATGCTTGCGAGGGTATGAGGGATTCGGCTAGGTTAGTCTACCTCTCTGGGGGATCTGAGCATGATCTGGCAGACGCCGTGTGCAACGCAGTGCGGCCGCCACGGTGAAGTCGCAAAAGAAAGAATGTCACCGAATGAGACAGGACTCGAGCAAACCAGAGACACCAGGCACACGCGTGCGACTTTCATTAGGCCAGCTCCATTAGGGCCTGCGAACACGGCTGCACTGGCCATCGCCTTCTTGCAGGCGTGGTTTAGGGGATGATAGTGCCGGGAGGATCGACAACCCCGGCAAATTGAGGCAGCCTCCGCCGCCTCCTGTTGCGCTGATTTGCTGCCAAACCGAGGCAGACCAGAGTTAAAATCACTGGCGCCAGGGGATCTTTGTGCCATTGACCAATGGCTCCAGCGCGTTCACTCGGCAGTAGTCTTTGTCGTCGGGAAAGGCCCAACGTTCGAAGGCGTAGAACCGGCTGCTGAGCCTCAGACGTCGTTGCAGGCGCGTTCTGGGTGCGCAAGAATACGGCCATGTACGCCTGCACAGAATTGTGCATTCCTGGCGTGACTCGATGCAGATTAATATACAAGGTACCGCTGCCCTGCGGGTCTTTGACCCCAACGTTCGTCTGAATCGGCTGCGCACCTCCATGTGGGACTGCAGGCTAGCCATCTAGATCGGGGCTGCCTGATGAGAGAACATCAAGGTTTGCCCTACTGCGCAGCTATCGAGATGCACTATTCAGATCGCCATCCCGCTACAGCTCCTTGACATCAGCCAGCCGTTGACTGACGGCCTGTTGACGCGGGTTCATTTGGTGTGCTTAGCCTTTAAGTGGCGCCTTGCACGTTCATGGGTCTCACATCAATTTAACTAGGTACATACCAAGGTCAATTGCCGATATGAATTTCCAGGCGGTCTTAACAGCAATGCGCTATGCTCGAATGCTCAAGGTTACGACCAAAAGCGACGAGCACCCGGTATTTTGGAGTTGTACCGCTCCTGTCTAACGGCAAGATCGCAATCGGCCTTGAAGGCTATGTATGGTGATACACGAACCAATCGTCATATAGCAATACCCAACGCCATCTGAAGCACCGCTCATGATACAAACTCCATGCCATGCTCGCTATGCAAAAAGTAAGACCAAATTACAGTTATCTAAGTAAAGTCATCGTCATCATTCCACCCCAATGCATCGTATATCGAGGGCTCTTGGATCTGCTTTTCTGGGGTTGAAAACGCGATTGGAGCCGTGTCTGCGTGTAACCCCGTAGTCTTCAAAGGGGTAGCTTCTACCACCGGTGGTGTCGCGGCCCGTGGAGTGCTACCCGCAGCTTTGACAGGGGTTTCAAATATATTCGAAGTCGGACAAGGATCCTCCGGAAACAGTCGAGTTAAGCTCTTCACAGGGGTTGCAAAAATCGTCCTACGAACTGGTCCTGAGGTGAACAGCATTGTCGTCGATGCTTTTGAAGGTGTCTCTGCAATGCCTGGCTGCGCTGGCTCCCGAGCCGTTGCCGTTACACTACGCTGAATCGTGCCCGGTACAGCAGAGGGCCGTGAACGAACGCCAGAGGATGGAATGCAGACGCTGCTCGGAGCGACAGGTTCAGTAGATGCTGTCCTGACAAATGGATTCTGTTGAAAATGTACCGGCGTTTGCTCCACCATGTTTGTTATCTTCCGGTTGGCGCGAGGTGTCGCGGTGACCTGTACATCCTTCACTACCTTCCGCACTGGGTTGGCAGGCTTTCTAGAGCGGGTTGCTGAGCCAAGCCCACGTTTCTCAATCTCAGCCATATATGCACCTGCAGCCAGGTCTCGATTTGGCTTTTTGAGTGTGGCGATAGCCTCTTTGAGGTCATCTTCAACTCGCGCTTTATGTTTCATCTTAGCTGCAGCCGCAGCTGAGGTTGCCGTCAAGTCCATCTCGCGACCCTGAAGATGTCTCAACTGCGACATCGACTGTCTGGCCCGTGAAGGGCTGCGTTTAAACGGTATTGCTGACAGCGGTGCCTCACTCGTTTCTCGCTTGATGCTCTGCTCTCGCAACAGAGCCGTATCCGTAGCAGAGCGCGCCAGAGTCGGAGTTCGTCGGTCCCCTGTCTTGCCAGTGGTATCGGTGGCAACTCTTGCCAATGACCGACGAGACTTTTTGGACTCAGGCTCCTTCAGATCTCCAGATTTCTTGGACTTAAGAGGCGGCCGCATTGCTTTACGTTTAGAGGACGCAATGACGGGCCCACCGAGCTTTTTGTTGACGTGTAGAGCCTGCTCAGGGAGTCGACTCATGTAAAACGGCACGATCACTTCCACACAGAAGCTGTGTAGCCGGTCACTTCCATCTTTTCCGTTTCCATCTGCGTTATCCTGCTCTTTGGCGGTCTTGGCGTCGAAGTCTATGATCCCAGTCTCTTCCGTTGCATGCCAAATGCTCAATTTATCCAACAATAGATCCAATTGCAGTGATATATCATCGAGCTTCTTCTTCCGCTTCTTCGGCTGCGTTTTCGTACCGTCTTGCAATTGCTGATCTTCTCCCATTGGTATTACATCTTCTGAGGGCCCCTTGTAGGCCGCCAAGGATTCGAGTGCGATCACTTCGAGCATGAGTATCATCTGTGCCAGTGTCTCGCGGACTCGCAAATCCCCAATTCTCCGCTTGATGCGTGACTCTAAGGGTTCCTGTCCCGCACTGGACATCTCGGACCTCCACCACTTCCTAACAAAGACCTCTTCCATAGGGTAGACGCCGTCACGGCTAATCTTAGATTTCTTCTTAGATTTCTTCGCTTTACCTGACCTTGTGGCGGCTTCATCATCAGAGACTATGCCCACAGGGATGGCCTGAACGATGGAAGGCAGTTTGTCGTAGTATTTCTTCTCACTGGCTTTTGGGCTCAGCAGCATTGACCTCAGGAAAGTTACTAATTCATGTGTTCGCGGGGCACTGTCCTCGGCCGAAGTGAAAGCGTTGCGTACTCGCGTCAATGGCCCCTTGGCGAAGTACGCGAGTGATGTTTTCGATGTATAGACGGCGGTGAGATATTGTTGGACCAATGCTTCGAGGTGCTCTTGGGCGGAGGGACGTTCCTCCGCATACTCTTGAAGTAATCCAACTGTGATAGCACCGTCCGTCTCGATCACATGTGAAACGTCGTGAACTGCAATCTGACGAGGCTCTGCCTTGACACGCAATCCCTCCAACGGCTTTCGAACCATGGACATCCTTGCACGCTTCGCCGGCCATGACGGAGGCTCTATGCTGACCGCCGCAAGCTGCCACCATGGCCCTCCCGCGAAATGGTTGTTAGTAGGGGCCATGTGAGTAGGATAGGCTGTCGCGCTAGATGCATGCCAAAGCTGTGCCGTTTCGCGTTCTTGTAACCAAGAAGCAAGCTTACATATACTGTAAATCCCGGCCTGTATTTGCTGTATGGCATATAGTGACAGGTTTGTCTCGTGCTGTGCAATGAGCACCTTGCTCCCTGCAGACCCCTGCTCCTCACGTCCTACATCGCCTTCCAATATTTCGATATGTGCTGTGAAGAAACCATTAGGCGGATGTTGCACGTCAATACTTCTATCGAGGAAGGCTAGCGGTAGTTGACAACGGCTGATGACCCGTACTGGCTTGAATGTGGCTGGCTCGGAGTATGAGGAGTCTGGGTGTGGCCTGATTGAGAAAGGTGTGGTGTGGGAATCGAGTTCGCTGGCAGAGTCCTGCTTGTGCTTTGAGGATGATTGCGGTCTGGTTTCGTGGCGTGTCGCGGTAAGTTCAAGGATATGAGCGGACGTGTTTCGTTCGGACTCAAGCATTGTCGTCGCCTGCGCTGCATATGTGTACATCGGAGCTGCACATGGCGGTCTTGCGTGTGGACAGCATGGGATCGTATTTGTTGCACTGGACGGGACGGTCCCGCACTGGTACGCGTTTCTCAGAACGCGCCAAAGCACCACGCTAAATGTGTCGCGCTAAGTGCGTCATTGTACCCATGAGCAACACCCTTGTCTTCATGCAATAGAACGCACTTTCAACCTCAGTACAACTTCGTTCTTGAGCGTGCTACGACGGGAAGCTGGGCTTGGTTACAGTGACTTTGGATGCCCTCAACATTTGTACGTTTATAGCCCGAGATCTGACCGGCTGCATCTAAAGGTACGTACCCAGCATACAATGATAGGTCTTGCATCATCATAAAAGGATGATCGCAGTACCGATTGTCGTGAAGAGGTTATCACAGAATCCGATTCCTTGTGATTCGAAACCCCGTCGACTGGCTACGAGCGGCCATGCCACCTTTACCGGTATCCAAATGTTGAGCGCAGAGCCATTGATAGCGCAAATTATGAAGATGAGGTTTATAAATCATATTGCTTATAGGACCTTGAGCCCTCATCAAAGAATGTGTCAAGCTGTTGCATATCATTAATAAGATCTACTCTGCTGGCAATGCACGAGCCTTGACAATGGCGGATGATTGTCTAAGAGCACGGCTACGGTTACGGCTTCTGGGTGGCAGCAGTCTTGGGTCGATCTTTCTGATTGGCGCAGTAATTCATTACGAACCGACGGTACTATGCTGAGGATGTTCTGGGATTCTTGGTGGCGAAAAGCCTTTCAAGTTGGCAGGAGTTCAAGATGTTATCGTAGGCCAGATATCACCCAGACACTATGAGAGGCGTACCCACGTCGTACTATTATAGCGTTCTTCTTAAAATCTACTGGACAAATCATACAATATAGATTTGATTATCTCGAACGCTCACCCTTCCAAGCCCTGTGAGCCTTCACAACTCGAGTCGTCGTATGGAGAATCCAAATTTTCGACATGCTAAGCTGCACCTGCGGTGGCGGCAATCACTCCATTTCTCCTGCTACGCTTTCTCTTCTGTTTATTCCTCTGATGTTGCCTCAGATACTCTTTAGTCGCATGTTGGCTATGGACTTGGTCTGAGTTGTTTAAGTAGCCATTTGAACATTTGCCCGGGTACTGTTGCTCTTCATTGTGCATCTTTGACCCCCGCTGTCCCATGACGTGAGTTTTATTTGGTTTCCGTATGAATGGAGTGGAATATTCAGATGCTCGATATCTTTGGTTGGCCCAATCAGCTCGCTGAGACGGAGTGCGTTGAGATAGGGAAATTGGGTGCGGTATTGTAGGTGTTATGGAAAGTCCAACAGGGGCTCTACCATGGTAGCATATATACTTGATGGATCCCGTGTAGTAGCTGTTCGAAAATATTCATAAATTGATCGCTAGTCACTTGAAAATCGAATACGGAAATCCGTACCTTCGTCCGACCGCATCAGCAGCATCAGCAGCACAGCCGCAGATCTGCGGAAGGCGCAGTCAGTAAGTTCGCAAGCCGCGACAAGTGCGGTTGGTATCTATCAAACCCGGGAATAAGCCACGCACCACCTTATAGACATCTCAAAGTCTGCGAAATATTTCAAACTGGAGAGGGAACTGTGAGAAGGGCTTCGGGAAACTAGAGAGTGCATTCTATCCGTTAAATTTCACACCGTTCTTCAGCATCACAAATGCCAGCTTTCAAACTTGAATTCAATCAATTATAGTACTACAGTCTGTTCAGAAAATCATTGCTTGGATCAAGGACTAAATGTTGACAAAATGCCCTGGTTGGTCCGATTGTATTTGATCATAAAGCCACTACGGACACGAGCACTTATTAGTACCCGTGTTCTATTCATCTGGAAGAGCACACTTAGTACAGATATTCGTTCACTATTCTTTATCTCTTACTGACGCCAAACCTGCTTCGTATCTATCTGATGACACCGATTATTATTAGGGACAGTGAACGGTATCGCTTCGCTCGATGCATTCTACTTGTCCCTGCAATAGCTCAAGTAATCATGGAGCTTTCGATGTAGCTACGCCGTCAATCAGTACCGTGCATATCCTACTCCTGCATGTTGGGTGCATCGACCAAGCCAAACACTTGGTGATCATTGGTCAAGGGTAGTATAATGGTTCTTTGAATAACGATCCATAAATTAATGCGAATGCTACCACCACCCATTCACTCAGATCACCAACAAATTGAAATTCAGATCAAAGCAGAACATCAGTACTGGATTAGTGGCTAGGATTGGTGATCAGCCTCCGTCATGGAAACGATGTACTCTCAACATAAGAGAGAAGCTTGGTGCAGCTACATCGAGCATGAGTGCATCTCTCATTTTGAGATCAAACGCGAGCGTTCTAACATGATTCAAGAGCTTCGAAATTCTATAATTTCGCACACCAGAGGCACATTGCATCAGGCACCGTGATGAAGGACTGTTCTTCAGCCTATCTCCCCAAGG
The DNA here is from genome assembly GCA_011058905.1 of Curvularia kusanoi. Classification (NCBI taxonomy): domain Eukaryota; kingdom Fungi; phylum Ascomycota; class Dothideomycetes; order Pleosporales; family Pleosporaceae; genus Curvularia; species Curvularia kusanoi. The sequence goes on along the minus strand of SWKU01000015.1, from coordinate 250,205 downwards.
CTTCTCGATACTCTGTATATGACACAACTCCAGTGATTCAGTCTTGTTCATTATAAATCAAATGACTGCCGTAGCGCGGAAGGTGCTTTGTTGTCTTCTCATGCCTCGAAACGCACAGTACAACTCAGCCGCCAGGGTGGTTCAATTCCTTCTATAAGACACGGGTAGCCATTGTAGGATACTTGACACCATGTTATTTGTTCAAGTCTGTGTAGATAGCATTACGGATGAAGCTAAAATTTGCCGTGGAGGCATTCACAGTCCGAGATCACATCAAGTCAGAACTGCAGTCACTCATCATCGTGTTAAAATTAGACTGCCAATATCGCTACTCTCCATCCTGAAACACACCATGAGCAGATACGCTAGGATGCCGTCTTCTGCACTTTCCCAGCGAGTGCTCTTACCTCTAAAGCCTATTGCCACATTGATGGCCTATTTTCATCGAGCCAAGTCAGGTTTGAGAAGTTGCCCGCTCGGAAGCCCGTCTCATCGATCTCCGCACTCCACATTTAACGCCAGCTTGGACCATCCAGGGCATCCCCACTTGAGCCACGGAGATTGTGAGTTCGGATCCGAACGAAACCTCTTATCATAGTGCTCTTCATGCCATCAAGTATTGAACGCACGAGAAAAGCCCTCGGCATGGCCGGCTTGTCGTTCTTTTTGCCAATTTTACTGTGCCGAAATAAAGAGGGTTGGGACCGTGGGAATATTATCCATACAGCACCTTGTCAATGCAGATTCTCGAAAGGCAGCTCTTCAACCGAGGTCTTCGAGACTAGTCGATGTAGATTCTGAGACGCTGCGGATCTTAAGAGAGGTATGCAATAGATTAATCCTCTAATCCAGTTCTTCTCTTCCAATCGAATACTTCAAGATTACAGTGGACAATCAGGGCTGGCGAGGCGCTGTGTTATATCGGTGGACTAAGCGCGTGGAGAGACAACAAACAAAGCGGTGATACTGCTCTCGTGATCAAAGCGCAGACACATTCAACAGATTGAGATGCATGAAACGAGAATCGTACTTACGGACACTCCTACTTCAGGACATGTCAAATGTAAAGGTATCGATGTCAAGATGCTATTGTTACTTCATGATGTAGAGCCAGGGCACTGCACTCAAAACCACGCTTGGCAAGTAGTCAGAGTGCAGGCATATCGAGACGGCATGCGCAGTAACAGAGAAAGTTGTCACAAAAAGTGGCCAGTGGCCAAAGTCAGAAGATCGAACGTATTCCAAAGCAACAGCTCAGCTGCTCATGCTCGGTCGTATCACTACACAGATCTCAAGCACATTGACTGCAGTGCAACGACCCCTTCACTTCCATTGTTCAGCATTTCGGGCTTTTGGCACATCTCGGAGAAGCGGCAGTACACATGACACAACCCAGCCCAGCAAGTTTGCACGAGGCACCCGAGTAAGACGTACCGTTTATGGTAGGGCTGAGACTCTACACTTACCCGTCCAATTATCTGACAATCCTGCATGTCGAGCCCGCTTGCACATATACACCTCGCTTCGCCTGCATGTAACACTGCCTCGAGGCCGCTCTCAACCAGGCAGAAGACGCCGTCGGCCAGCGTTGCATCGCGTAGCCGCCATACCACGTCGTCGTGCTCCCACCTGTTACCGTAGTCTGCCATAGCTGTCCCGCGAATCGAGCCCCATGACGGTAGAGCAGGTCTCGAACTCTCTCGCGTACGTTTCTCAAAGCAGGTAATGTTCCGACACGTGATGACAAAGGGTCCATATATCTGCACCCGTCTCAGCCCTACTGTCTGTCAGCATGCGAGTCCTATTGCTGGTGCTATGGTGGATGCACGTGCTGCGGCGGCTGGCCATATAGCCCGTCGCCCGATGACATCGGTACAACGGCATTGAGTCGGCAGTCAGTGCTCAATACAGACGTCGCGGAATAACGGTAATATTGCGATCGTTATTGTGGCTGGGGTCTGCGGTTGATGCCGCGTGTCGGTACGGACACGGAGTTGGCTTCAATCCCTCAGCCGAGTCCGCATCCGCATTGCCTAAAAAGGGAGAGTGCTGCCACCATGGGAGTGGAGCGGAACATGGGTGAGAGAGTGAGACAGGAAACGTGGTGCTGTATTTGCGGGTCTCGATATTAGTAGCACAAGGCGTAATCAGGGCTACATGTGTATGGCCTGACGCCAGGCAAAGAAGTGCCCAAAATCCATTGGAGTCAATAGGGGTCGCCGCAGGCGCGTCGAGACTGCTGGGTGTGGACCTTGACTCCTCCCATGTGCGGCACAAACGGTATATGCGAAGGCGTGGTCGAATGTAATGAATGTGCCGACAGAATATTTCACCTCCCAGCACAATCCGCGTCGCCAAATTCAGGGATTGCCTATTATAGTGCGGCGGGGAACGTCAAGCGAAAGGATCCCCAATTCAAACCACGTTGTGCACGTTGCCTGTTCTGTGTGCTTGTTGTGCCCCGGGCCCTGGTGCTCTACGGTGCCTGTAGCAAGGACCAGCAAAGTGTAGAGATCAGCGCAGCTTTGGGACTTTGAGGCGAGAACAAGCCCGCGGCCCTGAGGATCTGCTCATGTCGAATAAGATTACGACGTTTGCGAGATTGCATCCACCAACGCTGGACGCAATTTATGCTCGAGCATAGTCGAGCACCTAGGAGCAGGTCCAGTGTGTCTCCGCCCAGCCAGAAAGTCGCCATTGTCTCCAATTGGACGTGTTTCGGCCCCCAATCCTCCACACAAACCCAGTCTTATCACAGACTGATGATTCGTTGCAGCGCAATCGCGCACTGGAGTGCTGGAGTTGTCTGCCGTCAAATCATGCCAATGAGCGCGCAATGCATTAAATCGCAGGCAGAGACATTGGCACCTGGACTCGTCACCGGTTTGTGCGGGGTGGTGTTGAGAAGATGCACGCAGATTACATTAGATAAGTTGAAGCGAGGTCCACCCAACAGGCTAGCGGAAGGAAGGAACGAGGAACGAGGAACGAGGGCGCTCGGGGCAGGGCAGGCAATTGCATCGGAATCCCATCCCAAGCCACGCTGGGCCCCGCTTCCTGGTCTGATTCATTGGCCTAGAGCCCTTCTGCGTCACAAATTCCCAGAAGTGGACAGCAGCTCGCCGCTCGCAGCTTGCAACCAAATCGGGCTATCGATAAAGCCCATGTATGCAACACACCAGACCAGGCGCGGGTTGTGTTGCGCTGCTTTGTGGCCGTCACGAACAACTTGTGAATGAGGTGAACGAGGGGAGGTATTTGGTAAGACGACATCCACAAAACTCGCTCCTGCATTGGTATGGTCATCGTCGTCATCAGCCCTATGGGAAGAGCCTCTTCGTGTCAGTAAGCACTTGCGCAAAGCTCCCGTTCGCAGTGTCCAGGTCGGATGCTTGGCGAAGTTGAGTGCTTACTGTGAACCTGGGGCAAGCGAGAGGCGTTCATAGAGTTGCAACTCAAAAGTATAATGTCACGATGCACAAAGACGGCCCCAACCTGCGAACACGGAAGCAGGTTGCCAAATGCCTCAGCTCTAACTTCCACAGACCAGCGGGCCAGCATATGGCTACGCTGGTGCCTTCAGCTCGCTCGTCGGGGTTTCCGAATCCACCTGCTTTGGTCGGCTCCACGCAGGCCTGCATTGGACTTAGCACGCTCTGCTGTGCCTCGTTTTTATTTGCGGGCTGGGATGCCGTACAAGCGTCGATTAGTGTCGTGCTCGAGCCAAGTAAGGCTGAATCTACACTTCTCCACTTGTGGCTGTGAACCAGACCTTGGGGCGAGTGACATCGACGGCCAATCTTCGCCGCGATAGCCGGTGGCATCTCGTCACTCCAGTTCAACTTCTTTGCATCGACTGCATACAGCAGACCGGCGTTTCGGACTTTGAAATCCGTTTATCACCGGTGCACAATGGTCTGCGTGACATTCGCTTGAGATGAACTACGTGGACTGGGCGCCCCGTAGTTTCCGGCGCTAAGGGTTCTGTCAAAGACACAAGTTCCACAGTGGTTTAGCTAGCACGGTATCAGTCTGCTGACTCATCAACTGCCATCACAGTACTCACCCCACGAATCACTGGCATGAATTGATGTGAGGAATGCACACGAAAGGAAATAAAGGCAAAGCTGCGAGCGGAACTTGGTTATCATCGTGACGTCGATCAGGTTTATACACAGGCTCTAAACCAAAGCAAGTGGGAGGCCTGAGTTTGTACCGCATCGGCCCAAGAATAGACCTTGAGGTCAGGCCAATGAGGCACGCTCGGCTCCTGCCGCTGAGCCACGGCTGTTGGCTGGAATCTGAACCAGTGAAAGCTGGCTGTTCGTCGACTTTGATAGATGCATTTTCTTCTGATGCCTTTGAAGATCCCACAGTACCATCACATCTCTCTTGCGACTGTAGGCCGGAGACTCATTGAGGCACTATGCTTGTCGTGATGACCGGGTGCCTTTTAAAGATCGGGCTTGCACCGTGTGGCTGGTGATGGGAGCATATCAGTATCGTAGCGTAGCGCGTGCGTAAGTGCGCTTGCCGCATCTTGTAAAGCCTTCGCTAAAAACAAGCCGGGTAACAGCCACCGTTCCCAAGTGTCGGTGCGTGGCTCACAGGGCCGTCGAGCGACAGCTTCCAGTGTGGTAGCGCGTGGCTAGTCGGAATGATATATCCTCGGAAAGGGCCGATGAAACATCTGCTTCCCGTGAAGGTGAACGAGTCACAATTCTTAGACTGATTGTGAGTATGCCATTGCTCGACATATTGGGATGCCTAATCCAGCAAAATCGAGAGAAGTGGTATGTTCCGATAGGTATTAGACCATGCGCAATAGTACGGACGATACGTCTTCCGGCCTTGGACGAGCAAGTTTCGAGGTTGCTATGGGAAGTGCCATGCTTGGGTTGATTCGTTGCGGGATTGAGTGCCTGAACGTCATTGGCCCGCGATGGAAGGGCGGCGCGGGGTACAGTCCGATTATTCAGCGCATCTGCAGTCTGGTATGGGTGGCTTTACGCCCTTCGAGTCGGGCGCATGTGTTAACCCGACGGCGTTTACGGAGAGCAATCTTCGGCGTGATAAGCACACTCACCTGAAGGGTTGATCCGCTATTCTTTCTGCGACTCCGATCTGGATGTGCACCTCATGGTATGATACAGTGCCATTAGCAAAACTCTGTCTCCAAAAGCGTGCCCAGGCAGCGTGGCCAACCAATCCGGAAAGGGTGCAGTGAGGCCCAGGGTTCCGTCATCTATGGGCTTCCGAGCTTTGTCACTTATGCTTCCATCGCACACGGACGAAAAGAGAGCTCTGTGGATGATTAGAATGTCGGGAGCCCGAGCAAAAGCTCTCCAGTGACAAGTAAACAGAAAAGTCGTAATGCGTGATTGCTAATAATGCAAACTCCGGAGCTCAAAAGTTGAGTCCGGACGACCGAGGACGAGTTGCCTTAGCGAATGCTTTGTCAATGCAGATAACGCAAACATTCCAGCTGCATCTGAGTATGATACTGCATCGACCAGATTGTTTTGTCACCACCCCCATTATGTGCCAGCCTTGCTCACCGTTCTTGCGCCGTTGAGTCTCGCGCGGTACCCCTGAGACCCGGTGAAGCTAGTGTGTTCGCTTCGATGCATGGCTGCCGAACATCGTATGAGAGCAGTTCATGATCGGTGAACACCCTCGCAGCCAACAGTCCAACTTGAGCTTTGACACCGACTGTGGGGTCCTGCCAAGACTAGAACGGCCTCGCCAGCCAGACACGTGTTGGTGATTCATGTCTGCCTTCAAGACAGGCAAGAGAAATGAGCATCTCTCCATTTGGAGGCTGTACATAGTACGTAGCGAGATGGCACAGATAGCGCGAGAGCCGCCAGTGGACTATGCGCCCCAACATTGTGCAGTGCAGAATGCTCATGCATTCGTTCGAGCGAACGGCGGCGTCCACATCAAGCAATGCAGCACATCCACAGCTGCGAAGCGAGCAAGATGCCGCAATCGCGCCGTTGCGTATTATCGGCATAGAGCATGCTGTGGTTTGCAACATAGAATCAGCAGTCGGACCTACATATGCCTGCTGCATAAGGGCTGCAGCCTTATACCTGCTCCAAGGCTTTGCTTTTTTGTCGACCGCGAAGACAAGGCGAATCTCAAAGGGTTCGCCGACGTGTCCAACGAGGGACAACGTGCGTGCGACTAGTTTTGTCCGCTGGAACGTTTCGAAAACAGCTCCTAACAATGCGGCGTCACCATAAGCGACCCCGATGTGCGGTTATCCACCTTCGGTGCATAGTGACGGGAGGACAATCCCACCCGCAACTGCCACGCGGACGTGTGTCCGGATCCAACTGAGTGTGTGCAAGGCGAACACTCTCGAGGTTACCGCCCCGCGAACGGTGAAGCTGAAGCGTGGCAGTCTAGCGACGAAGCTCTGATACCTGAGCAACGTCGACTCATACGCGAACTGGCTCTTGGATCGCGGAGATACCGAGCGACATGTTCACCCGCACTGGTCCGCCCATGTGACATGCCCTCACGAGCTTGTCGCTGCCTGAACATGGTAGTACACAGGACGCCCCAGGAACACAAAGGGCGTTCACATGTCGTACATATTCGCGTTGACACGATTATGTGGGAAGCAACGCTTAGTTCGCTCGCCCCTGATGTGCATAGCAGGGCTATAGGGCTGTCGTGAAGGAATGTTGTTGGAGATAAACCTCTGCCGTCATAATCACGACCGCCTTGCCGGACTAAGACTAAAAATAGCGCCGTCTGTATACAGCACGAATCAACAACACAGCACGATCGTACAGCCGTGAACACACGCATTCGAAAAACTAGACGCTACTTTTGCTGGCGGCTATGCTTGCGTCACACGTCTAGGTTGTGTGTGGACTTTGCCGCATTTGTTCGAACGGCGAAGATGGACCTGTGGAGGTGTAAACTACCGGTGATTGTCCATCAAAGTGTTTTAGCATCCCTTCGCATATGTCGCTCAAAGAGGATAAAAACATGGCCAGGTGTGCTGCAGCAGTGCAGCGACGGCCCACACGGCGCATTCGCGCATCCCCACAATCTGGGTATGGCTTGTCACATGACAGCCTCGCATATACCACCTCTCGGCTTGGATTGTGTGCAGCGGTGTGGGAAATACAGAAAACCCGAGCAACTGGTTACTTGCAAGGCAAGATATTGATTCGAGCCACTCAGAGGCAGACACAAGGGCCCACTGGCAAGGGATTGTGGTACATCTAACCTAAAATGGATGACAAGTGGGTCTGCCTTATATCTAACTCACCGCGACTCACTATCTCAACTTCAATGTCGGCGAGCACCATTTACAGACTGTCTTTTCGAAGCAATGAGCGGACATCGCGATGTGGATCAACTTAGTGGGTGGCATGTTGTGCAAAATGCGTTGTACTGGCGGTGGGTACTGTGGATGCTACCTGACCCTCACAGCAAAGCGATGCTGCAGCGCATGGCATGCCTGAGCAAGCTCGTTATGACCACCGATCGCTGTATTTATAACGCTTTAAAGGGATACTAGCTATTGGAGAAGCCATGACGTGCGTCTCTACGGTCGTAAATATCTTAGTAATTGTCATTCCGACAGTTTCCGTTTGCTTCAGATCATCCGAGAGTGTCAAGTATGATCGGGTCCAAGCACAAATGACTCTTCGACTTGTAGACAAGATAACGACAGAGCAATTAAGATGTCTGCTGGTATACGTCGTCGGTGTCTCAGAGAGCTGGAAATAGTGTCACCGAGGCGCCTGACGGATTTATCACAGCCCTGCTATGCATAGTAGTCATTCGACGTGCTGTCTCGGGGGCTTGTTACGCACCGAAGCCGTTGGTAGCAACATCCGTAGATCCGTCCAGAATTACAGATTGCATTGCCGGTAACATTTAACAATAGCATTGGCTCGCTAAGGTATCGAGGGAGCGACCCGAAACTCCAGCAGGAGCACCGCGTGTAGAGAGACACGCTGGGCCAAAGCAGTGGAATCTGCTTTCCGGGGCTGTCCCTGACAGCTGGAGCCCTTTGACCTGGATACGGACCGCAGCTGTGATCCAATGGCCTCCTCCCTGGTATCACAAATGCTGACGCGGAGACGGCGTAATAGAGGCCGGTCAAAAACCCACAACTCACTGGCTCCTCGCGGCCGGATGCAGGCTGTGGAATGAGTATCAAACATCTCCAATGATAGAAACGCAAGTTCATTGCCACTATCTCATGAAACTCGCCGTGCGTTGGCTCAGGTTCTGGCTCTAGCCGGTTGTCAAGACGAGCATGGCTGCGACTTCCCGAGCCCTTTGTCTGAACCGGGGGCTAGCAACGTAGACCTTTTCCTATTTCCAGCGTCGACCCCACACTGGCGGAGAGCCCATGAAAAGCTGAAGATCCATGGTCTGCAGATCGAGACTGGTCACTCGAAAGCTCCTGACAAGTCCTTGAGACATTGTCTACGTGTCCATGAGAACAGACTAGCTCTTGAGAGTGCTGTCCACCGGCACGTCTCAGTGGCTATTGAGGAACGACCTAGGAAGATGATTTTCAAAATTATAGCGGACTTTCCGTGCGCCTGTACCTCGAGTCCCACAATTGCCAACGCTCGGTCGAGACAATATCGTTGCATGCGGTTGAAGCAAGCTCGAGGATCCATGCTCATGCTCCGTGACCATAACACACTAGAGGATGGACGGGACGAAAGGCCTAGTACTATTTCTGGCGGCAAGGGAAATGAGACCAGTCCCTTGATCACATATGAAGCAGCCTCTAATATCGCACTCCAAATCGTGACCAGTACTGTATGTGTACAGCTAGGAACAGATCGGAAGCACATTAATGTTTTGAAGAAGTTTGGGACCCGACGCAACCTGCCGTCTTTGACAGTAGTGATACCTCTGAATTTAGCCACGAGTATTCAAAAGGTACGACCTGGCAAGGAAAAGTATCCGTGAACCATTATGCAATCATGATCTTCCCCATCGGGCGGTCTAACTGCAGTGGCTCAGTGCTGTCAGTGTAGGCGCAGCCGCGGGGGGCCTGATACAGGGCAGAGCCCCACGATAGGTGCAAGGCGTGCCACCAGATTATTGCACTACTTTGGCATGGACAGTTCAGTCATTGCCAGCAGCTTTGAGGCTTTCCCCGTGAAAGTGATTCGGCAAGGCCCATTCCAGCGCTAATTGGGCTGGCAGTGCAAGCATGGCAAAAAGGCGTTGCTCCTGCCCTACTAGACACGGACGACAAGCTTTGGGCTGACTGGGCTACCCGCAGGTGGGAACCGTCCTCACCGCGCTGCAGTGCCTGGAAGCATCAAAGTGCTGATGAGGCGGCGGGAGAGCGTGGGGACGGTGCGTAGGGCTGCTGGCTGTGAGACGCTCGTTTGGTGGAGTGCCTGGGGCTCAGGGAGCGGCTGCGGCTGGTCGAGGGGGAACGGCGAAAATGGAGGCCTCTATGGTAAAGTTAGACGACATGACAAAGCGAGCTAAAAGCATCTGCAGCCGGGATGCAGATGAGGACTAGCCCGATGCAGGATATGGTGTCCAAAGCAGCGATCTCCTCTTGTGGAGGGCTTCTGCAGCGAGCGTGCCGTGTCCGCCGACGAAACGGTCAACGGCGCTGGCGCTAGGGATTAGCAATCCACCGCCGCACCGCGTCAGTGAGCGAGTGCCCGACGAGTCGCGGTGTGCCGCTCTCCCCCAAGCTTGTGCGTGCGCGAGGACGCAGTGAGGGTAGCCAATCAGACGGCGAGTTGTGCGACGGCGATGATCTGGTGCAAGCCCCCCTAAGCCCCAGCACACTCGTGGGCCTTCGTTCACCAACACCGCCCTGGGAGATATGCAGGGCGTTTGGTGCGCGCCCACGCCCACGCCCATTCCGGAACTCCGCCCAGCAATGTGATGTGTGCAATTTACCCAGAGGAGCGTCGTCTCGCCGACCACTGCGTTGTTGCTGCTGCCGCTGGCCCCCAAGGCAGAGCCGGCTGCTGGCGGTGCGCTGCGGTTGTGCCTCCGTCGACCATGCCTCCCGACTGCTCTGCTCTGCGCGCAGGGCATCACGGGTGCAAGTGCAGACAAGAGCAGCTTGCAGCGCGGGCGAATGTGATGATGGAAGCACTCGCACAGCATACGCACGGAGTTAAACACGGATCCGAAGACGTGTTGGCCAAGAGGCATAGGGCTGGTGGTGCTGGAGGAGGGCATGGGCGCGGCGCAGGGGTTTGGAGCGGCAGACCGCCGTATCGAAACACAGACCGATGGCCAAACCACTCTACTCTGCACCCATGCATACGGCCCCCGACTTTCCCGTGTGCTGAGCCTTGACAGCCCCCATCGTTACTGGTCCGCTACCAGCCTGTGTCTAGCGCTATCCTAAATTTACGGAGCTGGCTGTCGGTGAAGGACAGGGTTGTATCCGCCGCAAGTAGTCCTGGGTGCATGTGAGGGCCTGAAGCTGGGGACCCAGTCTGTGCTCTTGAACGACTGCGGACGCGTTTGACAGCTAGATAAATATACCATGATTCCCGACTGCCTTAAACCTCCCACCATTCATCCCACTGACATCCAGCCTGCCCACGCTTCATAGTCTGGCACCCTCACTCTGTGACCTGACCACAGCCCCTCCATCCAGCTCCACATCCACATCCTCACCCACCATGCATAGACATCAGCCTTACCAGCAGTATACTACTGCCACACCCACCACCACAAGATACTCGGGCACCTCCTCGGCCTTCTCAGCTTCCGCAAACCCCAACGAGGACTGGACCAAGATCTCAGATCTTGCCGAGCGCAGGAGGATACAGAACCGCATTGCTCAGCGCAACTACCGCAAGAAGCTTAAGAAGAGGCTTGAAGATCTCGTGAGTCCTAATCGCAACCGAATATCTTGACGCTTGGACACATTCTGACTTGGATGCAGGAGCGTCGTGCTGCCTCTAGTTCAGCTTCACCAGAGCAGAAACCTGCCGAGCTGCAGCCACCTCAGACCTCGCCTCGCCAGGAGTTCCCCTCCCCCTCTTCTTCGGATTCCTCATACACCACCCCACCTGAGGACCGCATGTTCTCGCATCAGTACACTCGCCAGCTCTCCACAAGCCCGCCTCCATTCTCGGTAGCATCCTATTCATCGTCATACCCGGCTCCAGATGCAGTTCCCTACTCGATGCCGTACACCACAACCTCACCGTACCACACAATACCCACTACGCTCACGCCAGAAATGCCCTCATACACCTACCTGCCACCGCCACTTTCTTCGGCCTACCCCACTACATTGCCCAGCCTTGTACCCAGCCTGAAGAGCGAGTACTATGCCGAAGAGGACCTCAGCCCATTTGGCGTTGGCTATGCAGCCATTGGCGGAATCGAGATCCCGCCTCCTCACGCATACGCAGACCACAATGCACATGTAAGGCTCCCTACCCGCCAACAGCCCTACTCGTACGCATAAAGATCCACCTCTTGAACGCGCTACTGTCCCCTCGACGAGCCTTCGCTGACAGCTCATGGTAGACGCCACCACTTGAGCACGACGAGTTTGGATACCCCACAACGCCAAACTCAATGCCGCGAACGCCTCCTCTTCTGCCTCTCCACGCTATGTGAAGAGTCCTCTTGCATACCTCTGTATTCGCTTCGTTATCGAAGCACTGAGCTTCGGCACCCTTTTGTTTATTAGCATCTTTTGGAAAGCATTTCAGCGATCTGTCGTTTTGGATAAGGTCCCTCGCTTGGCCCTCGAGACTTGGTGTTCTGGCGTTAGGAAGCTTGGGACATGTCCCAGCAGGAGATTCGGGCCCCTAAATAGGCAAAACCCAGTGCTGCAGTGCGCCCGCTGGGTATACAGGAATCAATGAATATGACCATCACCTCTCGTTCCCATTTGTGACTCGAAGGACCTTCCTTGATATTGCAAGCTGATCTTGGGACGTGTAAATTTGGGTGAGGTATCGTTGTCCAGGTGAAGTTTAGTAGCTCAAGTGAGATCATCGGTAGCTAGGTATGCGCGTTCAATTTGCCAAGGCCGCCCGACGCGTGCTTGCCCTTTAGGGACCCAACGTCAGCATAAACACTGCTAGCAACACCGACGTCGCCATTCCATGGCTCCTATTAAACGCTCACGAGCCGAACAAGCGCGACAGATATTGTCGAGCGGGGCCGTACTGCGCGAAGACTCTGACGACGAGCTTGGTTACGAAGACCATCCGTGGGAATGGATATACGAAGATGCAGGCGCTGAACAGGCGCCCACGGACGACAATGCGACACCAAGGAAGCGCAAAGCAGCGCCTGCGACTCGAACCAAACGCATAGTTGGTGCGCGCATGGGAAGCTTCAATTGCAGGATCGGAGATGCGGTCCTGCTGAAAGCAGACGGTAACCAGGCCTGGGTTGGTATAATATGCGATTTCTACGATGACGACCAGGACGACGAGAAGATGGCCAGATTTCTCTGGTTCTCATCAGAGCAAGAGATTCGCAACAAGAACAAGAAGCGCACCGACTTCCTCCCCGTATGACAAGTCAAGTCTACCATAGTATCATGCAGTCCCACTAACTAGGCCAGAATGAACTCTACATATCAGCTGCCTTCGACGACAACCCGCTTGCCTCGATAAATGGCACTGCAAAGATCGTGTCTTTTGAAACATTCCAAAAATTACATCCTACGGGCGTGGTGAAAAAGTCGTCAAGAGACTATGGCAAGATTTTCGTCTGTAGAAGAGGATGCAATACCCGTACAACGACATATACCCCAGAATTCTCATGGGAACGTATCTACAATGGCGCCAGCGATATACCCTCGCTAGTCGAGCTGGTAGAGAGTCAGACAAAAGCAACCAGGAAAGGCCCTTCTCGGCCGAAGAGATCGCAGGAAGATCTCGACGACTTTGTGGTCCCGGACTCCGAGGACGACGGTGCGCCAAAAACCCCACGAAAACGCCGGAAATTTAACGACGCTGCTACTCCGACATCCAGAAGTAGGAATAGCCCAGCCGCCCGGAAGTTTCTAACCCCATCACACAAACGCATAGTACTGAAAAAGCAATTGGAGTTTACGCCACTAGGCACGCGAATGCTCTCGCCTTCGGCACTTGCATCACCTTTTCAGATAGCACGAAACCAGCTTCATGTTTCATCTGTACCAGCCGCACTTCCCTGTCGAGAAGAGGAGTTTTCAACTGTTTATAGCCATCTCGAGGCGGCCATCACGGACGGATCTGGATCGTGTATCTATATCTCTGGAACGCCCGGTACAGGAAAGACTGCCACGGTTCGAGAGGTTGTGTCCCAGCTGCACGCATCGGTGCAAGCAGAGGAGTTGGATGACTTTATATTTGTTGAGATCAACGGCATGAAGGTTACAGATCCTCATCAGTCATACTCCTTATTATGGCAAGCACTTCGTGGTGATAGAGTCAGTCCATCACATGCACTGGAACTTTTAGAGCGCGAGTTCTCCGCACCCAGCCCTCGCCGTGTACCATGCGTCGTACTCATGGACGAGCTCGACCAATTGGTGACCAAGAACCAGTCCGTAATGTATAATTTCTTCAACTGGCCGCAGTTGCGGCACAGCCGGCTGATTGTCCTGGCTGTCGCAAATACTATGGATCTGCCGGAGCGCACGCTGAGCAACAAGATCAGTAGTCGACTAGGTATGTGCCCAGAAACTTGTCTGTTACACGTGGCCCAGCAATGTTACAGTGCAGATTGTGTTTTCGACTCACCTCAATCTATACCGATCGCAATACCGCGTGGACACTGCCCAATACGATAGAATTTGCGATGGTCTCGCGAACCCCTGTTCACCGGTATTCTGCGGAAGTTTCATTGGGCAAGGCTAACACACGTGTACCCAGGGCTAACGCGAATCACTTTTCCCGGCTACACTCACGACCAATTGATGCAGATCATTCAGTCTCGCCTGGAGGGCGTTCCCGGTAACATCGTGCTCTCGGATGCCGTCCAGTTCGCGGCGCGTAAAGTTGCAGCTGTGAGTGGTGACGCCCGACGTGCATTGGACATTTGCAGACGCGCTGTGGAGATCGCGGAAACAGAACTGTTGTCACAGGATCAGAACGACGAGGCGCAGCCTTCAACTCCGAGTCGGACCGGTCGTGGGGACAAATCAACGGCTTCTCAATCGTTCCGACCCCAGAACAGTACCGAGCAGCTGGATGCTAAATCTACTAATCGTGGAGGTGTTCCCGGTGGGCGTAAGGGTGTCGTTACCCTCGCAACGATCAGACAGGCCATAAACGAGGCCACAAGCAGTCCCCTGCAGCAAGCGCTTCGGGCGCTGCCGCTGGCTTCCAAGGTCTTTCTTGCCGCGCTATTGGCACGCATACGAAGGACTGGTATTGGCGAGGCAGTCTTGGGTGACGTTGTGGATGAGACCAAAAAGCTTGGTTTGATGAGTGATTTGCAACCTGTAAAAGATTATCTGCTCTCACCCGATACCTACGATCGTATCGACATTGGTTCCGGCATGGAAGCCCATTCTGTAACACCTTCAAAGCATACCGAGCCTATTGATGCAGCGGTCAAACATACAAAATCCAAGACAGCAAGGGCCCTCGGACTCGTGTCTGCTGCGACTGAACTTGCAGAAGCAGGGATAATCGGCATCGAAACCAAACACGGCGAGCGTGTCGGTCGTGTAAGGCTGGGTGTTGGGGAGGACGAAATTCGTCTTGCGCTGGGTGAAGACGAATCTGTCAGGGGTATGGGCTTTGGATCTTGATCAGAGCCTCCTCTGTGACCAACTTTTTGCCATATGCATGGCATGTGACAACATGCGTATGCTTCGTTGCCCTCTTCTAGAGTAGGCTCTCCACTTGCCGTCCGCATTGCAGTTTTGTGCAACCCACATATGATACCCCTCTTTTCCGATGTACCGATCAAAATTGTTCAGCCTTGTTCCCTGGAAGCAAAGCCCGCGTCTATGCCGTGGTGAGCCGTGACAATAAACCCTGCATGATATCTACCGGCTTACATCAAGCCATGACAAGGGGGAGCGAATCGTACACATCTGCCGCTTGAAGTACGTGCTTGCCTGCATGGTTGCTGAGCATTTTCCTGACGATGGAGGCTGAAGCACGGATCCATGTAGAGGGCCTGGCGATGCAACATCTGGGGTGATGATCTGGTCTGCTAAGAGACCCCAGCACATAGGCTGTATACGCCCGAGTGTTTGATCTCAATTCAGCATTCCTGTTGGCTTCAAGAATGGAAGTCAGTATTTATTTGCAAAACCATGCTCTTGTGCTATACGCTACACAGTACAGACTCACACCTTTAAAGATCCAAATACTTGTAAATACTAATAACTACGACAACAATGTGAAGAGTGTACCTGTCATAGTGATTCCTTATAGGTAGCAAGCCAAGCTGCACTTCGCCGAATCCTCTTTTGGGATGCTCAGTCTTCACGTCGGTTCCTCCTGCCGAGCTTTGGGTAATAGTATCATGTCCCTGGTCGAGTGACATTGAGAATAATCGTGAAGCTGAACATGAGTAGCACATCGAACAGATTCAGGAAGAACTTATATTGGAAGAGGTATGCCCGATCAATCTGGACGTACTCATGGGCCTGAAACGTCAAACATACTAAGATCGAAGTAGACGTCGCATGAAAAGCCACATATCTATCGTTGGTACATCTAAAGACAGCTGTATACGTTCACAAAGGGTGAAATTAACAGTGAGGTGACGCAGCAACGGCTAGCCAGAACGCACATGAGCGTCTCATTTGTCTATTAACTAGTTTTTGCCATTTAGGAGTAGTAGCCCGCTCAGGATGGATGCTGACACTGCTTGAGACGAACAACTCAGAATTTCAGTAACGGGTATAGCGTATTGTCTGCCAGATTCCCCGATCGAGTGGAGCTGGTGGTTGATATTTCGAGGACTTCAAGAGACTCGGTCTCACAATGTGAAGAGGCCATGGAAGGAATTACCGACTTTAATCTTCGCCTCCTTTAGATCCATGAATTTCCGAAGCTAGGGTACGTTGAGACTGAGAGACCTCGGTATCTGAGCTTGCTCTTAAACGACGATGTTTGGAGCTTTGCTTTGTCGGCCGCGCCAAGATGAGTGGAAGTTGCTGGCAAGTCAGCCAATCACAGGGCTCTCTGTACGCGTGCCGGCAATGCCGATCCATCACAGCCTCCGTCGAAAACGTCACTCGCAGCTATGACCTTATGACTTAGACTCGCAACGCCCTCTGCGTACACTGTTTCTTCAGATTCGATCAGTATTGAAGACCGTACAAGTACGCAGGCCTATTGCTTGCTGACCAGCTCCATGCGCTTCCGCATCCTTTCCAAAGTGGACCCACGTGCGCACAGTAAACCGTCCACGAGTGCCGCCTAGCCACATCCACTGCAACATGGCGACAAGGAGAACGCACAATAAAACAAGACTAGGATGCCATCAATGCAAGAGGAGACGCATAAAGGTATGAGCACGAATGTACCCTGCCAACCAAGCTTGCCAATAAATATACATCATTGGCTGTTCACCCCGTGGGATCATTTTTTACCGCAGAAGCTGAGCTGCAGCGCATATTGGTGATGGGCGAATAGCCCCTTTGTTAGTATGAACGGGCTGCAAGCAAGCACTGGCTGAAAGTTGGCCAGACTTGACAGTGATCCGCTCCTGCACATACCTCAGCCGATCGCACCGCAAGCCGAGCCTCGCAATACGTGTATTTCCAAAAGTCTTAGAACTGACCCTGTACAGTGCGATTGCAAGCATCCGACGTGTGCCAATTGCGACAAGAAAGGCGAGACTTGTAGTTTCCTTCAACTGGCTCCGTCGTCACGACTTACAGGCCCCACATCTCGAGGGCCAACGGCTTCAACATCACCGCTCGCTGAAGAGACTTACATTCAAGCGCTATCCCCATCGGGTTCAGACCAACGCCATATTTCACCCACTGAACCAGCCAATGCTTCCTTGCACGTGACAAGGCCAACTGAGGAACGTACGATCGCCCATTCGTCACCCGTACAGCATGATGTCCCTCCATCTGAGCAGGGCAGTAACACGCGGGATTCATCGAATGCTAGATCTCCTGGATCTAACTCTTGTTCCGATCTTCAAATTTGGGAAAGCCCAATCTCCCCTTACCTTCGCCTGAACGATATCTGGAAGGATATAAGGGAACCCTTATCCCCGTCCCTCCGAGATGTTCTGTACCATTACGAGTACACAACAAGTCTCACGTTGGCAACCGATGATCCCGCCAAAGCAGCTTGGCAATCATACATACCTGAATTGGCACACTCGCATGACTTCGTGGTCAATTGCGTACTCTCAGTAGCTTCACTCCATCTCGGACGGCTCCATGAAGACAGAGCACAGAAGGCAAATATGAATGCTTTGGCGGCATCGAGAATGAACAAAGCTTTGATAACATACCGCTCCCAACTAGAGAACGTTACAGCCTCTAATGCAGCGGCTCTCTTTGCCAGCTCTACGCTCACAGCTGTGTATCTGTTTCGTACGTCAGCACTAGATATTGAAGCGTTACGTGAGACAATTCCATATGGCACCATCATACCACCAGCAGGAGTTGTCGACAGTATGATGTCCTGTATCCTGCGTACAGTTTGGGGCCTCCGTGGGCCACTCACGGTGCTGATGAGCGGATGGAATCATGTTGCCAATGGTGCGATGAACCCTGTAGCGGTTCGTAAGTGGTGGCCTCGAAGACGCATTCCAGCTACCCCTCGTGCAGAAGAGGAAGATCAACGACTCCGAGATATCGACAAGTTGTGGATGGACACCGACAAAGCATGGGAACCACAGACTCGTCACTTGAATGACGCGCTTGCGTACCTCCGCGAGGCGTACGCATTGATTTCGCAGCTCACGCTTCCTGGGGTCTTTCCTCCAATGACTGCTGTACCTTACGCAGTCGATGACACTAATATTGGCACTCTTACCGACCGCGGGGCTATCTTTGTATGGTCGACTCGAATCTCGCGCGAATTCATACACCTACTCGAGACTAAAGACCGAGATGCTCTGGTGATTCTTGCGTATTACGCTGCCCTTCTCGGTCGAGTACGTAATGTCTGGTGGCTTGAAGGCCTAGGTGCGGACTTTGTTACTGCTATAGCTATGGCGATCGGCATTGAGAACTGGCACTTGATCGAATGGCCCGCGCAAGTTGTAGGAGTCGACTTATGGAATGCTTTTGGTGTAAGGCAGGATCGATTGATGGGAAAACCAGATGAGCTACACATGGATGTCATCTGATGGAAACATTTGTACCCGTTTCACCACCCCAAGAAGCATGCAGAATTCTGTATGCTGTGGAGGATCTGGTATGTCAAGGCCCGTGTGCTTGTATCACTAAGCTGTGGTATTGCATCACAGTGGAAAAATTAGAACCTCCCATATTGCAGGGCTGGAGCCGAGAAGACGCTGGAGTCGTAACAGTGCTACAGGAATCTCGATGCTCCAACGCTCAACGTCATCACCTTAAGTAAATGACGAGTATGCTTCGAGGTTGGACCCAAGCTTTTCCACTTGCCAAAATCAGAGTTGCTCTTGCTCCATACCGGACACGAATCTGGCAGCTGTGATAGCTGAAATAGGGATGTCAATTTCCGTACAATCACAAGTTGTAGGTTCTCAGAACACCAATCGAAGGTAGCAGCAAATACATAAGGTCGAGAGTCCTGATGATACACCGCATCGTGACTCCTTATGTCATAGATCAGCAGAATGTCGGGTTTACTAGATATTTTAAAATGCAAGATGGATATTTTTGACTCTCCAAGATATTCTGAATTGAAGGCTTTGAACCCACCTCACTGACGCAATAATTAGTGCATCGAGCGGAAGTAAGCACATAGCATTTGCATTGTGTATGTATCAGTCTCTGCCTGTCGCCGAACCGAGGTCGCTAGATACGAATTCAAGATGGGAACTCAGTCCTTGATTGCTTGTCCTGTCAAATACAAAAGTTACAAATACAAATATGTGATAGAATCGAGATCGGAGCTCGGTAGCTTCTGAACCGGTCCGGCCGGACTCTCACCGAACATGCTCAAGGTTCTTTGCTGCCACCTACTTTGTTCAACAACCCGCCATGGCGTCGGCACTATTAGATGGCCTTCCCACGGAAGCGCCTGCGGCTCCGAGAAAGAAGCTCCAGTATGCAGACGTGAGGTTCTCCCCTTCATGCAGCGAAATCTTTAGCTGAGTCATCGACCTCAGGTCGCCGTCACAGCAACAGCCAAGGACTTTGCAGGCATATACCGAGGGAAGCAATATCATGAGCCCGATTTCGACGCTGTTCTGGAACGTGCAGCGGCAGTTGGAGTCAATAGAGTGCTCCTGACTGGCATGTACTTGTCTGATGTAAACATCAATCTGGAAGTTGCGAGAAGAAGGAAAGAGCAATGTAGAATCACAATCGGCGTACATCCTTACCATGCTGTTGAGGCAGACGAAGGAGGTGATCAATACTATCACGACCTTGCGCAGCTTGTCAACAATACACTTGAAGAAGAACCTGAGTTGCTTGGCGCATACGGAGAACTTGGCTTGGACTACGACCACCTGGCTGCTGCGTCGAAAGAAGCACAAATTCGCGTCTTTAAGCAACAACTAGACATGATTGTGTCGAACGACTGGAATCTACCACTTTTCTTACACTGCCGGGCGGCCTTCGACGACTTCATCGCTACCTTGGTCCCATACCTCCATCAACTGCCGCTTAAATCTGGACTAGTCCACTCCTTTGTCGGAACAATCGCCCAGATGCAGGTGCTGATTGACCTTGGCCTCGAAGTCAGTGTCAACGGCTTCAGTTTCCGTGACCGCGAGAGCTTGGACATGGTGCGCGCTGTTCCGCTTGAGAAATTGCAGATTGAGACAGACGCACCATGGGGCGATATCCAGGTGACGAGTGAGGTGGCGAAAGCTTATATGAAGAATGTTACAAAACTCCCCTATGTTGCTAAGAAGAAAGACAAATTTGTTATGGGCGAGATGGTCAAAGAGCGAAACGAGAGCTGTAAAATGGAAGGTGTAGCTTTCATTGTCGCAGGATTGAGAGGGTTGACAGTTGAAGAGGTAGCTGATGCAGCATTTGCCAACAGTACGAGGATGTTTTGGTGATTTTGAGACATCATAGTCAAACGTGAAGGAAGTCGTCTTAATGGCTGAGGAGGGACCCATGCATGTATGTACAAGACCAACTGGGTTATTATGACCGGGAAGGTTCTTCAACTTTCGTCAAGCAGTCTACGATGTTGTACTCCGTATAGCATGATAGGAACCCGTGCATTTAGGAAGCGCAGCCGTCAAGATCTTGCGCTGGCACGTATGCTTGAGTATCACTGATGTGTCGTACGAATTAACCCTATTCGAGACTCCAACGCAGATGTCAATAACGCATGTAAGTAGATGGAAGCTGAAATTATCGAGGGAAATTCATTCCTGCGAATGACGAGGCTGCCTCTCCATCATGGTATGGCCATGTCGAAAGTCCTGCTGGTTGCGGTGAGGATGAAGAAGTGAAAGTCCAGGTGAAGTGGCAGACCACGTGCAGCGCGTCGGCGGCGCGTTGGAGAAAGCGCGACGCGCCGAGAAGCATGTGCAACACCACCGCCATACTTCGCGCCCCTCGACAATAGCCTTCGCCTCCGCCGACATGGAGGATACGACTATGCTGGACGAGTCGAAAGGGCTTTTTGGGGAACTCAGCTTCACAATAATCCCCAATGGCTTGTCAGAAGACCGCCTGGATCAGGTTCGTTCAACGCAAGCCTCACGATTTAGCAATGCTGAGACATCGCGTAGCTGCAGAACGATATCGCCGCGGCCAATGGAACCATACTACCATTCGACGCCTCCAAAGGGCGCATTGAACGGCTTGAAGAGATTAGCTACATCATTTCTACAACCTCCGATTTCCCCGACTACTACCGCGCGCTGGACCTCATGATACATGTTGTGAAACCGACTTGGGTTGATCAGTCACTCAAGGGAAACAAGATGAAAAACCCACGCTCGTACAGCCCGGACCCCGCGTTATTCATGAGCGATGTCATCATATGCTGTGGGAATTTGCCAAGTGGAGACAAGGAGGCTATACAAGGAGGTGTGCTGGCTATGGGCGGACAATTCACGGAGCAGCTCTCGAAGACGGTCACACACTTGATCTCGCTGGATCTCGACGACAACAAGTGCCAGGTTGCTATTAGCAAACGCCTGAACCTTGCGATTGTGCTGCCTCACTGGTTCGATGACTGTCTTAAGGTCGGGCGAAGGATTTCAGAGCGACCTTATACTCTACCAGACCCCGACATACTCAATGTAGAGCTTAGCACTGTTCCCACCGCGAGAACTAGCCAACAGATTCGCGATGCAACAACCCCAGACCCTGCCAACGAACCGGTCCCGCAAACGCTTTCCGCACGATCCGAAGCCCCGCGAGCCATACAGGCATTTTCTGGGAAGAAAGTCAAGCTAGGCGAAGACTTGAACCTCAACAGCAGGCTAAGGGGAATAATTTCGGGCATGATCAAGAACGGTGGTGGAGACATCACAACAAAGGTTCAACAAGCGGACATATACGTGTGCAGCTACAGAGAGGGCGAAGACTATGTCAGGGCATCTCAGGACGGCAAAGATGTTGGAAACCTGAGCTGGCTATACTATCTCATAACACACAACGTTTGGACGAACCCCATGCGGCGGTTGATGCATTACCCGAGACCTCGTGAAGGCGTACCAGGTTTTGAAGGCTTTAAGATCAGCATATCGAGCTATACAGGAGAGGCTCGCGTCTACCTGGAGAATCTCGTACGCGCCTGCGGAGCCGAATTCACCAAGACCTTCAAGCAGGATAACACACATCTCGTAGCTGCGCACAAGAACAGCGAGAAATGTGAAGCTGCACTAGAATGGTCTGTAAACATTGTCAATCATCTGTGGCTGGAAGACTGCTACGCAAAGTGCAAGCTCATGCCAATATCGGATAATCGCTACACGTATTTCCCGTCACGGACGAACCTAGGCGAGGTGCTTGGACAGACTGAGATAGACCGCGATGCTACTGAGAAGCTGTTCTTTTCCACATCGCGAAAGCCCATAAAACCAGCCAAGGCACCAGCCGCGCCTCCAGGGCCTCCAGCTGACTCCCTTGCACATAATTTATCCATGAGCAGGACAGCTAGTGATTCAGTGGCTCGCAGCTCGCCTGCAGCTGAACGAGTTCGACGGACAAAGACGACCGAAGCAGACGCAACCCCCCTTCCAGTGCGACATGCTGATGGGAAAGAAAATAACACACCAGGAAGCCGAGGTGCAAAGGACAGGGCATTGTCCAAGCTACATAATGCCGCCGATGACATCGCAGCTTTTGAGAAGGAGATGAAGCGAAAGGGCGGAGTCATACACGGCGGGAAACGAAGGGCCGAAGACGAGGTTGAAGACCGAGCGAAGAAAGCGAAGGGTGGGCGCGATTCCGTGTCTAGCAAGCGTTCAGCAGACGAACTCGACCAGGGCGACCGATCAGATGAGGAGGAAATAGAGGCACCTACGAGGAACAAGAAGGCCAAAAAGGATAAGCTTGAGCCCATCAAGTACCGGATGCTGATATCGAAGGACGAACGATGGGCTGGAAATATGGAAAAAGAATCCAAAGACAAAGCCCGATTGCGCGAACTCGGTCTTTTTATCACGGAAGATTTCAAGAAGGTTGACATACTTTGCGCGCCGCAGGCAGTACGGACAAAGAAGTTCGTGGCTGCTATGGCTTGTGGACCAGCGTTGGTCGGCTCATCATATCTTGACTTTGCGCTGAGGAACAACAAGCTACCGCCCCCAGAGAAGCATGCCATGGATGTACGGGACTTCGAGAAAGAGCATGGCTTCAAGATGGCTGAGGCTGTAGAACGTGCGCTTCAGAACAGGCATCGTCTCTTCCGTGACTGGACCATATTCTGCACGGATAAAGTGCCAGGTGGATACGAAACATACAAGGATATCATTGAAGCCAACGGTGGCAAGTGTTCGCTGTGGAAAGGCCGCACCACCAACATTACCGCAACAAGACGCATTATCAACGCTTCTGCTGGCGAAGAGAGCCAGAACCAGAAAGAAGACGAGGGCGATGTCCTGTATCTCATCTCCGACGCCAACAGCAATGAGTTCACCAATTGGACCAAGTTCCGCGACCTCGCTAAGAAGCATAACATGGTTCCGAGAATAGTGAAGACCGAATGGCTTCTGATCAACGCCATGGCGCAGTATGTGCATTGGAAGCCGGAGTGGGAGCTCACTGAGGAGGTAGTCAAGGCAGCGAAGCCATGATGGCCTTGCTGAGCTTTTGCTGATGATGAACAGAGCGACAGGCGTTCAGGTACAGGAATTGGGTTTAGGACAGCGTACAAGCGATTTTTTGGACCCAAGCGGAGTCCGTGATGTCAAAGCATCTTAAGATGACGATGTTAAAATATTTGTATTGCTAGTTGCTGTCCTTCGACGGACTCTTTTCTGACGCAAATGCAAACACAAATGCAAACGCAGCTCATCCATCTTTACCCTGGGTATTCCCAACCAGAACGCCATGCTTCCATGAATATGTGACATTGAACCTGATCCTTCCCGGCTCAGAAAAACTTAACACCCTCACCCTCACCTCCACTCGAGAAAATTTGCGCCTTGCCCCTCTTGACACAAACACCCAAACTCACCCTCAACAATTCCATATCCATCCCCGCAAATTCCTCCCTAACACTTGCTTCCCCCTCCACAATCTCATAGAGCGTAAGCACCACACCACGCTGCCCAGTGCGATCAACCCACTCCTCCAACAGCGCAGCCCACTCCTCCGGCCGACGCCAGTATATCCAAACGCGGCCGCCCTCGCCCTCATCCGCCTTCTTCTTGCTCCCACTCGCCGAGATGAACTCGGCGCGGTTGCCGCCCTCGGCGCTCGCCATCCAGCTCAAGATGGCTTTTGCGTCGCGCAGGGAGAGCGAGCGCGCGAGCGCGGTGTTGGTGAAGAGCGGTGTGGGCAGCGCATCCACCAGCGAGAGCTGGAAGATTCGGTGCGCGCGGCAGTAGCTCTGGATGAAGGTTGACCAGGACTGGAGTTGCGAGGATCGCGTGGTCAGGACGGGTTGGAGGGTGAAGAACGGCGGGAAGGAGTAGTGTGGTGGGAATTGGAAGGTGTTCGCGGGCTCGCTGGTTGGTGTTGCCATGGTTGGAGGGGTTGTGGTTGTGGTTGGATGGGTTTGAGGTGTTGCAGGCGCGATGTGCACTTGGTGGGGGAGCTTGGAGCTTGGAGCTTGGAAGCTTGGAGCTTGAGGGTGGGGCTACGTCCTGTGGAGACGGACTATGCCTTTCTGCCTTGGAAAGGAAGAGGATTATTCCAAGGATGGTTTGATCAATCCGAGAGAGAAAGGGTGAAGATGACATTGAATGAGAAAGTCTATAATTTTTCCGCTATATTCGCATATCATGTATGTAAGATTTTGTCTAGTTCAAGGAAACCCTTTTATCAACCACTCTACTGGTTTTGCTCAGCAGCTTGTAACTCAGCCTCTACCTCCGCAATGACAATCTTGCGCACGCCTTGCCAGCCCTCTGACTTCTTGGCGTGGCTGACTCTCCTAGGCTTGTCCTCAAGGCCCTTGAACTCCACAGGCAACACCTTCTTCTGGAAGTACTCTTTCTGCTCTGGCAAAGCCAACTCAACCGCGTTGGCGAACTTCGCGGGGTGTGCTGTCGCAAGGGCAATGTGGTGTGTGGACGGGGGCTTTGCGACCTCGGCGGAGCGAAGGGCGGCAGCAAAGCCAATAGCGGAGTGGGGATCGAGGACGTAGCTCTTCGACGATTCTGCGTTGAAGACGTACTTGATGGTATCGATGGTCTCCTCATCGCTTACACGGTACGATGCAAAGTCGGACTGTGCCTTCTTGAGGATCTGCGAGTCAACAGCGAAGCCTCCCTCGCTCTTGAGATCATTCAGCCATTGACGGACGTGATCGCCGGCCTGGCTGCGTCGCTGGGAGACGGCGTCCGAAGATGTGCTGTAGACGTCATATGCAAGGAACCACAGGAGACGCTCGAAGTTGGACGAAACGAGAATGTCCATAGCTGGGCTGAGGGTCTCCTTTACGCCGTCCTCGTGCGCCTTGACGCCATCTTCGACCAGACCACCCTGAGCCTGCTTGCCGTGCACCTTGTGCTTCTCGTACTTGCCAGACTCCCAGAAGCGGTGGAGGATATCGTTCTCGTTTGTCGCAATGACGAGCTTCTCAACAGGCAAGCCCATGCGCTTGGCGAAGTATCCGGCAAGAATGTCACCAAAGTTACCGGTCGGAACGACAAATCGCACAGAGGAGGCGGGGAGGAAGGATTCCGACTTGATGAGGTTGAAGTATGCGTGGAAGTAGTATGTGATCTGGGCGAGAATACGGGCCCAGTTAATGGAGTTGACGGCGGCGAGGCGGTGGGTCTTGTTGATTTCGGGGTCGGCGAAGAGAGCCTTGACAAAGTCCTGTGCGATTGTTAGTTGCTATAGTGGATGTGCGCGCGGGCTGTCGTACCTGGCAGTCGTCGAATGTGCCGTCGACAGCCAAGTTGTGTACATTGGCATCGAGGACCGTCGTCATCTGAGCCTCCTGTACAGGGCTGACCTTGCCCTCGGGGAACATGATGAAGACAGACACGTCCTTCTTGCCGCGCAGACCGTAGATGGCAGCGGAGCCAGTGTCACCACTTGTTGCGCCAACAACGGTCAAGTGTTCCCTGTCGCGACTGGACTTGTTCTGGTTTCGGCGTACGAGGAAGTACTCGAAGAGGTTACCGAGGAACTGGAGGGCGACATCCTTGAAGGCGAATGTAGGACCGTGGAACAGCTCGAGCAGGTGGATGTTCTTCTCCTTGTCAAGTGTGACGGTTGGTGTGACGTCCTTCGCGCGGAATGTGGAGTAACTGCGGTGGATGATATCTTTCAGGTCGGCGGCAGGGATCTCGGACGAGGAGATGTAGCAAGAGAAGATCTCGTATGCGAGTTCCTCAAAGGACAGGTGCTGCCACTCAGAGGCCCAGTTGTCGGGGAGAGAGGGAATCTCTTCGGGGATGAACAGACCGCCATCGGAGGCAAGGCCCTTGAGGACGACTTCCTCGAAGGAGAACTACGGCAGTCAGTACCAGGCGTCGCCTTGGCTCCATGCGGCATCGCGCTCACATCATAGGACCCTCCGCGGGTACTGAGGTAGCGCTGGGATGCGGTATGTGTGGACATTTCGACAATTGGATGATGGAAAGGATCGGCGCGACAATGCGGAGTGATTCACAGGCGGAAGGCAGTGTCAGGGCACTGATAGTGTCGGATGTGAAGTGGTTGTATGCCCGTGGGGAAAGTTTGTTGCTGCTGGCTCCGGAATCGCACTGACTCAAGAACTTCTTCGCCTTGTACCCTGAAAGCGGAAACCGGAGACACGGAGTCATAACGGACTGACTTTGGATCGCAGAACTTATAGTCCATTTTGAATCATCTCAAATAGCAATATTTCGAGTCAAGGGGTTTGCACTTTCGTTCAATGCCCTCTCCAGGCTGCCCCGCCACACTCTCGTCTTGCAAGATGCTGGCACAACAACTTTACACAAGCGCACAGAATTAGAGAAGACTATGAAGCAAGCGCTATGGAGATTTCACTTGACCAGTTCGATTTTGAAACTCCACTGCTCGATGACCCTATTGAAGGGTGTACAGTGAAGCAACGTCCTGGCTCAAACCAACGATGACCAGCCCCGCAGCCTCACGCCCCACCAGCTTGATGTTCCTGCAGTTGCGGCTTCGGCCGCTCGGACCATTCTTGGCATCAGAATTCTCTATATAATGCTGTCGCCCTCCGTCCCTCTTTTCTCTCCTTAGTTCGACGATACTTCATAGAATCATTTCTATAGTAGTAAGTAGCCCACGCTTACTGCGCCTGCACACCATCTAACAGCACCCAGCACGTCCTCTTCTGAGCTTCCTACAGAAGCCACAGATTCTCCAACCTGGTTGATGACTTTCAGCCTCTATGTCCCGGAGTGAGGCCTCATTGCATTTGCTTCGGCGAGTGTGGCGATGATCTTCAGCTTACTGGTAGCGTACTTCGGTCGCGCTGGACGGCAGGACGCAGATGGCAATCTGACAGGCCTTCACTTTTTCATTGGCGCTTCCTGGCTTGCTGGGAGCTCAAGGAAGAACTTGCGACACTGGACCTATGCTTTTCCTTGATTTTCGCGCTTTTGCGCCCACGAGGCAGCATTCTCACTCATGGTGTAAAGGACGAGGCTCTATAATGGATTGTCTTTCTCTAGGTTTGCTGTCTTTCGCTGCCTACCTTCCTCAGCACCATGCATACTTCTCATTGCTGATCCAGTCGACATGGTCTGTTGCTGCACCATTATGGTCCGGGTACCACAGCAAACTGGCAATGCTCTCCGTATCTCTGCTGACTACGCGCGCATTCGCATCCAATGATTGGGCAGCGGCCACTGCTGATGGTGAAGGGTTCCAGAGCTCTACATGCTCTGTCTTCCACCCCTCCGCTTCACGCTGTGCAAATGCTAGCAAAGCTGCAATGGCCGCGCTGTAGCTCTGGTTTTCCTGGTTATTCCCCAAGACGTCATCTTCGACTACAAGGCGCAGTATGTGCATTGTGTTTCCCTTGACAACTGATGTGTCCTCGTTGTACCAAACGCGAGTCCAATAGCACCATACGCGCTTTCCTACCACGTCACCCACTATTGCACCTTTGATCCTGGGTATCTTGCCATGGACCTCTTTTCCAACAAACTCTTCGCGCGCATGATGCCATTGGATGGTCTCGAGGTCAGGAACCAGTGCTACCGCCGTCTTGCTACCTGCCGTTCGCAGTTCCAAGCTCTTTTTGATGAGCTCTTCATCGAGCTTACACAGCGCCAAGAGGTCCTCCATGTGTAAGGGCTGAGCAACGTGATGACCTGTTTTTGATACAGCGGACGTTGCTGGCAGTGCTATGTGAGATGAAGGAAACGGCTCCCAGCCAAGATCAGCGTAGAATTTCTGTCTGTGTCAGCACAAGAGCTAGCGAGGTCGTGATGGCAGCTAACCTTGCCGATATCAGAATACAAAATGGTGAACAAGCACTCCTTGCCGTTCGTCTGATGGGTTCGCAAAGTCTTTCCAAGCTCTTCCATCAATCTCTGCGCATATCCTCGCTTCCTCAAATGCTGTCCACAAAACACACTACCGACGCCGTGAGAGATAACTTCTTGAAGCTTACCATCTTTCCATACCAGCGCCTTCTTGCGGTAAGTTTCGCAACTAGCAAGAGGAAGCCTTGTCCCTGACTCCGGATCCAAAGGATTGCTCTTAAGCGATGTATCGACCAGAATCCAATAAGTGATGCCCCCATCTTTGGTCAGGGCCTGCTGTGAAAGAGTAGCCTCGCGGCGGAGATAGGCAGCTGATGAGAGGGCACCCCGCCACTCGGCCCCATTGAGCTTGGACTGAATCATTTGCTCTTCCTCGGTTGGATGAACCAGGGCCAGAGTGGGTGAATCTCCCATGGGTAAATTCGGTATCGAGGTCATAGTTGCTGTAGTAATATTCTTTCGCTCGAAGTTTACACAATCCGAAAGAAATTGGCTTTGAGGAGCTCTTGAGTGTGCTAATTCCTCGTCGTCCTTGTCAAGCGTAGGGCGTAGGGCGTAGGGCGTGAGGCTATGGGGCTGAGGGTGTGTTGTCAGGGAACGGCCGCAAGGCTCAATAATCGAAAGAGAGATCGGTATGAACCCGAAGCCGGTGAGGTGGGGGCAATGTGCTGATTCGTGCACAATTACCCCACGCTCGAACTGAGAGGTAGCGTGTCCTAGTTCGAGCTCTCCGTCATCTTGCTGAACGGAGTATCTCGCACGATCGCCAAGTTACACAGCCTCCTATCGATACACTTCTCGCACACCAGGAAGAGGTGCAGATTGCAAAGCTCTAAAAATCAAGTTCCCCGAATTGCGACACACCCAAGGGGAACATCGCATTGTTATCAAGACTGTATAATCCCCATCCTGCGATAGTATAGATCCTTGTAGGCTAGTCACTGCACTGAGTTGCAAAGCTCGGGCTGTAGATGCGTCGTGTTGTTGCAGTTCTTGTCTGCGACGAGTTCTTGTGTGTGTAAAAAGCAATATTGCTGACATGACTAGGTACGGTCCGGTGTCGCTCTCCGCGCAGCGGTCTCAACGACCGTTGGTTCACTTGACCACTTCAAAGAGGATAAGAGCTATATTTCCATAAAATAGAAGATACATATAGCCTCCCGCTGTGTTTCAGAGATGCCGGTACGGTCACTATACAAAGCCAATCAGAGGCGAGTGTTAGCTACCTCTGTGCAACACATTCCAAGGTTAGCTTCGCGTGACGCACGCTCCCACCGCACGGCGCGACTACGAATACTTTTCCTACCCTTTCCAAAATTTCCTGTTCGTTGAGACACGATGATTGTTGACGGTACAAATTGTTTTGGCGCGTGACTGCCGTGCGGCTGCCTTCCACTGCACTTACCTATCTGATCGCTCGCCCTAGAAGACAAGGCAATAGGCTCTCTTCAGCCACCCAACTAGCTGCTCCCAGCAGCACTTTTCCTCATTTGTGATTTGCATGAGCTCTAGTACTCATGTTTCCTCTCTCCTGAATTGTGAAGTTGGTTCTGCACAATACAAGGGCGGCAGGGGGCAACGGAGAGGGGCCTCTGTACCGAGCTGAACCACTCAGACAGTCGTCTTTCACGCAGCACCCGCATACAAAGTGTAACTTTCACTTGACCCCAGAAAGCCTCGAACCACGGTATTCACCACTGGAATAGCGATACGCGCAACAAATGGTGCCTTCTTACACATCTTGTTGCTGGCTCATCACGGAAGTCCGACAACCATCAAGCAATCAACCCAAATTGTCTATCTCAGGCTGTCCCCGCAACGCAACTGATCGCTTGGCCCCAAAACAAGCGCAAGAAGGCGGCTTACTTTGCTCACAGCAATATGGACCATCCCTCTGTAGCACATGGCCATGAAGTCGTCAACCTGATATCCGACGAGGAGGACGAGGGTCCCTTACACGGCTCCTCCGGCGGCTACATCGAATTCTTCGATGCGGCCAACGATGTGCTCATAGATCTAAGCGCAATTCCAGACGAAGATGTTCCTCCTTCACAGCACGGCTCACAACCTACCGAAGATGCAGAGCCCGGCGGACTGATCACGGAAGCGGTGTGCCTCCAACTGGTTCTCGATGTGCTACCCGATGTCTCGATCGATCATGTGCTTTCCATGATCCGGCAGCATACCACAGACCTGACGCGAACAAGGCAGTACAGTGAGAGTATTATAAATGAGCTTCTCGAGAGCACTTATCCTAAGGAAGCTGATGCGTTGGGCAAGAAAAGGCGGAGGCAGGATAGTGAAGGGATCAGTGACTTCGAGAGGGATGACACCACTCCCCAAGAACCCAACTATCACAAAGATGCGTAAGTACATGTTCACTCTCTCTCCCTCTGTGACGTCGTCAGAGGGGCTCGTCCTCTGTGTCGTGGTGTTCTCGCAGATTGGCCCTTGAATACATCTGTGACTCGGCAACGGAAAGCTCCCTGAGGTCTGTCAACGCGCTGGCAGGCCACCTCAGATTTTCTGAATCAGTGAATGATCTGTGCAAAATCAGTTGCATGGCAGTGTTCTACGGAAGCACCTCGCAGTGGCCAGTATAATTTTAGTCCATTCCATGGGCCGCCAAATCACTTGCCGCGCCTTGAACGCCATGCAGTCTTAAAAGGCGCCCGCTTTCCAAGAACTTTACAGTCAAGTGGCGTTAGCTTCTTACTGACTTCTTCTTACAGTGCAGATCTGCTGAAGGACGAATTTCCACGCATCCCAGAAAAGCACATCGTCTCCACCCTCAGACAACAGAAGACCCTTTTCAAAGCGTACATTCTACTCGAGAGACAGCTTCGGAATTACCAGTCATTCTCGCAATTTGTCAAAACTCCAAGGTCTCGCAACAATCGCGGAGTTGAGCTGGTGATGATACAACGAGGAAGTCAGCTCCCGAAAGAGCTTCGTGCTGCAAAGCAGATAGTGGAACAAGAGGCTGGTAAGTAATTTCACGACTCATGCGTGTGGATCAGCGTTCTGATTTGACCAGCTAAACGTACCAAGGTCGAAGAGACAAAGCAAGCAGAGAAAAACAATCTGCAGCATGCGAAGAGGAGCAAACAGATGGGCGAATGCCAGTGCTGCTTCGCTGAGTATCCGCTCAACCGTATGATATCCTGCAGCGGCGAAAATAGCCACTTCTTTTGCATGGATTGTCCCAAGCAGTACATTGAAACAGAAATGGGCCAGTCAAAGTGCAGACCCTTGTGTTTCGCAGACACAGAATGCAAAAGTACCTTCTCACGCGCACAATTACAGCGTATCCTTGGCGAGAAGTCCTTCGATCGACTCGAGCACATGCAGCAGCAAGAAGATATTGCAGCTGCCGGCCTCGACTTTCTATCCGAGTGTCCATTCTGTGACTACAAGGCAGAGTGCTTACCTGTGGAAGTCGATAGAGAATTCCGGTGCCAAAACAGAAAATGTGGCAAGACGAGCTGCCGACTGTGCAATAAGGAGACACACATCCCCCTCAGTTGCGAAGAAGCGAAGAAAGACGGACAGCTGACGTTGCGACACGTCGTTGAAGAAGCGATGTCCGCTGCCCTTATCAGGAAATGCAACAAATGCAAGCATCCTTTCATCAAAGAGCTTGGTTGCAACAAGATGAGCTGCTCGCATTGTGGCAACAAACAATGGTAAGTCAAACACCGGTAGCATGTATTATAGACTGACCTTTTGCAGCTACATCTGCTCAGAGAATGTGGCTGGTTATGAACATTTCGGTGATCCTGCGAGGGGCCGCTGCGCTCTTCATGACAACGTTGAGGACGTTCACGAGCGGGAGGTGAAGAAAGCGGCAGACGAAGCTATGGCGCAAGTCAGGGCTGCAAATCCCAATCTATCCGACGCAGATCTCATGATTCAGGTGTCGGATCGTGTGAAGCAGTCAGAGGCAGCTCGAAAGGGAAGAGCTGCTCAGCAAGTGAATGAGTTCCCTTATCACATGGTTGGAGATCGACTTGCTCATCGTCATGACTTCCCAGCGGATCGGTACGTTTTCCCCCTTCCTGAAGACAAGCATTTACCCACTCGCTTTTCATGGTTAACAACACCGACGACACCAAGATGATCATGATTTATATCGTCAAAAGTAATGCGGTCAACAGTATTCTAATTTTTATTTTCAGGCCTCACGGTAGAATCGGTCGCCTGCAGGTTGCACCCATGCTAGACCCCCTGGGTTTGGACGAACCGCGGCAATTTCGCTTTTACGATCCATTCCTCGTTGATAATATGGAAGAATTTGGCCCCAGATGGCCTCGTGTCAACCCGCAAGCGGCACCACAACAACATGCTCGTGTGCTTGTCAACGAAATGGGCAGACCTCTACCCCTTAATATGCCGGATCTGGACGAACATATCCGCTTAATGCGAGAGCGAGGGAGACGAATGGACAGGATGGAAGAATTGCTGAATCAGCAAGCCAGGTATGGGAACCTGATGGTAAGGCCTCGCCAAGATTTCGCGCTGCCTGAGCTACTTCCGCCGCCTCTGCCACCTCTGCTACCTGACTTCGGATTTGAAAGAATCGGAGCTGGTGCTCGAAATGCCCAGAGAGATGGCCGTGTGGGCGGTGGCCTGGCTTTCGAAGGTGACAATGTCCCTCGACATCGTAGGGTTTAAAGTTGGCCTGATGAGGAGTAGGAGGCCAAGAGCAGGCCACAGAATCATCTATAAGACGACAGGGCTTCCCCAGCTTAGCATGACGTATCTTCCGCATGAGCATATTGGGTATCTATCTTGGTATAAGTATACGATGTGATTGTAATGCTCTTAGTCAATGGAAGTGGATATCCAGGACATTGCTTCTTAGCCACACGAGAACGTATTGAAAGTACCTACAGGAGCTTCGAGATAAGTGAGTGATATGTAACATGATGCCGTAGCACAAGCTTTACTTTACTGAGCAGGGCTGATGTGCTATCCATGTCTGTTCATCGTCTTCCTTGATCCGTCCTGTGATGACCATGGTTCTAAGACGGTGAGGGTCAGGTGGCGAATGTGTTGACAAGAAAAAGTCAAAGATTCTGTACATATCGACAAACATGCTGCCATGCCGCACGAGGGTGCTCGATGATCTTGGCGATCAGTACATTTGAAAAGAACGCAATGACGAGGACCCCACATACGACAGCCCATAGCTATTTAGGAGTTACGATGTCCATGCTGAAAATTGCTGTCGTTACTAGAACGGGAAACGCAACGTAGACAGTCATCTTTGTCAGGGTGCCAATGTTTTTGCCTTGCTGAATTGCCGCATTGGCTTTCTCGATCGCTTTCTCTGTTTGAGCAAGACGCGAAACGGTATGCAGCCATTCTGGATTAAAGTAGAAGACGGCCCGCTGTTACTTTGGTCTACTTACACTTCCAAGCTTCAAATTGAAACGCTCTCGCCTCGCGGTCAGAAGCCTGTGGAGCCTTCAAAGGTCGTCTACATGCCGGTGAATACTATCGAGTAAAGCTGGCCATGATAGTTTGTCCAGAGGATGTAGTGTGAACAGGGCGACCTGAGTAATATTGAAATTGTCCCAGGCATCAACGGTACCACTGATACAACCAGCGAAGATATGGAGCGTCTCTATTACACCACTGATGGTCGTTGTGTGGTTGAGCATCCTGTCGTCGCGGTAAACGTCTCTTAAACTGCCCAGCTAAGACGAAATCAGCCTATACGCTATACCGGACAATGAGAAAATCAGCTTGCATAGCTCCCTATCCTCTAATGGAAAGTTTCAACCAGGGTTCCATACTATTTGGCCACTTGATCAAGTCTTCTACCCAGTTTCCGAAGAAAGTATTCCCGCGGATCAAAACAAGGAGCATATATATTTCAATGAACCACCGCCCGCTAGTTGCGGATCTTTGCCATCACCAGGTCTGTCTTCAGCCAGGGGATCAGGATAAGTCTCTAGGCCATACCAAAGAGGCGGAGCCGTTACAATAGGCCAGTATGTTGACCAAGCGAGGCTTTTGGACGCCGTTTGAGGGAAAAAATTACTGGCGACGTAGAGGACAACCTGTTTGGAATTATGCAAATCATTGATCCTTTGGACAAACACTGGATCGTCCTCTTCCAGTCCAACTGCGGCGACAGTCCGATGGGTTCGTCTAATCCAACTTGCACAAGTTGCGAATGGCCAATTTGAGTTTCCAGCTTGCCATAGTCCCTCATCAAATCTTTCATGCAGTGCTTAGATAGCTAAACTGGACCTCGCTGCTGACACATGTGCATGACTGAGTACTGGGCAGCAACGTAACGAGTCAAACGTGACGGAAAAATGCAGTGCAGATCGCAGCCTGCACACTTTCAATACATGCCACTAGATGTACAATATCTATACACAATGCGCGGTCTCTACTAATCCCGCTGTTTTCAGCCAATGTTACACATCCACAGTCTCTACTCCTTCTTCTCCTCTTCTCCCTCCTTCTTTGGGTTTTCCTTCTCATCCATATCCATCCTCCTGCTCTCAACAGTGAAATACAGACTCCTACTCGCGCCCTCAAGCGCACTGGTAAGACTGCCTCCAATACCCTGCAGCATCTGTACCAACGATGCGCGCAGCCCGTCGATGCCACCAGGAATACCACCGACCCACTTCGTCCCCTCAACATCAAACACCTTGCCTTCAACACGAGCACCCAACAGCATCAGCTTCTGAAGCCCAGTCTGCACGGCGGGCTCGTAGTAGTCCGGGTTGGCCTTGCGCTTGGGAGCGGGGAACTCAGGCGCCATGGGGGAGAGGATGGACAGCACGGTCTTGAGGTGCTGGGGAGTGACGATGGGGAATGTGACAACAGCGAGGGGCCCGGAGAGCAGAGGTTCGAGGTCGTGCTTGAGTTTGCGGTTGTTGGCGACCTCGTAAGCGTGCCTGGAGAGGCCGTGGGTGAAGCGGTCGTCGTCGACCTTGTTCCCTGTCAGCGGTACGCGGGCGCTGGAGGGCGTACGAGGGTCTGTCGCGTGGTCGGCGGGCAGCTCGGAGGGGTTGAAGAACTCGACGACTTTGAGGGCGCTGGCGAAGATGTTGGTCTGGATCACTTGCAGCTTGATCTGCTCGGCGATGGGCTCCTGGCCCGCGGCTACGCGCTCGGCGTCGATCTTGCGCAGGGCAATGGCGAGCTCGCGCCGTATGCTCATCCATTCGACGGCTTTGACGTTGTTGTGTTGGAAGATGAGCATCAGCGGGGACGATTTGAGCAGCGATTGGTACTGGCGGTGCAGCTGTGTCTTGCGCTCCTCGGGCCGCTTGTGGGACGGGGGTTGCGTAGGAGGGTACAGCACTATGGGCGCTGCTGTGCGCTGGCCGCGGTCGAAGGCAGACGCAGGTGTGGGCTTAACTTGGGCCACCGATGCATAGTTGGCGGTTGCGACTCTGGAGACGGGGGTGGTGGATGGTGTGCGAAGGCGCATGGCCCGCGGCCTGATGGGTATCCTCGGTGGCATGCTGGGAAGTGTTAAATATGTCCCAGTAAAGGCGTGTAGCTGTGCGCTCGTCGGAGACCTACATGATGTGTGGTTGCGGCGCAATCGTCACCTCCGCCGTCCATCGAAAGATTTCCAGAGCGCGTTCAATTCGTTGGTCCGTGCACGGTATCGCACCTAACTCCGGGCGCACTCCCGATGCCTGTCAACGACGAGTCGGTATTGTTGTTCAATATCTTGCTCAAATAGCCGGGAACACATTCTCTGGTCATTTTCCTCTGACAATACTGTTGTAGTTTGAGCGCCAATGGCGCTACCTATGTGGAGGGTAGCACCTCGAGCGCGCGTGTTGACTCCGTCCAACTGGGGTAGTGCAAGTGTCAGATGCATTTCGGTAAGCCAAGAAAGTGTTCTTACAGCAGCTTTGCAAAAATATGTCACTGTATCTGATGCCATCTAGACTGACCGAAGGAATCGCCTCTCTAAATTCTGGACCCCCACTGGAGGCATTCAAGCTCAAGACGGAGAACAAGATGAATCACATGCTCTCCTCCTCCGTGGTGGCTACCTCCGACAAGCTCACTCTGGAGTTTTCCATCTTCTGCCACTAGGTTTGCGTGTGCAGAACAAACTAGAGGCGCTCATCGACAAGCACATGGAGTCGATAGCCGCGTCAAAGACATCACTATCCTCAATCACCACAGAAGAGCTATGGAAACAATCAGGCCGGTACTCAGCGAATTCGGAATTGCTTCGTCTGAAAGATCGAAAGGATTCCGGCTTCCTGCTGTCACCTACTCACGAAGAGGAGATCACTTCGCTGGTAGCTTCTATGGTGCACTCTTACAAAGACCTCCCTCTCAGACTGTACCAAACAGGCCGCAAGTACCGTGATGAGCGAAGACCTCGTCAGGGCCTCCTTCGTGCCAAGGAGTTCATGATGAAAGATCTCTATACCTTTGATTCAACAGTCGAAGCTGGGCTGGAAACATACAAGTCTGTTCGCCTGGCATACAAGAACCTCTTCGACGAGCTCAAACTGCCGTATCTGGTAGCAGACGCCGACTCGGGCAACATGGGCGGAAAGTTGAGCCACGAGTACCACTTCGTTTCGCCCAAGGGTGAAGACAACGTCTGGTCGTGCTCGAGCTGCTCGTACGTTGCAAACGAAGAGCTGGTGGAGAAGAAAGCCCCAGACGCAGCGTCAACAGATGCTAAGCCTCTCACATTCACCGGTATAAGCGTAGATCGAAAGACTGCTATCGAAATAACCGTACCACGGCCCGCCAACCTCCCGCAAGACGCCGCTCCTTCATGGGACCATATCTCCTCATACACCAATCCGCACGCCCTCAAGAAAGCCACCCCCGACACCACCGAACTGGACACTGGCATCGAAGCCGCAACTCTGTCCTCACTCCTGCCCAAAACAACCTCCACAATCCAGATCTCGGACCGCTCCCTCACTCCCTCCAACCCCAACGCCCTCGACCTGACCCCTACAGTCACCGGCTCCTCGTGCGCCCACTGCGCCTCCGGAACGCTGCACGTGCAAAAAGCAATCGAAGTGGCCCACACGTTTCACCTGGGTACGCGCTACTCGGAGCCGTTGAACGCCTTCGTGTCGGTGCCATCGAGCGCCAAAGAGACTGAATGGGTTCCCATGCAGATGGGCTGCCACGGCATCGGCGTCTCGCGGCTGATTGCGGCTATCGCGTCGCTGCTCGCGGATAGCAAGGGTCTGCAGTGGCCGCGCGCGGTTGCGCCATTTGAGGCTGCAATTCTCACGGGCCCTGCGGCGAGCGAGGAGGAGAGTCTTGAGGTCTATGATTTGCTGGCTGGGTATGCGGAGAAGGGGTCGCAGATGGTGGATGCTGTGATTGATGATCGCGCGGGCAAGAGTCTTGGATGGAAGATGAAGGATGCTGACTTGATCGGTTACCCGGTTGTTGTGGTGATGGGGAGAGGCTGGAAGGTGAAGCGCGAGTTGGAGGTGCAATGCCGGAGACTGGGCGTGAAGAAGGATGTTGGATTGGGCGAGTTGAGGGAAGAGGTCGAGGCGTTGCTGGCGCAGTTGTAGGGCCGGCTGCGTAATGTAAGATATATATGTCCAGCCCAAAAGCACAGGTCTGGAAAACGATAGATTTGTACAAACACCACACTGGAGAAGACACAGATGTATAGTAATTTCACGTTTCGATTCATTTTATATCAGGACTCGTACCAATCGTATCGAAATCCACGGGTATCATAAGGGCGTGATGCCCAAATATGCACAGGGCGCCGTCTCAACTCGGAACGCAACTGACTAAGATCAGGCCGAGGAGCGGGCTAGAAGCTATCTCGCTGAAAGCCAACAGGCTTGAATGGACTGAACAAGACAAGCTTGAAGGGATGTGGAAAAGAAAAGACAATATTGCGACAAAAACTTTGGTCCGCCTGCGCCAGCAATACCCCATATGTTTGTTGTAGGAATGATTCGTACCTGCATCGCTGCGCATTAAAAGAGAAGAGAAGACAGGATGTTGCGCTGAGGCCCTCGGCAATCGTGCCGACTATCGGCCGTCTGCCGTCGTCCTTGTGCCCAGCCAGCGCAATAACGTAAGGTCTGGTCTGGTCTGTCCTCGTGGCCGGTTTTCTTGTAAACGTGGAATGTAGTGTCGAATGCGCCTGCGTAACGCCTGCTGTAGATCCAGAACCCAATGCTCTATAATGACAAATGTGTGAAAAGATCAGATCTGCTGTCATGTCACCGTCGTACGCCACCGACTTCGACTGAGTGCACTGTTCGCTCAAATTGTGTCTTCCGCCTCTTGTAGCCTCCACGCGCACCATCTTCGCCTGTGGAGTCTGTGCCAAAGTCATCGCCGTAACCCTCGCTATAGCCCTGGTAAGAATCCTCGTTATACTGCCTTTTCGAGCCCGATCTCTCCGGTCGTCGTGGTAGAGCATGGGCATTTGGTGTGGGTGCTGAGGACGGTGCTGGTGTGCGAACTTGTGTTTCTGTAGCTGGCTTAGGGCGTAGACTGTCGTCTGTGCCGATGTATGCCTTGATTTTGGAAGCATCTGAGGATGGCAAAGGACCAGGGCCCATGCCACCGAATGCGCTGTCAAGCAGACTGCCGAAATCAGGCTCGAGAGAAAGCTTATCAGCACCTAGCTTCCTCCAGGGCTCCTTTCCAGAGTTGATTGCTTCCCAATGGTCGTCAGGCAAGCTCATAGGAGCGCTGAAGATATCGTCCATCTTCACCGCCTTGGGCTTTCCTGCGATCTGCAGCATCTTGATATGCCCTTCATAAGACTTCCTAAGCTTATTGATCTTCTCGCCCGTCACAGGATCCACGCGGGCTACAGATTTGGCCAGTCGCTCTAAGCCGTATAGACGGAAAAGATTTTGCGAGCCGTGCGGTCGGGATTGCTGGTAGGTTTCTTGGTCGCTCAGGAACAACTTGTCCCCCTTGATGCCCTCGGCAGCCTTCAGCCCTCCCTTGTCCGAGAACAGCGTCTGCCCTTGCCGGTCATGGTTGGAGTGTGTGTGGATGCCGAGGCCGCGCACAGGCTCGTCAGTGCCGTCGTCCATCAGCGCATCGCCGTCGCTATCAATATTGGTAGAGTAAGAATGGCCTGTGGTGCTTGCGGGGGTCGGAAACGGGTGCTGGACCGAGACCGATGTCGCCGGCTGGGAGGCGGATGCGGCCATGGTCGCAGAGGAAGGCGGGGTCCTGGCGGGAGACGCAGCGGTCGCCGTCGCAGTCATGGCAGAGCGGCCATCGAGCTGCGGATTCATCGAGGAGCAGGGCGGAGAGGTTGGGGTGCGCGGTTGAATGGGCTTTGTCGTGTGGCCGCTCGCCTTGGCAGCGACGTCAAAGGGTGGTGAGGCCGGCGAGTATCGTCCTGAGTTGTCCAAGCGTTGGCGTTTCGCGCCGTGATCCGACATGAAGAGCGCAGCGGGCGGCGGGCGAGCAGCAGCGCAGGGCGTGGAGCGGCGGGCGGAGGGCGTGAGGCTGGTGGTGAGAGCGCAGCTGTCCTGGGCTTGGCGCTTCCTGCCGGTGCGGAGCAGACCGCGAAAGAGAGCGTGGGCGGCGCTTCAGACGGGGCGCATGCGAGGAGTGTCGTCGGACGGTGTGGCTGCGTGCGATTGCGGGGCGCTCGCGGGGCGTGGGCTGTTGGGCGTGGTGGGCAGCGGCTGGAGGAGAGTGAGTGACGGCAATCGTCTGCAGTGCAGAGAGGGAGCGGCAGCCGGGCCCTGGCTGGACATGGGCCCCGGCCGCCCATTTGATTTTCCTCACGTGACGGCGCGCCTGCTGCTGCCCGTGGCGCGAGCGAACCTGAACCAGCACAGGACAGGGCTGTTTCACGCTCAAACAATCGCCAGTCCTCTGCCAATCTTGGCCTCGACGTGCGTGCGCGCCCAATGCCTGCACCTGCGCCGTCTGGCCAGTATGGATGACCGCAACGCCCGCGCAGGCGACGCCGCCCGCAGTGCCACACCCGCACAACCAGCGCGTCCCACGCCCACGCCCTCGACCGCCGCTGCTGCACGACCCGGCGCGCCCAAGGTCGTGCAGCCCAAACCCCAGGCGCTGCCCTCGCGCGCGGGCCCCAGCTCCATCCTCGTTTCGCCGCGCCAAAAGGGCAACCCAATCTTAAACAGCGTCAAGTCGACCGCATGGGAGTACTCAGACATCCCCGCCGATTACGTTCTCGGCGCCACGACATGCGCCCTGTTCTTATCGCTCAAGTACCACCGCCTGCATCCCGAGTACATCTACAACAGAATCCGCGACCTCAAGGGCCAGTATGACCTGCGCATTATCCTGACCATGGTCGATGTGGAGAGCCATGAGGATTCGCTGCGAGAGCTGTCGAAGACGTCATTGGTTAATAACGTCACCATCATGTTGTGCTGGAGCGCGCAGGAGGCTGGCCGCTACCTAGAGCTGTTCAAGACATTTGAGCATGCCGCGCCGACGAGCATTCGCGCAAAGCAGTCGTCTACGTACTCAGAGAACATGGTAGAATTCATCACCGTGCCGCGGGGCATCAACAAGACAGACGCTGTAGGCTTGGTGTCCAACTTTGGTAGCATTCGCACTGCCATCAACGCGGGTCCGGAAGAGATCGGCCTGATTGCAGGTTGGGGAGATAAGAAAGTACAGCGCTGGTGTAATGCAGTGAAGGAGCCCTTTCGGGTCAAGAAGGCTGCGAGGAGGGGTCTCACGCGAGAGAACACCCAGGCAGGGCTTTCAAGGGACGTCTCTATAGCAGAAGGCGAGAGTCGGACGCCTGGAGAGCCTGACGTTGAGGCTATGGCACGCCAGAGACTGGAAGATGCTGTCCCTTTTGCTCTCAACGCGCAGGAAGCCGCAACCTCGAATACCGAACCGGATGCCGATACGCGACCCGAACAGAGACCGGCTGAGATCATGAATGAGTTCGACGATGATGAGGAAGCCTTGAAGGAGCTAGAGCGTGCGCCTGCACCAGCGCCTGCACCTCGGCCTGCAAAGCGCAAGCAGGTCGAGGAGGATGTCAGTGACGGTGTCATGGCAGCGCTTAGCAAGCTTAGGAAACAATGACGATAATGTTGCATCGATACTGTGTTGGCATGTGCCTTGTGCCTCTGCAGCTTGTTCGTAACATTCACCTTCACTCCCTGTGCTCAACCTTGCAATCGGCCCAGCTAGCGCTGCCAGTAATGGTTAGTGTGCTTCCCCACCTTGTAGCAAACAACTGGTAGCTGCCTGGCTTCCCACACAACAAAAGGCTGGGAGAGCCGCATTCGAGTTCCTCAACTCAACATGTGTCTCCATTCTCTACCTGCAGAGGTCCAGATCCAGGTCTTCAGCTATCTCGAGGTCCCAACGCTGAAGGCTGTACGCCGCGTGTGTCGCGCCTTTCGAGACAATGCTGAGCCCACATTGTTCCAATATGTCATTGCAGCAGCGCGCTATCAGCCCCTCGGTGCCTTCCAAAAGATATCGCTCTTTGAGCCATTTCAAAAGCATGTCAGAGAGATCGTTTTCGACGGTTCCATCTACAACGCCCAATTTGCGATGCATGAGCCGTCCTACCACCGGGAAGCTGCCGCCAGATATACGAGCCTCGATCGGGGGTTTACTTATCACAAACATGATCGGTGTGTATCATCGTTGTCAAAATGCGTTCATGTGCAGCCTAACGTATGGATAGTTGGAAACGTTATGCGCAACTTTACAAGGAACAACAGGAAATGCAGACCGATGGCATACTCCTGCATACTTTCTCTCGAGCCTTGGAATGGATTCCAAATGTCTGCTGCATCACATTCTCTCCATTCCCGCGCCATCTTCCAAGCGAACGTAAGGACACTCAAGAACTGCTTCCGCGAGGTTTGAGATCCTCGCCTCCACGCGGCTTTACCAAAGCAAGCCATCCATTTCGTCAGCTGATTGCCGCTTTGTATGTGTCGCAATTTGCCGGGATCCGA
Source organism: Curvularia kusanoi (assembly GCA_011058905.1). NCBI lineage: Eukaryota > Fungi > Ascomycota > Dothideomycetes > Pleosporales > Pleosporaceae > Curvularia > Curvularia kusanoi. The sequence continues at coordinate 208,080 of SWKU01000015.1, read as the reverse complement.
AAGCTTAGAACAGAGGCGATTGGGACTCGACCAGGCGTGGAATTCGCCCTTTCCATCTTCGATCTTGACGACCAGGAGATGGAAGCTGCTAAGTATCTGTTCCGGCACCTCGAAAGCCTTGAGCTCAGTATGGCGATCTGGGTACATGATATTACTGCATTTAACACGATCATTGACAAGTTTATCACGCTATTGCATACTTCTACGGATCTACGACACCTTCACCTCCATCCTACGCGCTGGAAGTCACGTGACGAATTCTATCCACCTAGATTCACTCGCCTCGGCTTGCAGGGCACATGGGCCAAGCTGCAGTCGTTCAGTCTCAAAGAGCTCGATGCAGACAGCAGTGAGTTCTCAGACTTGATCAAGCGACACCGCTCAACTCTCGTCTCCGTCACATTATGCAGCTGCGGCCTTGATGAGGGCTTTTGGGCAGACATCGTTGATGAAGTCATCTGTGACACGGAGATTGAGAAGTTCGTCTTGGATTGTGTGCACGAAAGACATCAGCCTGAACCAGTCTCTTACCCCCTCAGTTCATCTATGTTCGAGTGCTGGAAGTATGAGGGTCAGCTCGAAGTCACGGATGAGGGCGACCGTTATTTTGTAGGTGTTAAGACCAGTGTGGCGTATGAATGAAGGCTGACACATACAGGCCGAGAGGATCCAGGGCAAGAAGTCTGTGTATGATTCGCGAAATCGGAGGACAGAAGCATCCAATTTGGACTGAGGTCATTTGCAGGCACACAAAAGCAATACTCTCCATGATGATAGCATTACAGCGACCCTCATCAGCTTTAGAGCCTCGATACTACTGATTGGATCTTCCCAGAATCTCAAACCGTACGAGTCGGCGTAGAATAGATTTGTCGGTGAAAGGCTGCCCAGGTTTTTGTGGGGTATTGGTATGGTCCTATCAGCGCACACTGTACCTTTGTAACAAATTGGTCACCTTGCGCATTTTTTGGACCAATGAACACGATGCTCCAAACTTGGGTTTTGGCTTTAGTGATACATTTTCTTACCGTTGGTACATCGAACATATGGCACCGCAAGTCAGCTGCTCCACTTCCTACCGTGCTCACAATAGTGGCGGGTTTCCTTTCGCAGCCAAAAGTGGAAGAACATCCGCGTCACGCGCTGTAAATAGTGACTTCGCCTCGCAAGGCCTGAGGCTCGAATACATCAACCTCAGGCTTGGGAACTCTATGTAAACACAATCAACTGGCTATCCTCTCATCGTTGCTTCGTCTCCAATCAAGCAGGCTCCGTACCTTGCTCTAGGACTGGGGCATTACAGTTGCCTTGTTTCAAAGACGACCCAAATTGCCACCCAATATCTCTATTTGCCCGCTGCTTCATCCTTGTCGAGTATTCCAAGTTGTTGAACACGTCTGTGTAAACGTTATCATAGCCCCATTCACCTTGTTTCGGAACTATGTTTACACAATGGACCGTGCTGCGTGTGGTTCGCATGCCCCTTCGGCGAAACGGGAGGCATACCAGTACCAAAGGCTTGCCGATGCCCCCAGTGCCCTTTTGGATTTATCTTTGTACGACGTGCTCGAGGGGCTCGAGGGGCAATGTGAAGGGGGCACACTTATCGCGAGTCCCTCTTAGGCTCTTAAGAAGTTGCTGCGCAGTCCTCCTTGAGTCCTGCTCACCTTGAATATCAACTAGTCCTCACGCCGCTCTTATTTTCCTTCCATTTCTCCTTGTACTGACCAACTAACTTGTACCTGAACGCTTGTTCGCTGATTTGTCTGTTGAACTGTGTGCATTCTGCTCCAGCCACTTGAGAGCTACCCATCCGTCTGTGGAAGACTGCCTTAATTCCGCCGCCCACCGCCCTCTACACCCCCAAAATGACCCGTGATCGGCGTTTCTCGCACAAGAGCCATTCCCATTTGGACGAAGGCTCTCAGCATCGCAACGATGGCCAGCGCCATGAAAGCACAAGTCACCATGATAGCACTGTACGTCCAGACAAACCCGGCTGTTTTGTCGCAATTGACGTCCGACTAACCTTTATAGTCAATGCAAGCACCGAATACAGTTCAAACCTCGCCCTATTGGTATCGAAGCCAACGCACCAACGAACAATATGCCCAGCATGTTGATCCATCCTATCACTCCTCACACTCCGCGACCCAGTACTACCCCTACTATTCTGAAAGCAACACTTATGTCGAGACCCCTCGAACCTGGGCCAACGTCAATCCAAACGTAACCGACTTGCTCTCAAATCCTGCTATGAAGTTCAACCCCACCACTTCCCCGTCCGCTACAAACTATAATTCAACTTACTACTCGAATCAGTCTGCCCCCTCCGAAGGGCAGAATCAGTTGACAGTAGCTCGGCTCGAGGCTTTCAACACTGTTTCACCACCAACCGATGGCAGGCGCAGGTACGAGCAACAAGGCCAGCGCGCTGGGCCATACGATGGCGTTGGGTATGTCGGCAGGAACAGCAACTAGCCATGAGAGCGTGAATGGATAATTCACACATTGTTGAAGCGACCGCTTATATATGTGAGATGTGTTGCCATGCTCAATTCTGGAGGAAGTCATCATTGGGGGCGGAAGTCATCATTGGGGCCGGGTTGGGCTTGGGGCGCAATTGGCGAGGCTGGGTAAGCGCGGGTGACGCAGTAAGCGGACAAGTCTTCGGGGCCGACGGAGGGCTGAACTATCTGCTATGGATTGCTTTCACCAATAGATATTGAGCTGATTGCTTGTATTTTCTTTTCTTAAACAATTCAGAACAGGGGCCATAACATCTCTGTTAAAAAATGGTACAGTTGAATATGGCCGCTATGTAAATCCGTGAGGAACAATGTCCTGAGAGCTACGTGCTCGAAGTCGCGGTCCACTCCGCAAATTTGCCAGTGCAGCTCCATGCAGCTTGCTCACTGGCGCATGCGTATCGAAAACCTCTGCCGATGTATGGCCAGGCACGTTCGATACGTCTAGTTTCGCTTGCCGCGGCCAAAGCGTTCAGAGCCACTCGAGAGGGGGACTCTCGGAGGCTGGAAAGACAATGCAGGCTTCGCTTAGCAGCTATCAGCTCTTGACGCGCTAGCTTGGGGTACATGACGTGTGAAGGGCAAGGCCTCGGTGTAAGGCAAAAGGGCGAAGGGCGATGCGGCTCTGCAAGCCTGATGTTGAAGGTTCCAGGCAGACCTCTGACCGGAATTTCGGTCGAACGGAATTCACATAATGCGACACACAGAGACACTTTGGAAGTGGAGTTTGAGTCAGCTCATCTTGATCCCCGCCCCATCGATCTTCGTGACATTAGCGATCATTGAATGAGGACTAATGAAAGAGGCATAATGTGATGTGATATCTGGCAATCTAGTTCGCCGGAGATCAGTCGGAGATCCGGAGTGTGGGGCGCGGGGCGCGGGGCAAGCCAACGTCACCTCATTGATTTGATTCTGTGTAGGTATTCGCAAAGCCTTACTGACGACCAATGCTCTATACTGAAACGTCCGACAGTTCATTGAGTGATAATGCAGAGACTGATCGGCGACTTTCTGCTAAGTGCGTACGCACATTCTTGATCTCGTCCTTCTTCTTCACCGGTCTACCAGGATTACCAGCGGCTAGTATTAGCGTCGAGTCCTGGAGGAATACGTGAGCTGGCGTTCTACGAGTCCTTCATCACAGTGCAGCACTTTGTCTGCTCTTGCATTGGCGCAGCTTCAGCTACTGCATGAGTTCAATACGGCAATATTTGCGATGTGGATTGTTCCACAGGCTTCGGTCACACCGATCCAGTCGGCTGGCAACAATCATTCTCCATGCGTCTTGGTCGCGGACGCTACCTCAACCCATGTGCTGGAATTTGCCCTGTGTATGCCTTGTCTTCGCGATGATTCGGCCCCCAAACCTTGAATGGTGCCACGGCACAGACATGATTGTAATAATAGAATCTCAGATGATGGTACACTTAGGAGTTCGCTCAGTTCTCGAAATAGATCACAAGAATTGAAGATATCAGATGGTGAATACCTCCTTCATTTTGAAAGGAAAGTTTCGGCACATCTGTATTCATCATGGCACACCAAACAATGCGAGCCCGCAACACTCTCAATCGCCTTGGAAAATGTTGACCAGTCATCAACCATCAACAAAACTCCACCCCCACGGCTAGCTTCGACCAGCAAAGTACATTCCTCCAGAACTGTACAGAGGGACATCGACAGCTTGTCGACCTCGCCATTAACGGGTGATGCCTGCCAAGACACTCCATCTCCAATATCGCGTCCGCCGGTGACTACCTCGGTCTAAGCAGCTACGCATTGCGTACGACTACGTTGCATGGAGTCGCCGGTGAGTGATTGTCCAATCGAATGCCGTTTTCGATATGTTCGTCATCACCACATGTGACCGGGTGGCCTTTAGACCCTCACAGCCTCAGAGTATGCCTTACCATGATCTTGCTTACTGGCTCACTGACACTAACGTACACAGGGACTTAGCTATCAAGGGTCAGAGACACGCTTTCCGGTCTTCACCAATGATGTTGCACAGCTGAGAGGCGCGATGCCAAGCTTGATGGTTGCCTTCTCCACGACACCCTCAATCTCAGATAGCTGTCATACGTCTTTCGAGCGCTCGCTGACCCACAGTGACTCTTCAAAAAAGAATCACCCAATAGAATGCCGCCAACGCCGTTTGCCTTCTTTTGCTCGGTAGTTCATGCAGTGCGGGCTGCATGCAACTTTGCCAAAGCACAACCAGTGTCTGTTTCCACTTGGTAGCGCGGTCCAGGGCGTCGACGGCCAGTTTCAGCGTGCATTCCTGCAGCATTTCCCGTAACTTCCTGGAGGACATACGTGTTGCATCCCGGGCGTGACACGCGTCTGGCCATTCTCCTGGCTTGCGATGGTTAAAGTCCCGCAGTTACGCTTTCGTCTGGCAGCAGATATCTTTCAATTGTACCCCAATAAGTGGCAACATGCGACTTTTGATTGAATCACGCAGACTGACAATCGAGTGAGTGGGTAATCCTTTGCGTCTTATGATGTTTCGCCCAAGCTAAAGACTGCCATCAACAGACTAGCATCGACAAAGGTCGCTGCTGCCGATAAGTCAGACGCCAACACACTCGCTCCAGAAAGGGAAGCGAAAAGACCCTCTGCCGATCGTTCCAGTCCTTCAAATCAGCGAGATCTAACAGGCGATCCTGTTGGGCCCAAAGATTCGAGCGTGCACCAATACACGCAGCTTCCAAGACGAAAAAGCATTCACAAGCGCCTCGGCCGCATTTTACTTCGGGTCTCTAGAATGTGCTCAGACGTTCAATGCAGCATGTACGCGTATCAGTATGGGTCAGGAGTAGCTGAGCTACCAGCAGGAGGATCGCAAGTTGATAGGACTACCTCGCTCTGCGAGATGCCTGGATCATTCCCTCGAGTTGAGCTTGAGAGTTATGGTATCCAAACGTCCCCTGTGCAGTACCGTGCTGCGAACAGATCATATGAGGATACCGCCCCTGAGCACCTTCAGAACTACTACAAGGCGAACCAAAACGCAACTCTCCGAAGGGCTGCTCCTATGTCAGTGACGAATTTGTCACAACTTCCACGTTTGGAAGTCCCACAATCGCAGCACTGCGTCCCACGTTTGATGACGGATTGTTCCCCTCTTACGCCATCGCCGATCTCTCCGATCACACCATCGACAGGTGGATACAACGGACAATCTGGTCTTCCCATGCACTTTGACACGATCTCGCCATGTGGAGACTCGAAGACAAGTCAGACATATGCGCACTACGGAACATGGGACCACCCAACCTCGATGTCCCCAGCGACACCTTGCGCCACCACGTCTTATATGCCCTCGCTTGCCTCGACACCACTATCAGCTTATCCGTCGACAGCTAGCTCACCCTTTCATCACTGGCCTCAAGCACAACCGGAGGTACAGCTGCCCACGTGCTCGCAGGGATTGCTCCACCCAGACCACGCTCACAGTCCAAATGGTACAACACTTCGACGAGCATTTTCGTGGCAGAGTTCTCCGCAAATTCAATCGCACAACTCTTCCGACATTCCCCACTCATGCCGGATGCACCATTACCAGCCTAATATACCAGCCATCCGCGAACCTCTCAGTTCATCTGCTCACGCACAAAGCTGCTTCGAAAAGCAGGATTTACTTGCGAGAGCCCCACCAACACCAATGTCCCCGGAGACTCAATACTTCTTCGACGATATACCGCCCGCTTACAGCCCTGTCATTGCAGACACACAGCCTCCGCTCACGAATCCACAACGGCGATATCTACCTTCAGTATGTCAGCACTGTGGAAAAAGCTTCACAGGCAAATATGGCCCAGGAAACTGCAAGAGGCATATTCAGCAAACACACGAAACGTTCGTGGATAGGGCACTTCATGTGTGCAGGCTTTGCGTAAAATCGTACAACCGTGCGGACGCTTTGAGAAAGCACCAGTGGAAGAAGCATCGGCTGGAAGAAGCCAGGCCCCGCAAGCGACGGGACAGAGGCTCAGAGCAGAGCAGAGTTGGGTAGAGTGTGCGTTCAGATGTAGTTGTATATAATGATACCCGGCCAAAATGGCATAATGAATAGTATACGGTTTCCACATCGCTGTATTTCATGATCCAGAAGTATTGCGTGCCCCGTAAATTGAAGGTTTGAGGCTCAATGGGACAGCATAGCCACAACCACCTGACCGGCCCCAGGCAGCAACTTGGCAGCGACCAAGAGGGCACAGAAACTATACCGCCTCACTCTTTATGATGCAATCTGAAGGGGCAAGCACGTGTAGGCGAGCTCTGAGGTGAAGTTCAATTAAGCTCGTCGTGCCATCGGCGTCCCGCCGTATCGTTGCATACTAGAGGAGCCACAAATCGACTCCACCTGCCGCAATGATCTCGCCGGTTCATAGAAGGGGCTATGTCAGGACCGGGTCGCGGGCCGAACTGCTACAAGGAAGCGCAAACTTTGTCGGAGCACAGCGCTGCTCAAGCTTCCCAGATACGAGCGGAAACAGACTGGGGTCTTTCCCCGACCGGAGCGAGCGATGTGTGAAGCAGTGTGTAGTGGTAGCGCGCTGCTAGGATGTCTCATTAAGGCGGGGCGAGTTGGTCCCGTGGTTTGCACGTTGAGGCCGCAGTACGTGGCAGATAGAGTTCTGAAGAGCTGATTGTCTGCAAGTGCGGCTCTGCTGCATAAGTGGCAGGATTCGTGACGTCGAATTCAACTCCCCTGTGGCTTCGTCGCAGGCTTAGCTGTGTGACCTTACCATTTGAGATCACACGCTTGTAGATCAACGCTACCTTCTGGGCCAAAAGTGATACGAGGCAGATCTTCAGGCTTAGATATCTTACTTGAGCGTCGTTGATGACTGAGGCGCGGTTCGAGATGGCTACAGTACACGGTATAATGCGGAGCAGAGTATGCAGCCAACGTCGCCTCAACTACCACGCATCCAAGGACCCAGCAGTTGGTTGACTTGGGGAGTTTTCGGTACATCTTCTTGGTATTGAAAGAAACGCTTGTCTGGAACTTCGAACGTCTTGGCCGGTGACCCAGTGGCTGTGCAGGGCCAGAAGCATATCGAGTCTCCCATCTCATTATTACCGCACAAGATGCATGCGTCCGAGTGAGCCCGAAGTTATACTTTGCCTAATGTTCGTGTTTTTGCGCCAAGATCACCTGCAAGCGTTAGCAGGCAACGGGATCTGTTGCTTGTAACAAGGTGCAGCTGGCAGGCAAGACGCTCGATGCGGCAAGAACTTGATTGGAGGTGGTGAGTTTACTAGGCACCTGGTTCGGACAACGCCGAGTCGAGACTTTTCGTGGCTGGTGATGCAAGGATTGGTCGCAGGTATTGCGATGGTGATTTTCGTCCAGGTTCAGTACTAGTAATGTTGAGCGTCATTTGGGATTGGTGAGGCGACGACTCGATCGCTGCAACCTACGACGCGGCCACTGCTCGTTTGAGCTACGCACCTTCCCCAGATCTTTGCCTAGATCTTTGGCCTTTTCCATCATCGGCAAAAGCTGATGCTGGCCATGCTGCATCGGTCTGTTCCCCTGAATGTGAAAATTCCACTGACGACATAATCTTCGATCCGCCTGTGTAGTGCCCATTTGCCCAGGTTCGCGGAAGGCATCCATGCACAGCCTCCAGCCACAGGTCATCACCAACTTTGCTTCATCTTGTGCTACAAGTCAAGCACCGCAGGGGAATGGGCGATAGCTTCCAGAAGGACGACACTACTTCTCGCTCGGTACTGCGCGGCGTGGCACTTTATTCGTGGGTTCGCATGGCCGTTAGCCGTTGTCGTGGTCTCATCTTCTCCAAGACCGCTTCGCTGCCCAATATAGTCCTTCTTCTCCCTGTATGGCTCGTTCATGAGGGACTCTGTGGGTCCGTAATGCGGTCATATGAGTAAAGGCCCATCGCCTTTGAACATTGCTTGTTCAACAGACATCCGCTGCTCTTTCTCTTGATCGCTTTCCGCACATTCCTAGAAACGACATTTAGTGTGACACATAGCCCATCGGCTATTGTAAGCCCACCGGTGATCTGGCATGGCTTCTTACCGCTAATCCTAGCTACAGACCCGGTGCAGCCTCCTTTCGAACAGATTCTGCGACTCCTTCCTGCCATAGGGCTTGCCTGTGTCCAGAGTAGGGCTTGCTCACCGCCCCCCCCCCCCCCCCCCCCCCCCCCAGTTTACTCCAGCGCCTACAGATTTCTCCGCTGGCTTTTCAATACTTGCATCAAACACAGGTTCCCAAGTACCTTCAGGCGTGCCTCCTCTACTACACAGCCCACTCAAGTCCACAAAGCTATCTGCCATGTTTCTTTGGCGGCATGATACATACGACCATGGGAGCTTGGAGATAAAAGTTCGTATACGGTCCACCGTCTAATGAGGTGTCGTTTCCACAAAGGAATCATGCGCCATCCCGTTTTCGGTTACCACGCCCGCTGTATCAATGTCTATCCTGTCCCAGTACCTTTTTACACGCTTGCAGCTTCCCCGTGGCCCTCCTCGCGCCTCGCCTCCTCCTTCTTGAGGAATGTGTCCAGTGCTTTGAAGTTGACAGGCTTGGTCATAAAGTGGTCCATCCCAGAGTTCCACGCCTCTAGCTTCGCGCTCGCGGATGCCAGCCCCGTCAGAGCAATAATGCAGCAACGTGGGATGTTGTACTCTTGCTCGTACTGCCGAATTGCGCGGGTCGCCGACATGCCGTCCATGACGGGCATAGACATGTCTGTTGTTTAGAAAATTAGAATATGCAAGTGTATCTTGTGTAAGCAAGGACGCGAGCTTACCCATTAGCACGACGTCGAATCGCACCTGCACTGACTGGTACGCGCGTAGGGCTTCGAGGCCGTTCTCTGCTTCGGCATACTGGAGCTTGTACTTTTTCATGAAAGCTACGAGGAGCTGGGGCAGTTAGCTTGGGGAATGGAGCAGTTGGTTGTGAGTGGTGGACTGACTCTGCGATTGATTGCGTTGTCGTCCACAATGAGGATGTTGGACAACGCGCTAGCTGGATTGCCGGGTATGGTGAGTTTTGGGCGGACGGGAAGCATACGTTCTTCAACTGCCGGCAGATTGGCAGCTGGTGACGGATGATCTGAAGATTCTGGCATGGGTGACGAAGTAGCCTCGGGCTTATCTGTCTGATGCCAGTGTGGCTGATCCAGGAGTGGTGGCATCTCAGCCGGCGGAGGGGAAAAGGTCGGCATCGGAAGAAGAGTTGAAGGGCCAGAGAGGGTGTTGGGCTCTTTCCCGAGTGGCAACCGCGACGATGACTGTGTGAGGTCAACTGCGGAAGGGCGCCATGGGCTAGGATTTCGTTCTACGTTCTCGTCCGGATGTACGAACCGGTCGAGACATTTGTTCAACACGTAAGCTAATTTATAAGGTCCAAGCCTGATCTCTGTAAGCGAAAAGACATGTACCAATGAGAATATACTAACGGCTGGGTCATGATCTCGACAACCGACTCCTTACTCTTGATCCGAACATCGGATCGTAGTGTCGCTGCCTCAAGTGCGTCGAGCGCAACGAAGATAGTCATTGACGCTTTTGTGGCGTTGGCGTTGGCTCTTTTGTCTCTGATAAAGGCCAGGTAATCGAAAGATGGTTCTGGGCATATAACAAGGTCGCCGACGTTGCTATCCTCCCAATCTATGGTTTGAGTGACATCCATCTCCAGATGGTCGGCCAGAGTAGTCCTCAGAGCTTTGGTAAACTTTGCAAGGCCCTCGGCATTCTGCGGCTCATGCTCATCTGCGATGTGTTGATCAGGTTCGGCCCTGAGTAGTATGCATATCTTGCGCCTCTTCAAGCGTGGTAGCCATGAAAGGTACTCGTTCCTTTGAGGAAGAGCGATTTGCGTCGTCTCTGGTCGCAGCAAGGATAACTTGACAGTAATCTTGGTACCAAAGGTATAGTCGCTGTTTATTTCGATCTTGCCGCCGCTCGTTTCAATAATCTGCCGGACGATACTTAAGCCCAGTCCGACCCCTGAGCTGTGAGGGTTCTCCTGTGAGAATGGTTGAAAAGCTTTGTTAGCAAGAAAAGCAGGGCTCATGCCACTACCTGTGTCGGTAATGGTGAGGGTAATTGTATTGGTCGAGCCTGTCTTGGCATTGTCTGCAGCGCGCAAAGATACCGTGATGTGGCCTGTCTGCGTGTACTTGATGGCATTGCCAAAGAGACTGTGATTGTCTTAGCGCAATTTGCGGTATAGTCGATGTAAGGGAACTTACTTCATGACAGTCCTCTTCCAGGAGCCTACGGGGAAACAGTAAATCCAATCGTCTTTGTGGCCAACGTCTAGGATTACATAGCACGTCTTTCGCTTAGTTGTATTGTCAGAGACCTCAGTGTAGGCTGAATTTGTCGTCGATTCTGTTGGCGATAAAGGTGCGTTTGTTGAGTGCATGATTGGAAGAAACGACGATCCAGCAAAGACAGCTTCTACAACCTCTTCAGTAGCTATGCATAAATCAAATGCTGGACCGCGCAATCGTTTCTGCGTCTTTAGAGGTTTGGATGACAGTCGAATTGTCCTTGTATTCTTAAGTCGCTTACTAGACACATTCTTAGTGGTACCCTCGCTCATCTTTGAATAATCCATAACATGGTTAATCGTATCAAGAAGCGTTTGGCCACAACTGTTCAAAGAGTTGAGCATACTAGTCTGAAAGGTGTCAAGTGGTGTATCTTTAATGAACTCCAATGTACCAAGGATACCGTGTAGAGGTGACCGTAGTTCGTGTGATATAGAAGCCACAAAAGTAGTCTTCTGCTGATTCAGAGACACAGCATCTAATCTTGACAGCTCTCTCATGATGGAGTGACTGAAAATATTGAAATATGCTAGGTCTACTGAGGCTGAAAGCAATCGGTCTGGACTATCAGTCCAACACAGACAACCAGCGAACCATCTAGACCTTTCGTAATCCCAAAAGGGCACAAAAGCCACGCTTCGTGCGTCAGGTAGCATTTCGGAGATAACTTTGGAGCTTCTGGACGCTCGCCCTTGTCCCTTGCGGGATGTTGGCCTAGAGCCGTCACCAACGGGCAAAGACTCTTCCTGGGACCCCTTTGTTGAGGACGAATCGTCTGTTGAAGACATGAAAACACCCTGTGCAGTATAATTGAACACCTTTCCATGTGGGTAATAGCGTAGTAAGCGAGCCAAATTGGTTTCAGCAAGAGATCCAGCCCATGGTGTTCCGTCTGCGTTTACGGTGGGCCTCGATGGCGCGGCTCCGAGCACGCCACACTTCTTTGATGAAGAGGAGCTTGCGTTTTTTTCAACGTTACTGCTTTGAGAACTGCTGTCCTCACTCGATTCTGATCTGGAATAGTGTCCTGCAGAATCTGAGATATTGCCACTAAGGCGTTCCCGTTCAGGTGCTGCTGGATGTTGGCGATGCCCAGTCGCTGCAATAGATGCATCGAGGATTATAACTCCATCTAGTTCGCTTGAAGCAAGTATAACGTTAGCAGCTCTGGCAAACATCGACTTTGAGCTCATCGGTAGGATGATGTCTTGAAGGGCTCTTAATGATGTGTTATTTGTAGAGCCTGCGCGAAGAGTATCCGATCCGGTCGAGAATTGCTGTTTCTTTGGCCTCTGTCCGGATTCTTGTGGACCTCTTTGTGACCCGTGTGAAGCAGCGGAAACTGTTGCTGGCGCTTGCAGATCAGCGGGTACCTCTGTGAGCGCATCGTCTGCAGATCTTGGCCCGACCTCCAACCCAATAGACGTCGATGAAGCTGTTGTGGGTGAACTTGGTTCCGAACGAGTGTGTCCGGTAGTATTGAATGGCAGTAGACTCGACGCGCCTTCCGCGAAGGACATGAGACCGCGAGTAAGCTTCTCGCCACGCACGAACTGATCCTTGACTATGTAGGTACCTAGGTACTCATTGACAGTAGATGCGAGATCCTCAAGGCAAGCAGCCTCCTCGTCTAGGATGCCTTGTGGCCTAGGCTTATCGTCAAGTACACACAAGGCACCCACAATAGCACCACGTGGGCTAATAAGAGCTGCTCCAGCATGGAATCGTATGCGAGGATCACCTTTCACATAGGTGCGTTGGGCGTATCGTTCGTCGTTCGAAAGGTCCTTGTTAATAAATACGGAAGCTCCTTCGCTCGCGGCTATATTTCCCGCATCCAATGCCAAGACTTGCTCGCAAACACCCCAACTTCGAGGTGCGCTCACATTCCCCAGCCACAGGGAGCTCGACCCTGACCCCTCACTTGGCGAGGCTCTTCCACGAAGCGAAGTATGAGGCGTTGCCTCTGCCAAGATGTGCTGACTTGTGTCGTCTATCAGCGAAACCAAGGCGCGCTGCGCGTTCAAGCGCAGGGCTGCCAGCTGGCAAAGCGCAGTAAGGGTCTGGTCTGGCGACTGTCGCGCACGGTAGCCGGTGGGTATGTGAGACTCTGGCCCGGGAGCGAGCTCATCGAGGCGCGGGAGGTTTCGGTATGCGGCGACATACTGGAGGACTTCACGCTCTCTCTTTTTCTTTGAGAGCGGCTTGACGGACGCAGCGGACGACGGGCGGCTCATGGTCAGTGCAGCCTCGGGCTGAGCGGCATGAGTAAAGCAGACAATCCATTCAACCCTATGCTCTGCGAGTGACGGCAATTGACTTTCAGGTCCAAGAGTGTGTCGAAAGTCGAGTGGCTGTACTCCTACCTTCTTACTTCTGCACCGTTTTCGCCCCCACCCCCACCCTGCGAACGCAGCTCCATAGTCCAGGGCCAATAAGCTGGCTTACGATCTAGATCGGCTCTGGCCTTCCATTCCAAATGAACCATGCCGCCTCCGTGCATCAAAATCTACGCTAGCTCTAGTGAGCGCAGATCATCAGAACAGGACACAAAATGCAATTGCGAACGCGATGGGCATCACCACAAACGTCTATAGCTGAATATTATGCTGAACTTTACGACGAGATTTTTGCCAGCACTTTCTGGGCAAATATGGTTTGTAACCGCGAGCGCGAGCCTAATTTTGGTGCGGAGAGCTCCTCCGGTTCGACTTCTCGGTCGTGCTGGTCTTCAATTATCTTGCCGCTGAGACACAATCGACCTTTGCAGATCTCGTCGATAGATCAAGACGACTTTCCGCGCGACTTGCAAGTAACAGTCGTTGAAATGAAATTTTGCGTAACTTCAACAAGTCTACAAACTTGAGGCTGCTCAATGTCCTGGCAGCCGTATTTCTACCGCTTCCCTTGGCGTCCAGGGTTCTTAGTATGCAAATCGGTATTGCTGAGCTCCACTTCCCGCTCTAAGGCTTTTGAGGAATCATCATTAGTTTGAGTACAATCGTGGGTATCGTCCCCGTTGTACTGTACTGAATATCTTCGAACAGTGAAAGACAAGCTCTACAAAGCAAGCAGCGATTCACAGAGGCGCACATTCTTCTTTCGTATGGGGATTGCTATTGGCAAGTTTCTTAGATCGGATGATCAAAGATGTAGGCTTGTGACTGAAGATTTTCGGTTTCGGCATTGCAGCGTTCGTGGGCATAAGTCCTGCCATCGGAGGCGGGGTTTGTACAATTCCGAGGGACCTAGGATGGTTAATTAGGTTTCTAAGACGATCAGTTCGCTTTCTACTGCCAGATGCTGTAGATGGTGGGGGCGGAGAAGTGGTCAATATTTCGACGTACACAATGAGTATCCAGAACATTTTTCAACACCTTGAATATATTGGAGGCCTGAGCGAGTCGTTGACAACTTACCCATCTTGAATGCAAGCCCTTTAAGTGTAGCGTTAGTCTCTCCGCTGTACGTGGATACTGTCGTGGTCTACAATGAGCCGAAGAGGCTCGACAGATGTTTTGTGGCAATTTCGCATAACATACGAGACACACATACAGTAGAGCTCTAAGCGAGGTCCCGGATGGACGTGGGACAGTGCTTGTTCATAGTCTGGCATTATAGACTACCTCTGCAGCCTTGCGGCACGGAATTCGAATAACACATGCAAGTGATGGTGGGATGCAAAGGCTAACGAATTGTCACCTGCGCGATATATTGATCACGATGCAATGCCCAGTGTTGCTGTGGCGGTCCCAACCTAGATAAAGACCAATAGGGCAGCTAGGTGCGAAGTTCGACGACCACTCAATCTGGTCATGGAGGCTTGAGGCACAAGCTGCTCCCGCGCATCTGCTTAACGCAGCGTAGCTCTTTGATGAATATCAAAACTTAGGCGTTTGGCAATCTATCAGGAAATTTACACATCCTGCAGGATTGCCAACGATAATAGCATGGTCAAATTCAGGAGGCATACCAAAATTGTCTCTTAATGTGATGGACTTCCAGACTGCACTGACTAATAGAAATATCCTCCGAAATGCTTTGTGCATTACATCGCGCCTTAGGTTTCTACTTCCGATCTCCTGAATCATCCTATTCCTTACATCCAAATTTGCCACCTCCAGGCAGCCACTTTACGCATAGATCTGCATCTGGCCACAATCGCCCCCTTGATTTCTCTATTGTTATCGCATCCCCCGCAAAATCTCCACGAATTGAAGCCGCACTTCTTGCTGCATACGAAGTATCTTGTGGATCTGGTGGTGATACCTGGCTCCAGTGTTAGAAGGCGGCTCGTCCAATTGTCGCTGCGACAGTAAAGGCACCTTTCTGTGGCAAGATGCAAACTGTTGGAAATACTGTGGATGCGGACGGTACATTGAAGCTTTTTTTTTTCCTCTTCTTGCCTTTGACTGATTCGGTGCATACGCTGATACAAGTTTACTGATAGCATCCCCCCTCCCCGAGTTTCAGGAACACGATGATTTCGATATTACGATTATCTAGCAAAAAATCTCTGCTGATAGCGATTTCGTTTGCTTTCGCAAGGACTCAAAGGGTCCAATTGAGAGAATTCTGGTTGAATTTGCTAAGGTGCTAGAGATGCAAGTTTTTGACGAAGTGATAAGTGTGAACGCGAGTAAACAGATGTTCTGCATAACAGTGGTATAAACCAAGCATCAGAATGAAGGGGTGATGGACGCAATCTTTAGTGTGCGCTGAGCGGAACGACGATGTGGGCGAAAGAACGTGTGGGATCATGACCGGTGTTCTTGCGCTTTAGGATTTTGCAACTGCAGATAATGGATATCTTCAGCCTAACATTTGTCATTTTGTTGGAGCGTACCATTTCGGATGAGTTATGCATTGAGACATTGCCACCAAAACCTGGGATCACAGCTCTTACGCCTTTGACCTTGACTTCGTGCCCAACTCAGTGTCTGATCCTAATCTCTCTGCACGTGAACCTCGGCGGAGTGGTAGTGCAAACTGTGTCAGAAATACGGAGATCCTCTCTTTTGATGATTCTAACTCGTCGGGGAGACACCGCATGAGTTGAGCAAGGAGTAAGGAGCCAGGAGCGATCCGAGCAGTGCCACCGTTGTGGATATGCTTGATCGTGTACACTCTTCCCCGCTTCAAAAAATGCATTACGAAGTCGCTTTCTGTATGCCCAATCTGCCTAAAAATGTCTCATTTGTTGGTAAGATATCTCGAACAGAAGAAATTATATCGTCTAGCCTTTGACTAAGTTCACAATGATAACGCCTTCGAACTTACTGATGCAGGTACAGTATAGGTAATTTGAAGTATTCAGTATCTGACAAAACTTGGTAGAAATGACACTACCGTCTCGTAGGGTTGCTACATCGCTACCATCATCATCAGTACCTGCCTCTGTGCGTCGCACTGCCGCCATAGTGTAATGATCACCTAACTAGGCCTAGTGTGTGTTCCTTAGTTTCCCGCCATAGAGGTCGACCAATCCTTTCACCCTGCCACGATCCAGACTTAAACTCGAACCCGAGTTTGTACTTTCTCCTTACCATCGTCCCTCAACCACCACAAGGATGGCGAAACTTCAAATTCTCTCTGATCTTCATCTGGAGTCTCCCGCGGCGTACGATATCTTTGAGATCACTCCGACAGCTGAATACCTTGCACTGATCGAAGACATTGGTTACACCAAAAACGACGGCTTGATCTCGTTCATCCGCAAACATCTCCCTAAATTCAAGGTCATCTTCTACGTCCTCGGCAACCACGAGCCATACCACTGGTCGTACGCGGCTAGCAAGCAGACACTGCTCACACTTCAGGCCGAGACTGAACAGCAAGCAAATGGAAAGTTCGTGCTCCTCGACCAGACACGCTACGACCTCACGCCCACGGTGACCATTCTCGGCTGCACACTCTTCTCCAAGATCACAGATGTGCAGAAAGACTATGTCATCTTCGGACTCAACGATTTCTACCACATCGAGGACTGGACCGTGGAGGAGCATGTGCAGAATCACGAGGACGATCTCAAGTGGCTCAACACTGAAGTCCAGAAGCTCGAAGAGGAGGGAGGATAGCGCAAGATCATCATCATGACGCACTACTCTCCAACAGACGATGCTCGTGCTATCGATCCCAAGCACAAGAGCAGCAACATCTCATCTGGATTCATGACTGATCTGTCTCAGGAGGTCTGCTTTTCCTCGAAGCTTGTGAAGGTCTGGGCGTTCGGACACACTCATTTCAACTGTGATTTCGAATACGAGGCTCATCAGACCAGGCTCGTCACGAACCAGTGTGGTTACTACTTTGCACAGGCTGGTGACCTCGTTCCGGACAAAGTGATTGAGCTTTGAAGATCCTGCATACCAATCATACACCACAGCAAGTGAGACCGGGATGAGAATATGAGTGAGAGGCACTGAGAGCGTCACTCGAGTGAAGCAGTGATTTCTTGGGTTTTCTTGAGTTTCGAATGAGTAGGAAAGTCTTGGTAAGCTTCACGTAGTGAAAAATGGAAAGATTTAGAGTGAACAGCAGGAGGATGCTTCAACAATGCTTCACTCAAGAGAGACCATTTGCCAGAAGTCATAAATAGTTTAAATCGCGGTACGAGAATCATAACATAACTACAACTCGACCACAACCAGACAACTGCCATATATCAATTTTGGTCGTACATCATGTCTAGGAAGTTCGCTGACTTGGAGCGGGCTGCATTGGCAGTCCTTGACATATGCAAGGCAATCCGAGAACTGCAGAGTTCGAAGGTCGCTGTCATTGGAGGCATGGCTTTGTGGAACTACTTGCCCATGTGCTGAACAACACAAGTTTATCTTCCCATGCATACTTTTTGCTCGGCCGTACTGATTATTCAAGGACATCGACTTTTGTATCACTGCAGAAGAGGCCCCTGACGACATCAAGACCAAGCTACTGGCCCTTCCGAATTCACCTTTCAAGCAGTTGCCTCCTCTTTTCTTGTACATGGATGGTCCACACTTGATCCAGATCAACATCTTCAATGTGACGCAGGTGAGAAGCGTGTCTTCAAGACTCTCACAGCTCTTATATGCTAATGACACTACCCAGTTACCCTATCTCCCATCAGCTGCGACTATTGTCGGCGCTACTCCTTCCGGTTTCATCCCGTACATCTCTCTCACTGATCTTGTGGTCTTCAAGATCTCTGCCTGCGGCCTTCGTCCGGATGACGGCAAGAAGCAGCGACATGCAACTGATGCATACCACCTACTGAATATGCATCAACAGGCACTGCAGCTTAGCACGGAGCAGAAGGCACACATCGAACCTGCTTTGTGGGGCGTTATCATCAATCTCACCAAGAAGACGGATAAGGTTTGGTGGAACACAAAACTCGGGCTTTGATCGGCTTCTTTTTCACGAGCGATCAGTCAACCGGAGCTGTTCTGGGCAAAGGAATCTGACATTACATATTGCCTGACCGTGTGTTCAATCATGTGCTGGGGAATGCTTACTTCGGAGGCTAGGTACAGTTCTTAGTACCAGCTTGTATTCACTTAGGTAGCATCTTCGCGAGCCTCAATTCACGAACCTTTCCCTCTATTTCATACACGTATTTCACCAAAGTCACTGTTATGCGACGGCGTAGTAATTAGCGGTTCTGTGGGGCGCTTCGTTGCTAAGCGTCATTATTTCTTTCTACTCATATACATACATCCGACTGCATACTTTATAACGACCTACCCTGTAGCACTTTCTCTCGACCAACCGTCTCAACCACTGCCGTCATGTCCGAAACTGTCAGCGAAATCCACGACAGTTCTGAGCTACCGCCTTTTGACAACAAACTCGTCGCTTCAGCAGCTGCTGCACTCGATGCTGCTAACATTCCCAACATCCTCTGGGGCCATTACATGTTGACCATCTTCGGCGTTCCGACTGTAGTCGTTGTACGTAACAGCGTAGGTTCTATCTGTCTCCTACTGACACTCTCTCCAAGGCATTGACTTCGTTGTTGACGATGACTTCATCGACACAGCTAATGCCACTCTTTTAGATTCCGGCTTCAAAAAATGCATCTCGAATGATTGCCTCAGCAGCAAAGAGCTCGGCTACGCCCCGAAACCCCATACCCATCTCCATATCACCGAATCGTTACACCTGTGTTTCCACAAAAAGTCCAACATCCTGTGGCGCATCTCCGACTTGACGAACGTCGACGGTGAATCCATCATCCTTGCATCTGACCCCGATCAGTTGCCCGGACTAGATATCATTGGCCGAGGAGGTCGGTTCGCACAAGACCTTCATCCTGTACGCGTCCCGACCATCTCTCAACTAGTAGTGTCACTGCTGTTACTCGCAACGCGGGATTCAGAAACAAAAATGTGCAAGGGACCATACTGGATGAACTGGGTCACCTACGTAGCGGAATATTGCACCGAGAACGGCGACTTCGATATCAACCAACTGAGTGGGAACTACAAGATATACATGCAGAGTTTGATCGACAGCGATGGTGATGTCGGCGCGAGAAGGCAGGCTCTCAAAAATATTGGCCTTGAGAAGTGATCAGGATAGAGATCTATACTGGCTCAAATAAGAGAGCTACCACTACCTTGCCATTAGCATTTTGAGATTTTCAATCAATCACCTTACTCATATTGTACCGTCAAATACGTCTGAGAATCGTCCGTCAGAGCCTGTCCCTGATGATGAGCCTGTTGTGCTAGCACCTCATTTATCCATTCAATCGCTCACCGTGACCTTCTGTCTACGCCCAGATATGATAGTGCACTAATGCATGTACACTGGGTGCTTGATATCACCATGTCAAAGTGCGGCTTAACATGCTCACCCGACAATGATGCATTACATAGCCTGGCTAGGGTGCACAGTAATCCGCAACGCCAACAGTGCTCGCATGCAGCCTAGTCCTGTAAGCAGCCTCAGAACCGAAGCCGACCAATCGCCTGACATGGCATATCCTCTTCAGCGCTAAAGACTGCAGTGTAGTGCGCGATGCGATGGGTCTTCATGGGGTCCAAAACGGAGCCGAAGGACTTGACCAATAAGCGTCGGTGATGTTGGTGAACTCCTCTTTAACACTAAAGATTGCAGTGCAATATGCTTAGCCGGACCAGCGCAAGCCGGTCTCCGTACCTCCTCTTAAGCGCTAAAGATTGCAGTGCAATATGCAATATGCAAGCAACGTGCAATATGTGAGGAGCCTAAGATAGGCAAACCCACCAACTCCCCTTCCACAGCCTCCTCACCGCTCGCCCCCACGCAGCCTTGTCCCAGAAACTCCCCTACATGCAGAACCTCATTCGAGCCAATCAGCTGCCAGCATAGCGTGACTGCATCTCCTCTTCTACGCTAGAGATTGCAGTGCACCAGTTCGCTCCGGCTACTCCCGCTAGGCCCCCCGTTTCCTCCTGCACTGCAATTTTTAGCGTCGCTGAGCAGGCAGAAAAGTCACGTGTGACCGTACACTTGGAAATGAGCACGTGCGTACGTTGATTTTCTCAATTCTGGCCGTATATATACTTAAGCTTTAGTATATCGCGCGCGGTTTGAGAGCACTTAGTCAGTTAATACTAGGTCGTTCTTCTGCTCTATTCAGTGTTTGTAACGTGAAGAACAAGGCTTTCCTCGTGGGAGGTGGCAGTCCACTGCAGAGGAATTGACCGATAAAGGCAGGTTGGTTGAGTGTGTCGTTTTGTGGAAGGATGTACTTTGGTAGAGCTTATGTATCTTACACCACTACAAAATAAATAGCACGGCATAACCGTCTTTATGACACCTTTGTACACCTTTAAGTTGTATTGCAATCTCCCACACCTAAGCCGCCAGCGGGCAGCCTGGTCCAAAAAACGGCCTCGTAACTGGACCAATAAGCGTTAGTGATAGTCGTGAGCTCCTTTCCAGCGCTAAATATTGCAGTGCAGTGGTTAGTCCGCGGACAAAACTTACGGAACGATTCCAGCCTTACATATAGTTGGACTAATGACCATCAGCGCCACCAGCGCAGCTCCTCTTGAGCGCTAAAAATTGCAGTGTCACCGGATTTTTCACGCTAGATGCTCGAGCATGCAGCCGTGCACTGCAATTTTTAGCGTCGCTGAGCAGGCAGAAGCGGCTCGTGTCACCGTGCATATAGGATCACGCGCTCACAAGTTCTTGTGTCTCTGTCTTTGGCCAACAGTACAATCGAGCTTGAGTAAGTCGTGCGGGGTCTCAGGGGAGTCAAATGGTGTACGCCAGTTCTCTCGTTCGCTAGGCTCGGTGTTTGTGATGGGAGGGACAAGGCTGTCCTAGGAGAGCCGCCGTCTGCATATGCTATGTACAGGCGATGTGCAGTGTCAAAGCCTCTGGAAGGTGTATCAATGAGGATAGGATAGTCCTCATTGTCCTATGCCTATGCCGTATGAGACATGTTTGCATCACGTCACTTGTACCAGTATTTCCCCCGCCAGAAACAAGACTCCAAAGCTTCTTCTCAGACGTACTTCCATAGGCCTCGCTACTCCGCGTTATCCTCCCCCATCTTCTCCACATCTTCCAGCGTCTCTCCCTTATCCAACACCTCCCTCACACTCCCCTCAAACCACCCCCTCAACTTCTCCACCTCGCCCCACTCGCCCGCTCCCCTCTCAACCTCCGGCCCATTAACCTCTTCCCTCGCCCTCACCTCCGCATACCTCCCCTTCTTCCTCCCCCAAACCTTCTTCCCGTAGCGCCAGACACACCAACTACTCTCATCCTCACTCCTGAGCGCAGGAACCCTCTTCTCACTCCTCACACCGAATGCGCGCAATAATACAACGTCACCGACCTCACATACAGGTAGAGCCTGGGCGTAGGCCCGAAATACGGCGACGGAGCGCGACGCCGGCCAGATGGAGAGGTCGCTGATAGTGAAGCTGGTGGTCCAGTGGCGGGGGCCTCTTTTGGCTTGTACGGCTGGCGTGGAGACGGATGTGCAGAGCGCGAGGATGTCCGGGTTCGAGGCGCTGTGGAAGTGGCTGCTGCGGTTGAGGAAGTAGATTAGGTCGCGGAGGGGTGTGTAGTAGGCGAGGGGTGTGCTGAGGCCGATGGAGGGCTTGGCTTCGTCTTCTTCGTTTTGGGCTTCCTCGGCTGGGGTCTGTTTGGCTGGGGCTTGCTCGGCTGTGAGTGTCGCGTCTTCGAAGGAGGAGACAGCGTCTGAGGACTGCTGGGTGGGTGACGATGACTTCATTGAGGCAGCAACAGTTTTGCGGCGCGGAGATGTGCGGAGCACGGGCGACTGCGGTGCTGGCTGCGTTTGGACGCCGGGCAGTGGGATGTCGAAGGAGCGGAGTGTCGCGCTTGGGGAGGTTGTCTGAGTGAGATTGGATGCGTTGAAACTTTGTTCAGGTTGACGGGGTTGGAAGGACAGTGGTGGCTCCAACATCATTTGCTGACTTTTCACTTGGCCCAATAGACTGCTCTCGAAAGACTGCGGCTGCTGGGCTGAGGGCGGTGGAGAACTTCGGATTTCGTCTTCACCTTCGCGTTCACTTGGCAGCATGGGATACGCAATTGACTGTTTCCTGCCGGTTGGCGTGGTTTCGTCGCCTTGTTGCGTCCCAGAAACACGCGAGCTCGGCGAGGATACCTGCACTACGTCTCTGACTGCACGCACGACCTGAGGAGTTGAGGTGACGGAAGATGTCGAACGAGTGACCCTATGTGACCTTTGTTGGGATCGCGGTGGCTGGCTAGGTGATACAATAGTTTGTTGACCCATGGAGCGCGACCTTGAGCGAGTCATTCGTTGCATATATGGGCTACTTGCGGGTGGTGGTTTCAATCGAGGTGTGACAGGCTGCTCATCTTGGATGGCACTCCCAGGATCAGGTGGTTGTAGAGTGGAGATCGAACCTTCGGAGTGCGAAGTTCCCTCTTCAGAGTCCTTTACATACGCTACATCAGAGAATCGACCCTGTGAAAGCTGCGGGTTGCCAAAACCTAGCTCTTGCGAAGGCTCAAACATACTGCCGAATAGATCATGACTTTCCGTTTGAGATGGGACGATATCAAAGTCTGTATCCCGCCGCACGAGGTTGCGGATTCGTCTGGAAGCCGTCGCAGTCTGCGGAGTAGTAGATGCCGTATTTTCGCTAGGTGATTGGAGCTTAGATTGCGATCGCAGACTGTAAGGCGATGTCTGGGTTACCTCACGCGTGGGAGTGACCGTGGACCTAGCAGGCGCCCGAGACTGTGTAGAAGAAGTAGTTTCCCGGTTGGTAGAGTCGAAAGACGCCTTTGATCTTGTGCGTCGAGCACTTGCACTGAGTCTGGACACGTAAGCCTCTTCATCCGGCGGAGAAGCCGCGGCTTTGGCCCTGGATCTTGTGTTCCTGGCAGGAGCTGTGGCAGGGACCGACTTCAATTCAAGTTCACCAAGCTTGGTGCCATCATCGGGAACAGCGATGAGGATCTCTACCGAAGGGTCGGTGCCTGCTTGCTGCGAGATTGCCTGTGTTTCTGCTTCACTGCGAACATATAACGAGCCATCCTCGATTGACTCCATTTTAACATCAGGTTGTTCAGTCTCGTCCTGAAGGTTGCTTGTGACAGTCTGGGTCCCAAGCAGATCACGTGGGATGTCTCGCGAGTCGTTCGAGGGATCGATTTGCATCTCATCTTGCTCGTTGAAAGGCAGCGGCTTATACATCCCCAACTGAGGCTCCCAGTCATCTTCTAATGTAATGGCAGACGGACCTTCGCTTGTCTCTTGCACAAGAGATGAATCTTCTTGTCGAGCTTGCTGGCGCGGGCTGGAGGATAATACAACAACACCTTTTTGTACAATATCGCGGTTTGTGGAGTCATTGATATCAGGGAATGCAGGCGCCTGCGCAGTACTGATAGCGATTGTTGACGTTAATGGCAATTCGACGTTGTCAATGACCGCTTCTGAGTCAATGTTATTACTGTCTGCGCCGGTGTCCACAGGCACTCGTTCGACAGGATCGCTGATGTCGTGCTCGGAGTCGCTGCCTTCGTCGGCTGAGGGCGAACCCAGATCAACGACCTCAGACACAGTTGTTGTGCCCTGGGTACCAGCGGGTGTTTCGACATTGGATTCGGGCGAGTCCATCCTTGGTTCTGGCTCAACGTTCGCCGTGTATTGACTGCTGGCAGTCAATACCTGCGGCATGTCAGGTTGAACAACTCTGGCCTCGGGTGTGTTTTCTCTATGATCATCCGAGTCGACCTCACTAATGTCCTGAGATTTGGAGTCTTCCGCGGACTTCTCCAACTTCCCATCAGAGACGCCTGTAACTGCGGCTTGTAGCTCACCTTCCTCCGGCTCTACGCGTGATGACACTGTTGATATTATACTGGATCGTCGTGGCGAAGTAGTTACCATGATCGCTTCGGCTGCCGGCTGAGCAGTGTTGCTCTTCACCGCATCGACAACCTCGTCTTCAGTGACATCTACTAACGATGAGTCTGGATCAATGGTGTTGCTCGGAAGTCGCTCCAAGATGACTGCCTCTTCAGCAACATTGAGCTCATCCGTCACGGGTTCTTGTGATACAGCATCATCTTTACGATGAGCGACACTCGGCTGCCCTTCCTCTGGTGAAGGTGAAGACAGATCTAGAGGACGTGGCCAACCGAACGCGTCTCCACCGAATGTGAAGCGTACAGGAGTGAAGGCAGTTTCGTGGTCTTGATGAAGCCCACCTGCCCTTGAGGAGTTGATGGAGCTGAAGAAGGAGCTTTCCATAATGTAGTCTGCGTCACCTGTTGCCTCTACCTCTTCCTCAGCTTCTGCCTCTACATATGGTAGAGCAACTATTTCGTCCATAGGGCCTTCTTGTTGCCTTACAGAGGCGTTTTCGAAGTATGAAGTAGCCTGCTCGCCAACCTGCTCGCCAGGGAACGGCGAAGGCAGTGGTAAGGTAGCTGAATCTACAGCCTTCAGGTTCGGACTTGACGGTTCCTTGCCGATTGGAGTCAGCAAGTCCGTCGCAGCGGGCGCAGTGAAATCGGTTTGCAAGGCCGGTAGGCTTGGAGGGGGCATGGCAATAGTAACAGATTCTTCGACAACGATGGCCGGCTCTGGAATTTCAGGAACGGTCTCGTCGATAGTGGTGCCCTCTCCCTCGATCAAACTTTGCTCTATTGGGCGCATTGCGCCAACTTCAATGTCTTCCTCGGTTCCACTAGCCGCGCCGGCATCAGTTCCACATTCAACATTGACACCGGCCTCGGAGTCGCTTGAATCAGGCTCTTCGACCGTACCAGATTCAACATCCAAATCGGTGGCTACTTCTGCTGTATATGCATCGACTGCATCACTGTCTGGCACGCCATAACTCTCATCTTCGTCCTCATCCTCGGTGTTGACCTCCGTGTCACCCCCGAAGTCATATTGGGAGTGTAGTGGAGTATCACTGGAACCATGGTATTGCTCAATGTGATCCCCATCGCGCAGCTCCTCGCGTGTAGGGCGATCTAGTCTCTTATTGCGGGCACTGCGAGTCTTTTGCAGGTCCCCATCGTCGACAGTTGTGTCTCCCTCTGCACTATCTGCTATGGTGCTCTCCTCAACATAGTCAGAATCGTATGCTGGCGGGGCTGCGACAGACGTAGTCGTCAAGCGCGAGGGAGATATGGGTGTCTTGGGCAGTTGTTGGGGACGACTGGGTGACGATAATGCCTCTTCCAACTCATCCTCCAATTCCATATCCTCTTTATCGGGCGAAGGCGTTCTCGCTGCGTATGTCCAAGCTGTCCAATCCCTATACGACTTGCGCCGCCTCTTCTTGTCATGGCCGTCATAGTCGTCGCGGTCGTACGCTGAAGGGTCGAAGAAGGGGCCATCCGAGAGGCGTGCGCGCTTGAGGAAGGCGGGAGACGACCATTGCGACAACGGACTGGGGGCTGCTGCTGGCTTCTTCACAGGCGAACGAGGCGCAGGCGTGGGCACAGCATCTACAATATCTAGACTTGCAATTTCAGCCCCATTGCGCCGCACAGAGATGGCTACCGTCTGTGTGTAGACGAGCTCCCAGTCTATGCTCTTCCCAGGCGTGCTGACAGCGCCGTCCTGTACGAACTGCGCGCCATGCAAGCTCAGCAGCACCTCGTCGCCAATGCCTACGCCCGTTGTCGCAAGTACCCGAGCGCTGGTTGAAGTAAACCGGGCGCGCACCTGCCCTTTGTTGCGCCGCAAGCGAAAGTCGGGTTCCGCGAGGAGGAGCGCAAATTGGCGCTGTGAGGACGAGTACGGCCATATGAGCGTGACGACTGCTTTGATTTGCTTCGACTCGATCGCGTGCAGGTCTGGCCGAAGCGCGGGAATGCGGATATGCTCCATCATGGCCTAGGTGCGTCGCGTGCACCTGATGTCTCTAACTATGTTTCGAACATAGCTGTTACAGTGTGGCAGACCAGGCACCCATCAGATACGTGTACGTGAAAGGTCAGCCATTGTGCACAGTGAAGAGCTCGGTCCCGGCCTTCAGCCGTCATTGTCGCGCACGCTAGGGAAGTCGCACCCACCGCATCGGGCATCCCCACCCCTTCGTCTCTGACCTTGACATATTGAATGCCAGCAAACAGATCCACAAATGGACGATGTTGTCAGCTTGTTGTGAATAAGCTCGAGAAGCTCTCCACAATCTTCGCTTCTAATCTGCTGCGATTGACGGTGGCTCCACCACGCTTACAGAGATGCTCACCATTGTACCGTTTTCATCTGGAGACTATCTAAACATCTGACGAAGGACACTCCCATCGATCCCCTCACCTCTTTGACCGTACCACCTTTGACTTCGAAGTTGATGTAGAGCACTTCACTGATCTTACCATTCCTCTTTGCACAGCCAAAACCACAGCTAGAATTCACATCATCGCTTTATTCGTGTCCAAGGTGCTTGTTGAGATTGCAGACAAAATAAGCCCTTCACAGGTCTTGCAGGACAGGGTCTATGAAATTGCGACTGATCTCAGGTCAATATCGTGTTAGCCTGTGCTCTTAATCATTTCAAGACCAACCTATATACATCTTTCGAACCTCAGATTTACCCAGTACTATCCAGAACTGGCGATCGACGACTGAGATCAAACACATATATCTTGCAAAATATGGACACTGGCCTTTCGGCGCATCTACGCAGGCAAGCAGGTAGAGTGTCTCATGCTATCGCGACAGCAGACCCTGTTTGCGTAGTAAATCAAGCATGTGAGTCTCAGTCATCGTGGTCGGAGCTGAGTCCAAGGTCAGGCGAGCGTAACGCCACACCCAAAGTCAGCGTGTGACTTCCTATAAGCAACGCTTGACTATGAGTCTCAGAGGTCTCGAACGCATGATGAAGCTTCGCTCTCTTCGCGCCAATCTTCCAAGGCTCCACCAAACCTCATCGTCGATGTCGGCGGGTGCGATCGCGACCCCACTTCATTGGTCCGCGGCAGTATTGCCCTAGCATCCTCCACCAGTTGCGTCAGAGATTTATTACTATTGGACGCTCGATTCTGTGATGCAGTTTTCGACTCTCTTAGACTTCACCTTTGAGCATGGAAGCGTGCGAATCATTGCTTGAGTTTACGGCAACCGGATCGACGTTCTTCAAACCGTTTCGCTGACAACACGAAGCTCCACTGGTGGCACAACGGAAAGCTTGGACCCCGATAACAGAGGGACCTCACAACCACCTCCCTTTCTGCGGGAATGCGAAAAGCGTGTACGACAGCCCTGCTGTCTTGCGCATTCCTCCGCCACGTGTATGGATTTGGGACCATCAATGAGCCAGCTATCATTGGCCAGCATTGCGAACATGAACGCATAACAAGAGCTGCTTTCGCCTGCGCGGCAGGCAGCGTATCCGATGGACGTTGCTTTGAAGAGCTCAGCTTACATCAACTTGCCGGCCGATCAGATGTATACGTTGGCCAGGGTTCTAATGGAGCAGTTGGGGCTCCAGACATGCTTGATCCAGTACCCGAAGGACCCGAAGCTCATTGCGACAATGCCGACTTCTTGGACACTCAACTTTTTAATCTAGGAGTAGAGTATCCGGTCTCGCGTCAACAGGCGACAAACCAACTCCAAATATGCGTCAACCATATGAGAACCAGGATCGAGGAGGGTATTGATGCTGCTGGAAGAATCGTCGACGATGGCGCGCGAATCATTATACCTGAAGTAGATATAAGCACTCTGGACTGTCGCTTCTCTTTTCCTGCACTGCAAATGCATAGTTTTGGAAGAGCTAAGTGCTCCGCCATAGAAGGATTCGGACGAGCCCTGCATGGTATCCAGGACTTCTACGCCCACAGCAACTGGGCTGACGATGCAGAACCACCCTTTAGCCCCAACAACCCCCCTGGTTTGAAGCGTGTCGACTCTCCTGTGTTTCTGGACCTTCGAGGAGAGAACAATATCTCGCACCAGGTCCCGCATAATCTCTCGACAGGATGCTTTGGAGGTCTGTTCACGGATGGGCCGGTGGGAAAGGCAGGTCATCCCCTCGAGCCGGGCTCGATAGACTGCACTGGACGTATCACTCACCACACACTCAACAAGGACAACGGTCTGATCGATCAAATCACGGGAAATGTCAGCACTCCAGGCCCAAACACTCCTCGCAGCGATTATCCTGGCAATTTCCAACGCGCAGTCTCGGCTGCCATTAAGGACTCCCGCCGCCAGTGGCGCCATTTCAGAGAGTCAATCAGGCGAACATACGGCACCGAACGAGGCAACATCATGATCTGCGCCCTTGTCCGCGACAACCCAGCCAGTGACTGCTACGGTCGGCGCGTCGCCATTCTGCGAGACGCCATCAAGACCGCCCACCGGATCGCCGGGATGCAGATTCCAATCCACAAATGGCTACTGGAAGAGCTCGCCAACAAGCCGCACGACGAAGGGCCCGGCGAAGGCGTGACTTCGTCCAACTCAACCAAAAGCCGCGGCTCCAGCGACGACCTCTACCAACTGCACTCGGGCTTCTCCATCGACTGCTCCTCAAGCACGCACCCAGACATCGGCGCCGCCTTGAACGAACTGATCCACTACTCCACCCCCCTCCCGTACAACAAAACCTCCATCGTTGCGCTCACGTGTGCGCAACCCTCAGACCTGGCTCAGCAAATCGCGCACGTGTGGCGCGCCGGCGACGAGGGCATCCGGATGCACATCGGCATCCTACCCCCCAACACCAGCACCTCTGCCGCTCCCTTCGGCCCCAGCCCGCACCCTTCCCACGCCGCGCTCACCGGCCGCATCCGCGACACGGATCTCATCGCCGCGGTCCTGCGCACAGGAGGCACATACAGCGTCCTCTCCAACCCGCGCGCGATCCCCGCATACGTCCAGCACATCGTCTCGCGCGGCCTCACGCGCTACGACAACGCGCGCGACACCGCCACGCTCCTCCCCCCCGGCCTCCTGATCACAGACTACATCTCCCCCTCCTCGGAGCCGCGCCGCTTCTCCTTCGACGCCCGCTACACCGCTAATTCCATCGTCACTGTCACCCCTGTGACGCCGAAGCTCGCGTTGAAAGTGGCAGTGAGACATGTTAGGCGGAATGAGGTTGTCAGTGAACAGTTTGTGGGGCTTGGGGAGGAGAAGCGGTTCACGACTACGTTGGATGTGGATGATGTGCCCAGGACGGATGCGTGGTTTGAGTTGGTGGTTGAGCATGCGGAGGGGAGGGGGTTGGTGGGGAGTGGGTTGTTTGAGGTTGAGGTTGAGGCGGAGGATGCGGGGAGGGGAGTGGACGAGGGTGGGAAGGGGGTTGAGGAGGGTGTGAAGGGGAAGGGGGAGGGGAAGCGGCACGACGAGTTGTGAGACTGTAGATGCTGCTCTCAGCTTTGGTCGATATGTATATGTGGAGTTTTGTTGTTGATGTGTAATGGGCATACTGGACTGGACTCGTGCGAGCGCGATGATTGTAGACGTGCATTTTGGAACCTTAGAGATATAGATCCAGCAACTCACCAGCTCCAACGCGATACTTGGCGCTTTTCGATGAAGTTCCCTTGGTCTATTGGAATGAAAATCTTCAGCTTTCTACCAGATCCGAGTTGGAGCTGTGTTTCGAAAGCTGCAACGAGGCACTGTGATGGGCGCGTCTACCGTGAAGATGTTGCAACAGAAGGCATGTGGCGGGACTATTCATGTTGAACAAAATAGAGGTTGGTGAGTGCGGTTCGCAGTTTAGGCAGCGAGAGAGAGATAATTCATTGTGTGCGAATGATAGCTGACTCCACAGAGCGCTCGAAAAGAGCGGGTATAGACGCTGGTGCACGCAAGCCAGTCAGTGTTTACTGATAATTCGCGCATCGTGCGGCAGTGTCGCGACGGGATTGATTGATGGATGGTCACCATCGTTTACAGTTTGCAGGCTCTCATGAAGCAAGAAACCTGCTCCCAACTGTCTGCAACTGTGCTGCGCGATATATCTGCGCTCTAAGCTTGTATCTTTCTAAGCTGCTTCTCCCGTGTCTGGGAGGGAGTGATGACGAGATTTCATGCTCTGGGTTAGTTGAGCGCGAAAGAAATGAGATGAGATGAGATGGGATGGGATGAGATGAGATGAGGTACGCGACACAACATAGATGTGAGGGATGTTGTGCGATACTACTGTACACAAAACCGGGAATGAAGGAGAACGAGAGATAACAAAATCCCGCAGTAGATCGCGAAGATTGCCTCTTCGCACTGGCACTAATGGTAGCTTCGAACGCATCGGGAACGCTGCAATCTGGTGTCGTTGAGATAGGGTTTCCGTTGTCCTGAGCCAGCCTTACTCGGGGAAGCCTTTTGGGGAAGGTTATGTCCACAGCTACCTAGGTAGGTAGGTGATTTGCACGTGACTGGCTTTTCATCTGTCGTGCATGATGGCTCAGGACTAGTACTGGTGCCCAATGTGTGCGCTGCATATCGCGTCAAGTAGATAGATACACACGTAGAGTACTGTGCATACTTTAGGCACGGTGACGCATGTGCATGAATCGAACATCCAGCCTCTTCTGCAGCCTCTGCAGCGCGGTCCGATTCAGACCACACAACAGCAACACGTTCCAGATGGCGGTGAGGAACACTGATTGCGTGTCGTCGTAGGGGCCAGTTACCTGAGCATGAGGTCGCGATAAAGTAGTGCTACCTCTGTATCACAAGCAAACTATGTTTTCAGCCCCTGGATTGCGTCTTCATGTCGCGCAATCGAGGTGCGTTTGTTTAGAGTTGTGCGATCGACAAGACGGGCTGCGGGAATTTCTCATTGGTGCTGTTACTTTGGTGCTGTGCAATGGAAATGCCGCAGGCTTGCTGTGTTTGGGGTATGTACCTGAATGAACAAAGGGAAGGCTGGTTTGAAAACGATGGTGGAAGGGGGAGGTTGAGGCTGACTGGCCGGATGCTGTTCAGAATGGCCCATCCGAGGAGGGTGTTGCGAAAGTGGATGCAGATGCTCGTGGGTTATGCGGGTCAGCCCAAAAGCCTGCAGGAGAAGAATGCTTTAGCTGGGAGTCCCATTTTCCACACGCTGCACACGCATCACACGCTCGTCAACGTGCATCGTGAAGCAGAAAATTTGATGCCGAAGCAAGCCATGCTCCCACGATGTTACCAAGGCAGCCAGCCCACAACAAACAGGAAGGTGGGTGCAGGTGGAGGTGCAGGTGGTGCCTGGATTCAGGGATCGGCGTGACGGCTGAAATCCGACGCATCCGAAAGTGGATTCGGCGGCCCCGCATTGGCTTTTCTTTGATCGCCAGGCCTCATGACATGGCGCGTCTTGCTAAATCGCGTCTGAACCGTTGTGTCTTGAACATCGTGACGTCCGCTGCGTGCCAGACAGGTTTTCTACCTTTTCTATGCCGTAATTGCTGGCCCAGGAACCCGTGTTCTAGACTGGTGCGTTGCGGCAGTTCTGCGCAATGCCATCATGTCCTCCAAGCACCACCCATGATGGGGATGGAGTCGTGGCATTTGTGACATGTGTGGGCAAGGCGAACGTCAGCGTCGAGAAGCACCGAGGTGGGTCTGTTGGGTGGGGACCGTAGAAACGGTGTGTGTGGCAGACGCCGCATCGAGGGAGGGTCGCTGGGAGGGGGAGGAAGCCTTGGCGGTCGCTTTCCAGCGGCTGAATCACTCGTCAGAAGTTAGGTGCAGATCCAAGAAGTCTAGAAAACGTCTGTTTCTTCTTGCCGGCCCCACAGATAGTCTCGTGCAGGAATGTTCAGAATTTACCGTGTCCTGCAGACCTCTCGATCGTTCAACGTGGGAACGACGGCTGCGATAAGGATCTTGCTAAATTGCGAAAGCATGCATGTTGGGCGGTGTAATCACACGACAGCGATGCAAGACTCCATAATTGGAATTCAACGAGAACATGAGCAGTGGCTCAGCTGCAACGACGATGGCGTACGTGATTACACCTGACAGGGGTCCCGCTTAAGCCTCGTCATGGACAGCTGCACGAATAGCAGCATTGGCTTGTGTCATCGCGTCTGTTTCGCTGCTTTCGTTAGGAACGTGGCAAATGCTGGTCGATTTAATCGATTCGACCTGAGCACGCGAGTGCCTGGGCTGTCTGAGGATGTGCTGCTTTAACGCCCAGCCGACGTGAAGTCAACATGGTACATGTTGTGCTTCTTGTGAGGCATCGTGCACTGACTGACCACGCAAACTCGCAGCTGATAATGGATAACATGTTTATTGGCGAGTTCCCGCCCGTTACAGGCTATTACATGCAAGGGGCTGGAAGAGCTGTAACCCCTGAGATATCGTGGCTTTCCCCAGACTTTAGTTGGTCGGATCGGTTCTGGCGGTGAAGTGGAGCAGGTCCACGGGTCAAAAATGGCTCAGCGCTAGCTTGGCTTGATCACGTACTCACCTGAAATGCTACGCAATTATTGGGAGATCGAGATGCATGCATCGGCGGTCGTGTCTGAGATTACTGTCAGGGCGCTGTTCGAGCTGTTTTGATCATATGGCGTGCCGAGGATCGTGAGGCCTTTCTTTCAAGGGTTCCAGCCATTCGTCTGGTATAAAGCGATGGCTGACTGCCCCCTCGAAGTAGCAACAATCATCAAGCTTCAATTACTCAACCATTCAAGTACCTACAGTACTCAATCCAATACGGGATCGCCGCCAAAGAACTATCTTCGTACACAACGAGACCCACTCTTGACATTCATCATGCCTTCTCTTCCATTCAGCGCGTCTTCCTCGCCTTCTGCTTCTCCCAGCTCGTCGCCTGCGCCTTCGATAGTTCTGCATCCCGCATCGGGTATATTTGATCAACCAAACTAAAGCTTGCCATCTAACCTAGCATCAGGCGCCTCATCAAGGAAGGCACTTCACACCTCGAAAGAGGACGCTGCGGAAGCATACCGCAACCGCTACGCGCAATACCTCGCTAGCACTTTCAACATGTCGATACAAGCCGCGCTGGTCGAGGCCGACAACATTCTTGCTCCTCAGCGTCGCTCTTCGAGTATCTCTGAGGCGATGACGCTTCGGGAAATCTGAGGTGGTGACGGTGTTTCGATCTCTCAAGCTTTCGACCTTTACGACGTTACGATTTTGCATGGATGGGTAATAATCAGCATTGGGCTGGTGCAATATGGCGCACACTGGATGTTCGATACAATTTAAAAAGCCTTTGTTCTCTCTGTGCCCAACTTCGTCGATGAAGCATCTTGCTTCAGCTAACGTGACGTTTTCGCTAGGTCGCGTGCCCCATGTCCTATGAAGGTTGTATACGAAGCGGCTCAAGCGGTCCTCGCCACGAGGGCTGACCTTGGTCGATCCGGCCGGGGAACCGTCCTGCATCATCACGTGGACGTGTCGCTGAACTACTTTTGGTGTTGACCTCTGCCGGTGCCTGGACGCGAGTCGCGCCTTCTCCCGTCTTCAGTGGGGGATGTGCGACAGCCAAAAATACCCACCCCGCAATCTGGGAGCTGCCGTTCGCGTGGAGTCTCGGAACGTACGGCTCTTTGGTGTTGATCTTAATCGATAAGACGTAAGGTAGTTTCGACGACATCTCATCAGTGTACTTCGTACCTCCTCCGCCGTGTCGGTCGCAGGAAAGGCAATCGTTATCCTGTGCAGCGACGCGCCATGCGCACAGCTACCCCGCGCCGAGCGCTGGTGGACCTCAACATCTCACGACTTGCTTGATCATTTGCAACTTGACGAAGAGACTCGGCACGAGGTGCATAACTCCGCATCCTTATCAGCCGCTTCATTACGCCTCATTGGTGGCAATCAGAACTGGAGCCGGAACAGCACATGACGCGTGGCGAGCATCAGCGTATCAGGTCTTGAGTCGTTACTTGCACAAGAGCCAAGGATGACAAGGCGCCACAACGGTGGACTGGGACTGGTTCTGTCATCGAAAAAGCCTGACTAATACACTCAAATCTGGCAGTTCGTTGTGTTGGCTTGCTCTTTTGAGCGCTGGATGCAAGACGTCAACCCAATCGATCGTGCCACAAGCATGCAGGAAGCTGCAGTGCCAAATACCGACTCTTCTCGGCACTGAGGCTGTGCATATCCGCCATCAACTCACGATGTCCGGGAAGCGGCAAAGTAGTTCTTGGGACCGTCAGCCAAGATCCTTGACCTTGCATCAATGAACACAGAGGCAACAATCAAAGCAACAAAATCTCAAACAACGAGCCTTTCAAAAACGAGTGCGAGGCGCGGTTCCATACGGCCAGAAATTTGCTGCGCGTGAGATGCAAGGGATCAAATCTGGTGATGCATGGGGCCCGCACCGACTGCAGGTGAGTAAGTGCAAGTGATGAGGACTACCAAGCCCTCCCCACGCTTGGGAGGACCCACGCTGTTTACCTAGCGTGCGTGACCCCGCCAATCTTGGTATGAGAGACGGGTATAACTGCCACCCCCGCGAGCGCCCTCTATTGCTCTTCACCAAAGCCACACCACTGTGCCATCGAGTTATTGAATGGGTGAAACCGTACTGCCTAACGTCGAGGAGACCACTCCCCAAGAAACAGAACCCCCTATAGGTGGTTTAAATGGGCTAAATACATCATCTCACCATCAAAGGCAACTCCAGCCGACCAGCGCCGGTGATACACCGTCTCCGCTATACGCCCCGCATACCCTCTCCTTTCAAGAAGTTGCAGAGGCTCTGCGCGTGGACATCAAGTAAGACAAGCAAGATCATCTTGCTGCTCTTACATCCCGCTAACAGCATGACAGCCATGGACTCAGTAATGCTGAAGCAGACTCCCGCCTTGGGCTCTATGGGCCCAACAAGGTTAAGGGAGCTGAGGGGCTTTCCATGTGGAAGATACTCATGAGGCAGATCTCAAACAGTCTTACCTTCGTCCTCATCATCGTTATGGCTATTAGCTTTGGCATTGACGACTACATTGAGGGCGGTGTAATTACTGCAGTCATTTTACTCAACATCTTCGTTGGTTTCTGGCAAGACTATCGTGCTGAAAAGACGATCGAGTCTCTTAAGAAGCTCACTGCCCCAGAGGCCACCGTCACCCGAAATGGTATTCCCGATCAGAAGGTCAAGGCAACAGACCTTGTACCTGGTGACATTGTGCAACTCAACGTGGGAAGCATCGTGCCTGCCGATCTACGTCTTATCGATGGCGTGAATGCCTTTACCAACGAAGCCTTCCTCACAGGTGAATCACTCCCTGTTGAGAAGACTCCCGAGAAGAAGTTCGACGACGCCGACATCGCCACTGCTGACCGTACCAACCTTGCCTTCTCCGGAAGTGAAGTTACATCTGGTCGATGCCGTGGTATTGTCGTTGCAACTGCTATGGATACCGAAGTAGGCCAGATTGCTACTATGCTTCGTCAAAAGAAAGACGACAAGTCGCAGTCTCAAGGCTTCTTCGCCAAACTCATGTGGAGGTTCGTGAACGGCGTGAAGACTATTCTTGGCTTGGTGGGAACACCACTTCAGATTACGCTCAGCAAGTTCGCTCTCCTTCTCTTCGGTCTCGCCATCCTCCTTGCCATCATTGTGTTCTCTGCGAGCAAATGGGTCATTGGTGGCGAAGTCCTCATCTATGGTATCTGTGTGGCCGTAGCGGTCATTCCAGAATCCCTCATTGCCGTGCTGACCATCACCATCGCGGTCGGTGGCAAGGCTATGGCCAAGGCCAATGTCATTACCAGGGTCCAGTCCGCAATTGAAGCCGTTGGAGGTGTCACCAACATTTGCTCTGACAAGACTGGAACCTTGACCCAAGGTCGTATGGTCTCAAAGAAGGCCCTCATCCCCGGTGTCGGTACGTTTTCGGTAGACGGAATCACCGACCCCTACAACCCCAGAAGCGGACACATCGCCCTTGATGGTCAAGTTCTTGCTTTGGAATCTTACAAGCCGGATGCTGTTCTCACTCGCTTCCTTCGCACCATCGCTCTCTGTAACAACTCGAAGGTACTGCCTGCACAGGATGCCGATGTCGAGACTCGCAGCGATAAGAAGGCTGGTCTGGATCGCTACGCCAGTGATAATAAGAGCGAAACAGATACTTCTACTATTGAGTCAATCTCTCGGCCACCGACTGCTATTCTCAACAACCCCTTGACTGGCCCTTGGAAAGCTCATGGCGAGCCCACTGAGATTGCCCTCCATGTCCTCGCATCACGTTTCAACATGGGCAAAGAGAATTTACTGAACTCGCTCAACATCTCTCTCGCTACTGAATTCTCATTCGATTCCACGGTCAAGAAGATGACGGTTGTCTACAGAGACAACGCCACTCATAATCTCGACGTCTACACCAAGGGAGCCACTGAATTCATGCTTCCCGTTCTCAATGTTACCGAGCAGGAGCGTGAGAGTATCTTGCAGGCTGCCGAATCGATGGCCAATGAAGGTCTCCGAGTGCTCTGTATTGCCCACAAGACTCTCCTTCCGGGTGCTGACATTCACGAGCGTGCTTCGGTTGAGTCCAATCTCAACTACATTGGCCTTGTTGCTATCTACGATCCACCTCGTTTGGAGACCAAGGGCGCCGTTCGCGAGTGCAAGGTTGCTGGCATCACTGTGCACATGCTTACAGGTGACCACCCTGGTACGGCTCGCGCGATCGCTCGCGACGTCGACATTATTAATGACTCCACTCCTGCCTCCGCTGTCATGATCGCTCGCGAGTTTGACGACATGACCGAAGAGCAGATCGACGCCATGGAGACCCTGCCTCTTGTTATCGCAAGATGTAGTCCTAAGACAAAGGTCAAGATGGTACAGGCCCTTCACCGCAGGCAGCGTTTTTGCGTCATGACTGGCGACGGTGTCAACGACTCTCCTGCCTTGAAGCAAGCCAATGTCGGTATGGCCATGGGTACCGGTAGTGATGTTGCCAAAGACGCCGCCGAGATGGTCTTGACCGATGACAACTTCGCGTCCATCGTCAAGGCAGTTGAGGAAGGTCGTCGCCTCTTCGACAACATCCAGAAGTTCTTGATGCATCTCCTCATATCCAACATCGCGCAGGTCATCCTCCTGCTAATCGGTCTCGCCTTCAAAGACAACGACAACCACTCCGTCTTCCCCCTCTCCCCCATTGAAATTCTCTGGGTCAACCTCATCACCTCTTCCTTCCTCGCCATCGGCCTGGGTCTCGAAGAGAAACAAGAAGATAGCATGTTCCGCCCGCCTCACGACGTGCGCGCCGGCGTCTTCTCCAAAGAGCTCATCACCGACAAATTTATCTACGGCTTCTTCATGGGTGCACTCTGCCTCTTCTCCTTCGCCATCGTCGCGTACGTAGGACCCGGCGGCGGTAACCTGGGCTCCGGCTGTAACGAGGGCTTTAACGACACCTGCACCGTCGTGTTCCGCGCCCGCGCAACCACCTACACAACCATCACGCTGCTCCTCCTCGTCACCGCTTGGGAAGTCAAGCACTTTGCGCGCTCCCTGTTCAACATGTACCCCAACACCGATCAGGGCGTGCCTCGCGGGCTTTCAATCTTCCCCACTCTCTGGCGCAATAGGTTCCTGTTCTTCGCTGTTGTTGCGGGACTCGTGACTATGTTCCCCATTGTATACATCCCCGTCATCAACGAGAAGGTCTTCAAGCATGGCGCTATTACCTGGGAGTGGGGTGTCAGCTTCGGCTGTGTCGTGCTGTACGTCGGCGCGATTGAGACTTGGAAGATGATCAAGCGCCGCGCGGGTATCTGGTCCGGTGCTCACAAGGTCATCTCCAGGGAGGATGCTGAGGCTAGGGCCGGGCTCGATAGGGCTGCTGTTGAGCCTGTTAGTGAGAAGTAAAGGGTGATTGAGAGTCTTGATGGCGTTGGTGTTGCTATTGCTGTTGGCTTTTGTCGACGATGTCTGTCGCTTCTGTGCTTTTGCTTGGGGCTTTGCCCTCTGATATGATGAAATAGTTTAGTGGGGTTAATCTAACTTGAGTCGCTCTTTCATATCGCTTCCACTGCGACCTTCTTGTTGTGTCTGTTCGTCTGTCATCTTTGTTTTCGCAGTGTCTATGCGAGTATGCGTCGTAGTTGTCCTCGGGCTGTGACAGCCAAGTAGACGCTGCGTAGACAAATACTGGGCCTTTCACACACCCCTCTTCCTTGGTGAATGACAACCAACCCAGTCCACCGTTATCCTTAAAACCCATCATCTCTGCCGGGCCACGCGTCCTTCCTATCACACCCAGATATGGCGAAAGATATGTACATGTGCTTGTATCTGAAAATTCCCAGGGAGGTACCAGGCCATCCAAGTCGTGATCAACACACAGATCAAGCAGTATTCCCAGCCCGTCATAGAAACGCAAAGCACTGATAATTGACCGCTTTCTTCTTCCCTTCTTCTGGCCTAAGTACCATAATGACCGATCCCGTGTACTTACTATGTTGCCTCTTTCAATACCCAGACCTCTGTAATTGTAAAATTATTGTGAACATCATAGTGTGTGAGACCGAGTCAGTATGCGCGTGACGTCTAGCCTTTGCGCCTGCTCTGTGACGCTAGAAATTGCAGTGCACTTGCGGTTGGGGGCTGTGCAAATGCACATCCGATTCTGCAGCCTATCAAGCAGCGGTTCGAAGATGCACTGCAGTCTTTAGCATTGGAAGCGAGCTGCACGGACACAAAAGGCATCTGTGGGCCTGTTGTCTTGCGCTGCAATCTTTAGCGTCTAAGACGAGCCGCATTCGTGTCAGCAGGCTGACCCAATGGCAAGGTCGCCTCTCTTGAAATCTTGAAACTGAAGATGGATACCGCAACCCCGTGTGGTGCACTGCAATCTTTAGCGCCGAAGAGGACTTGAACTTGTACTCACACGCTGACCTAACAACAAGGCTGACTTGATATGTGTTAAGCCTTTGCCGGCACCATCAAATCTTACTGTCGGGGGTATTTCGTTTCTACACATATCAACGGTTACATTGCTTGTCCCGATAATCGTGAAATATGGCCAGCAAATAGCCTCGTAGTGCTTGGCTCATCAGACTTGGCCTGAAATGCGATTTCTGACGCTGGGGATAAAGGGTGCTGACGTGAGAAGTGAGGTGCACTGCAATCTCTAGCGTCGAAGACGAGCTAAATCGATATTCCTAGCCCAATTACAAGGCTACATTTAGATCAGGCTGCGGCCAGCGAGGATCAATACAGGCGCTAAGAAATGCGATCCAATCACGAAGGAAAGGCTCCATCTGCACTGCAATCTTTAGCGCTGAAGAGGACTTACACTCGTGCCACCACGCCAATTTACTGACAAGGCTGCATTCCGGACAAAGCTGTAGCTATGTAAGCTGGCTCACTATGAGGCTGAGATTGAAGGACAGATAGAAACAGAAAGCGGAAACAAAAAGGAAATATGCCCTATTGAAGTGATACAGAGCTGCACGTGCGTCTCTGTATGTCCAGTTGAGCAAGTGCTAAGTGAGTGGTATGATCGTCTAGTCCTGTTTGGTGAGGCTACGTGTGAACACTCCCCAACGTTTGGAGTTTGCAGTGCACTCTTCCTGCTTTATGATTGCTCACACATAGAGCGACATCATAGCTGCACTGCAATTTTTAGCGTCAAAGACGAGCCATTCGAAAGTCAGCCGATTGGTCCAATGACGAGGCTGAGTTTCGGACCGGGCTACATGTGAGTCCCCTTACACGCTAAAGATTGCAGTGCAACCATTACGACATGCTTGCCAGACTCTGATAGTTTACCCCCATAGACGCGTTTTCCCGTAACGCGACTTCGAAGGTCATGGCTATGTACTTTTCAGCATAGCGGTCTACCCCGTATGATCAGGCTGTATGTATGCACTCTTCGACGCTAGAAATTGCAGTGCAGCGCTTGCAAATGGCGAATCAAAAGGCAGCTGTATTCACTGTAGACATCATCTCCACAAGCAGACACCCATGGACTATCTACTTTCATTTCTCCTGGCTGAACATGTCCAGGGCGCACGTGAGTATATCAAAAGCCCGAAGATTGAAGTGCAGGGCCGCAAGTGCTTGAGATCTCGTCTTGGAATACACAGCCAAATCTTGGCATGTAGAACTGATGCGTGCTTTGCGGTATCGAGCGCTGAGATTGAGCTGCACTGATGTTGGCAGGCTGGAAGCGAAAAAGAAGAGCTACACCTTTTCTTACTGACAGATTATTCCTTGAATTTGTTGTCTGGTAGTGTCGGTGCTGAACTCGAGAGTATACTGCAATCTTCAGCGTCGAAGATGACTGATGCTCATATCGCTCACTCAACAGCAAGGCTATGTTCAAGGTTAGGCTTTGGGTGAGCGGGTTCATATAGGGGCTACAAGTTGCGTGCACGCCTGGAGTGACCCCATTTGCGGATCGCAAAGACTTCTCCTAGACTTGGAATACAGATTCCAGCTACACAGTTGCTCGCACGCTGATCTGATGGCAAGGCTTGTTTGATATGTGTTCAATTGCTGTCGCTGTCAGTATTACTTTCTACCCTGGTCAGGTCGATGTCTATATTAGTGATCACGAGATCCGTGAGGCACGGCCCGCTACGCATGGTATATACACCTGCTCTGTGACGCTGACGATTGCAGTGCAGCCAGGAACTGAAGCACGACTTGACCGCTTTTTCGCTGACCCAATCAGAGTGTTGTATTTAGGATCAGGCTGTAGATATGCAACTTCACGTAGACGCTAAAGATTGCAGTGCAGTCACCCACCTATGTCTTATTGCTTATGCCCATCGGTCCGACAGGCTGCAGTGTCAGGCAATTGATTCAATCACAAGACTGCATTGCACTGCAATCTCTAGCGTCAAAGAAGAACCACACAGTCGCCAGCTCGTTGGTATAAACTCCGAATCTGTAGTTGGGATTAGGCTGCGTGGAAGCACTTAGATGCGTGTGCACTCGGACATAGGAACTGAGGCTGTTGAAATGGAACCAAGCTCAAAAGGGCAACCGCTCAGCAGGCTGGAGATTGAATGAATTGCTGAGTTGATCATTGGTTCGAGTCATTGGAGCGTCTGCCGCGTGGTATAGGTACAATACACAGAGTTGATACTGATATACGATTATTGCAAACCTACTTCTTTCCAGCCCTGGGCTCCGTGTGTAAATGTACTTTCACCCCCTCTTTCGCATAAATATGAATAGTCTTCTCTTGTGAATCATAGTCGAAAGCACCCAGCTCCCTTGCCCCATTGACACCAAAGTCACGCAGCGGAGTCCGCTTCTCAGTACGCCTCCGAACTACAGGCGGGCTGACGAAGTCGATTAGCTTAGCGTGCTCACGCTTCTTGCTCGCTGCGGGGACTGGCGCCGTCGATGACGGCGCGAGAAGCAGCGATGTAGATCCTGTTCGTGATGTCAATAAAGGTGCTGATGATGCTGGTCCTGGTGTCACTGGTGAGCTTCCTACGAGGACAATTGGCGCTGGCTTGAGCGGCGTAGCCAGGGCTTGTAGTCGTTCAGCTGTGTCTTCGCGGACGAGAATGCGGGATTGCCGCGAGGCTCTGATGCCGGCGCCTTGTGTGCTGCCGGAGTAGTATGTGCTTGAAGTCGTGTCGGTTGTGCACGTGTCCAGTGTCGGCTGCTGGGTTGCTTGGATAATGGTATCGCAAGGTGTTGGGTTTGAGGACGTTTCCGATCTACGTGGAGTAGTCTGTGCTGTCTCCTGCGTTGTTGTGTACGTGGAGGTCGTTGCCTGTGACTCTCTGACGTATTTTGACACCAATAAAGCGACATCTTTGGCATGACCGTCGAGGTTGTCTGCATTGGGCACATCCCACTTCTGCTCGGCCATCTTTTCCAAATCGTCCAGGGTCACGCAGTCCTCCCATGTCCGATCACTATGCAGTTTCTTGACTCGAGGATGGCGCAGGAACTCGAAATTCTCGTTCTGGAGCTTCTCATAACCACTACCGAGAATCTCTGCGACGAAAGGCGTTCTGAATGCCGTTGTCATACGACGACCATACCCTTTGGAGTGCACAACACCGAACTGGTCTGTCTGACCATCTTCATACAGGTTTGTTTGTCGCACAAAGCCGTGGATATTGAGGTGCTTCAGATCTGACTTCGGTATACATTGGTCTAGACCGACCGTTGCAACAACCTTGAAGATTGGCTTGGACCCTGTCCGTTGGACTACATCCCTGTTTACACAGCATCCCAAAAAGAAATGCGTATAGTGTAACGGCTTCAAACTTGACTTAGGGGCAACCTGCGCATCGAAGCACGCGCCGATCACTGCAAAGTCACCAAGATCGCGCTCTCCGCCCATATCGCTCAAGTAATCCTTCTTGAGTTTGATAAAGTAGCCTGATTTTCGAGATCCCTGTCCATATAGCAGAGGGAAATAAGGCGCATGAAGCGGTTTCAGTACAAGGCCTTCCTGGCGGTTAGCGAGATTTCGGGCGAACACCTCTTTGAGGTCCGTGACGCCATCCCGTGTCTTGAAGTCGAGTAAGGCCCACTCCGAGCGCATCGATCGACCAGGCTTGACTCGAATCAGGTCTCTGAGCAGGTTGCGACGGTCTTGTAAGCAGCGACGTAGGACTGGTTCGTCATCCAGTACCAGGATGTCAAAGAATACGACCATTAGATGTTCCCACTCATGAGGCAGCGAATCCTGCAATGTGCCCATGAATGAGCCAGAGCGCGATATGTGCTTTCTGATCTTCGCGAATGGCATGATTTTCTTCTCTTTATCGCTGTATAGTACCATCTCACCTAAGACAATGCAATTGGACTTCATGACGCAATCCGGACGTCCGATGCGCAGGGCCTCTCGTATGGTACTGTGCAATGCTTGACGGTCTGTAGTTGCATCCTTGCCATTCTTCGAAAAGATCCTGATATCGTGAGGTGTGTTTGAGAGGTCAATATGTATCTCGCAATACTCTCCGTCATACTTGTTCTCGGCAGCCCAAGCGTGATTCCCAACCATCTGGAGGCAATGCTTGAATGACCAAGCTTTATTGAAAGCGGGACGACTGACTTTGACGCCGACCACTGGTTTTAGCTTTTGCGACGCTTCGACGCGCATCGAGTTGGAGTCTTCATCTGCAGGTACAGGAGGATAACAGCTTAGTTCTCCTCGCAGCATGGAGAAGACGGCATCGAAATCATTTTGGAAAAGCAGAAGGTCTGGCAGCAAGAAGTGGTACTGCTCGAATGTGTACCGTTCGTCTAGTGTGATGGTGCAGTAGTCACGCAACACTAGACGAACAAGCCACTTTGCCTCCCAGGATTCCAGTCGCACAAGTACATCCTTGAGCTCCTCATCCGTTTTGACATCCCAGTCTCTTTGCAACCGTATAGCTGCGTCAGAGAACTTGTATTTAGCCGCCAGCTGGGTCAGCAGCCTGTCTACTCTTGTGATGGGGGTTGGATGCTTGGACGAGAAGGTGCCATCCCAAGGTTTCATCGCTCGTTCGGCGTAAAACCCCAGGTCCCCGTGCTTCCCTGTCTTCCAACCATCGAACAGTGCTTTCTGACCATGATTGAAGTTGAGGA
Organism: Curvularia kusanoi; assembly: GCA_011058905.1. Classification (NCBI taxonomy): domain Eukaryota; kingdom Fungi; phylum Ascomycota; class Dothideomycetes; order Pleosporales; family Pleosporaceae; genus Curvularia; species Curvularia kusanoi. The sequence continues at coordinate 164,259 of SWKU01000015.1, read as the reverse complement.
GCTTCACGAGTTTCTTCGCTAGCAAGGGCGGTTGAAGGCCGTACACTCGATCCTTCCTGCGATGAGGAAATAGCGCGGATAACACCGCTCCTCCATTCGTGCTCGGGTTATCCAACCTGTGCCTGTGACACTTGAACCAGTTCGTTATAATCTGACGGGAACTGTCTTTCTCCTCTGCCGGAGTCAAACGTGGTTGACGGGTAGTGATGTTTTCTATGCTCTGCAGTAGACTGCAAACAGCGTTGAAGGAAATGGTCATTAGAGAAATGTACTGATCGGTAGGCAATAGTACGTCTCCAGGTAGCAATACGTCGCGAATCCTTCCAAAAGGAACTATGGGCAAGGTCGAATCAGGCCTCTGGGTGTCACTCTTCGCGTGCAAATCGAGTTCCCGGCTCGGCTATCGATCCAGGTCTATATGTCAATCCAAAACAATAGCGGAGCATGCGTCCAGTTGTTCCCTATCCAAAACATCGTAGTGCTGAAATGATCCCTTGCCAACCTGCTCATGTGGTTGGTCGGCGCTTGGTGATACTATGTGACTCGAACAGGATGGGCGGGAACCCACAGCTTGAGGTTTCAGAGGTGCAGATTAGATATTGGGAGATGTGAAACAGGAGTAGCGGGGTGTGAAAGAGTAAGAACGCGCTAAAGAAGATATCACGGGATCACGCGACTGCACTACTCTCAATCAGGCAATATCAATGAACAAGGCCTCCAATACAATGAACTGGTTGTTAGAGGACTCGGATGCCTGATTTCAGGCGATTCAGTTGAGGCCTGAATTTGTTGGTGAGAATTTCAATGTCAGGCGACATGTGGCACCTTACGGATAAGGCCTCCGGTTACATCATCTATCTCAGACTACTGAACATATCATCAACCCCCACACCTAACTCATCGCAAAGAGTACATTGTATGCTTTCGAGAGCTTTGCAAAGAAAGTTTATGCTAATGTAAGATAGCAACATGAGCCACAACGACCCTCGCTCCGAGGCGTCCAAAAAGCGTGACCTCATAGCTCGAGGTGACTACACTCCAACACCCGCTGGCAAAGCAACCTTCTTCCTGGCCCGTGCTATCGATCCAGTGATTCAGTATGGAATTCTTGCGCATGGGATTGGGACACCTCTCTTGCACCGCCTGGGACTACGCACGCTTCCGCCTGGACTTCCAACCCGAACCGGCATTGCAGCCATTGACAGCCTAGGCCTGTCCCCATACCGACTCATATTGCTCGGTATGGCTGTTGGAAGCGCCGTGAAACAGAATATTTGGGTGACGCTGTTGTCTGGAGAGCCTATGCCCGTTGGCGGTGCTGTTGCTGTGGGGCTATTCAACACCTTCTTCAACAGTGTCAGCAGTTATGCTTTCCTACTCAGTGCGACATCCGCTTCATTACAATCCGACTTCCCTCAGCCCTCGCTGATTGTAGGAGGAACTATGTATGCAGTCGGCATCATGACTGAGCTCGTTGCTGAGATCCAACGCAAGCGCTTCAAGGCAGACCCAAACAACAAGGGCAAGGTCTATACTGGAGGCCTCTGGCAATTCGCTCGACACATCAATTACGGTGGCTATACTATCTGGCGTGCAGGATATACGCTGGCAGCAGGCGGTTGGGCTCTGGGTGCACTCGTGGGTGCGTTCTTCGCATATGACTTCTCTACACGCGCGATTCCTATCCTGAATGAGTATTGCGAGAAGAGGTATGGTGCGGCTTGGGAGAAGTTCAAGCAGGACACCCCGTACCGCCTGATCCCGTATGTTTACTGAGATCATAGAGAGATCTCGATGTTGTACTACGTTTTCTCATCTCCAATCAGTTCCTTATCAAGCACAGAACTAGCGTTCCAAACTATGTATACTAGACACGTACACAAAGGATACTCGCTTAAGCTGATGGTTCATTGGCTGCAGTTGCTCTTCCTTCTTCTCCTGCTCCGGTCCGAGTACTGTGAACCCGCCCCAAAAATGGTCGGAGTTGGCAAAGTCCAAGCTCACCAGACTAATCACGAAGCAGTTTGGGGAATACGGACCGTCCCACTATACGCCATTGACGTCGACATTCTGCTCATTCATATAGGTATTGGCCTCTGCAAACAACGTTTTGATTACTTATCTCGACGCGAAATCGACAGTGCATGCATAAGCCACGCGCAGCCGTACATCTACAAGTAAATAAAGACACGGCCCGGCAGAAAGCCAGCTCCCGGCTGAAGTGCAGCGGGAAGCCAGATCATATGATCAGCAGCGATTAAACATCTGGCAGCGGGACAACCCATTCGCTACTACCACCCGCTAGCAGATGTTTATTGCAGCGACACCGGCTAAGCTACCTCCGAAGTAGAAGCTGTGAGGGCCACCAACCACCACAACCACCGGCAGCCCACAATAAGGGCAGCGGAGCGCATTGTAGCCTGTCGATGTAGCACGATGCAGGTGCATTTCCACTCAGACTCGGAGCTGCGCCGGATCACACGTCTCACGACATGAATAGTGGTGGACTAATTCGAGGCGAGCAAGCGTTGGTCTTCAGAGCTAATGTCGTGCCTTCCCCTCTTCCTCGTCTCCAAGCGCCCGGCGCGGAGACTTGACCGCTCGCTCGACTGTCCTCTCTCGTCGGTAGGATCCGAGAACAGACCACTTCTTTGTCGCGCTTGTCGACTGCCGTTAAAAACTTCACCGATGGAGCGTTCGAACGACTAGTTCCGTCTCACCGGATGCGCTTCTGGTAGGTGGGCTTGCCATTGCAGGTCAGCATGGACAAGAGCGGATCGTTGCTATTGTCCACTCCAATCTTTTCCAGCTGATCCAATTTTCTCTCCGTATTGTTGCAAAAATAAACGCCGTATTCGTGGGGTTGTAACATCTCCTATACACAACAGGTAGAGATCATCGCTGCTTACCGTGTTCAGCTTTTCAGGGTCCCGGTAAGGCGGGCGATGGTGCTCCGGGATGCGACGCCACAGATTCAAATTTCTATTCTATTTGCTCGCAACTCCACAATTATGATGGGTTGCAGTCTGTGCAGGGGAGGTGGCTGTGTTCGGGCGTTTGATCTCGGCGATAGGCGAAGAATCGTGTTGTGCACTGTGCTCAACGATCGTATTCCCAACGGAAAATAGATCGCGAGCATGCACTGTGATGGTGGATTTGCTCGGGTGGTCTTGTCAAGCGGGGGAGCCAGAGATCAAGTGGGATGCTATGTGTGGCTTGCATACGGTAGCGGCTCATCATCAAGGAACTGCAAGTGGATCATGTTCAACAAACGTGCAGCCAGGTTATGGGCACGGGCAAGGCGTGCACACGCTAGATGGCAGGTCAAACTTGGCCGCGGCATGCTGAGGGGTATCGTCCCATTGTGAGATCACCTTGATATCAAAGCACTGACACTCGGTACCTGAGCCATCGCGATCTTGACGTGGTTAGCGAAGCAATCGGCTATGAGCGCTGCGCTGCGCTGGTGACATGGCTCCATACAGCCGGTGCAGCAATAATCAGAGACATAATGCAGCACACGGGGCGATCTGTCAAACGTAGCACTCGCAATGTGTCCGATGCAACCAGGGCGATCATTCACTGGCACAGGCACTGGCACTGGCACTGGCACATCATGGCATGCTGGGCGCCATGGATGGTGGTGATTCGCCGATGCAGCATGGAGGACGGTGAATGCAGCGAGCAAGTGCAGCAGACTAGGAACATGACCAAGGCCACTTCTGCCGAGCCATGTATGAATGTAAGCCGCATCCGGACGCGCTTCCGCCGTGCGGCGGTATGGAGGTCAGGTCCTGGCAATTCCAAGTTTTGAAGCGTTAGTTGGGGGTGCTATGAACATGGCAGGGGTCAGTTCACGTTGGAAGCGCTGAGCTACCACTTTGTCGAGTGCGCCGTCGGAGGAGTTCATGGCAGCGCTTTCGTCATCGCGGGTGGGCCTCCGAAGAATGGCTCAAAGCTCAACCTCTAGCGTGATCGAGAGGTGCGGCAAACACGGGAGGCCGTACAAGAGGTGTCGTGCGGCCAGGTCGAATGCGGGCAGCAATCCAGCAAACTCAACCAGACTGCTGCATACCAACGCGGTCAATCTAATTCACCTCAGTTCAACTTCTTACTGTTGCTTACACACTCGGCGATATTCGCTCCCCCGCGCACTTTGCATATTGCTCTAGGCTCGAGACGCTGGATTGAGGTTGTGCGCCCGCTGCTACCTGGGATTGGACGCAGGACGGCAGGTAAGTCAGCTCTCGCGCTATGCCTTCTCACGCTGCACGCTGAGCCCACGTTGTCCTGGCGCCATGGGCACTACGCTCGAACAACGCAGGCGCCAGCTGGGCTCCGTAGAGGTGAAGGTCTAAAGTGGCTCGTGTTCGCAGAACTGACACTTCTCTTTTTAGCTCTTCGATAGAAGCTTTCCCTAGCGCTGTGGCACAACCAGAGCGGCCCTTGACTTCCTGATACTTAGGCCAACTCCCGCCCGCGCCCACGCCCACGCCCACGGCCGCTTACAGGAGGACCTCTAATTCCCCTCGCCCACACGTCGCCCAAAATCTGCCTCTGCCTCTGCCTCTCCCGCCTGCTCGAACCTTCTGTGCCGTCAAGCCCACCCCACAGCACCGCTCGCTTCTGCCCTCTACACAGTCAGCGCATCAGGCCATTGCCGGAAGCGGTAGGCACTCGGCGCATCCGGAATTCTGCAGGGCTGCAGCAACTGAACGCACGCACGCAAGCGGGGCGCCAAGTGGCACACGGCCTATCAGCACACCGGTACATAAAGATACAGAGCCCTCGGAGACTCCAAGTAGCGCGTGAACTGCCCGCCAGTGCCATTCACTGCTCCCACCGTTCCTGACTGAAGCCCTGTCTTGTCCTGTCCTGTCCTGACGCGCCTGCTTTGACGTCAGGACCGCTGTCGATCCGTGTTTCAGCAATTGTGATCGTCCAGCAAGCGAGAAGACGCGGGCAAACATCATGCAGACTGCCATGGCACAACCGGCGCCCGTCCCGTCGTACGGCGGTGCCATGCCACTGCCCGTCCGCCGCAAGCCCATCGCCAACCCTGGCATTGCCGTGCGACCGCCGCCAGGACAATACAACGACCAGCAGATGGGCCACTCGCGCACCCGCACCACCTCATCCGGCATCTTTCCCGTTGCTTCAAACACCACCACCTCCACCATGCACTCGCAATACCCCCAGTACCCCTCGCAATACCAGAGCTCGCTGCGCCGCACCCCGACCAGCTCCACCAGCTCGACCACCGGCACCCCCAACCGCTCCAACAGCGGCGCCCTTCGCCGCTCCTCGTCCACCCGCTCCGGCACCGCGCCGAGCTCCTACGTAGCCCTCATGCGTAAGCAGAAGGCGACCGTCTGGTGCGACCGCGCCCAATTTGAGGATCCTCGCGTTCAGGCCCAGCAGCGCCAGGCGAGGATGCGCGCCAACATGGAGGTCGCCGGAGGCAAAAACACGCCTGCGCGCGGCCCCTCCGGCAGCTCGAGCATGGCTGCCGGCGTGCGCTCCAAGGTGCGCCATCACGGTGCCCCCAAGGCCACACTGTACGCGCCCACGACCTACACAGGCACGGGCGTGCCAATGCGCCTGAGTGCCTCTGAGGTGGACGAGGGCGACGACGACGACAGCGGCTCCATTGGTGGTCAGTACCACCACCGTTCCGGCTCTGGCCGCAGCTCGCTGGGTTCAGGTCGCCGCATCTCCTACGCCAACCCCGCCGGCCGCATCTCCTCCAACTCGACACCTCCGCAAGACTCGTCGCCAGGCGAGCTGGGCGATCTCGCGGAGGAGCCCACACCCAACCAGAACTACGAGAGCAACGGCTATTTCGAAAAGACCAAGACCAATCTGTCCACCGGCAGCGGCAGCAGCGAGGAACGCAATTTTGGCGCCGTGGCTCCAATGAAGTCCCTACCAAAGCCCGAAGGCACCAAAAACTCGGACCTGATGCGCAAGGGCAGCGTAGACGAGCGAACAACAACAATGAGTAACACGCGTCTGTTCATCGCCAATCCCGATGCAGACAGCGACTAGGCGCCTTCCTTTCCTTTCTTCGATACCCACACCCCTACAGACGACACGATGATTGAAGATTTACGGAGGACGAGCAAGCAACGAGTCAGATTCTTTTCCTTTCCTCTCTCTATCACACGGCGTTAAAATAGCATTTGTTTTCCAGGCCTCATTTGAGTCGTTGCATAGAAAGTCATTCTGGTTGTACACGCGCGTTGTTGTTGTCGTTGTTGTTGATTTATCTGGCATTGGGCAAGCGCGCCCTGGTGGTCGCTCGCTCGCTCCTGCAAAGGGCTGTACATAGTGCTGAGCGTTGGTTGAGCAATCCCTCGTACGACTACGACGAAACGTCGAGAATAATACCAAATCCCTGCCATGCTCTCAAAAATTCTCTCCATCGTCCGATATCTGCATGATCGTCAATATTTCCACCACCGTCCAATATCTTCCTCATCATCCAATATTTCCACCCGCCATCCATCCAATATCTGACTTCCCCACTCTCTACTGAAAAGTACGCATCCTTCCCCCCTCTTCCCTCCTCTTCCACAGGCTACCCACGTGCGCGCCACAAAAGCCCGCAACTCGGTCTTGAATTCCTAATGCGAATGTCCGCGGAGCAGGCTTTCCTGATGCAGAAGATGGCAAATCGCGATCGCGATGCAGGAAATGCCATGCTGCCTTGCTTTGCTGACTCACCCACGATCTCGCACGAACGAGACATCGGCCAATGAAAGGTCGGGACGCTGCACAGCACAAATGGCGATTTACTACAACGTGACGAAATAAATATTCATTGAATGTATCAAAACGTTTAGTTGAGTAGGAAGAAACCTCAATTCAGTTTATTTAGAGCTACTAATCCGCTTGTGGTTATGGAGTATTCCGCTGCAGAGTAGGGCCCTGAAGGATCGTTTTCATATTCGTACACAGCATATTTTACTTGCGTATGTGCTCCGTACGTTCCTCGTACGTTCCTGTACGTTCCTTCCCCCCACTCACATACCCCTTTTCGGCTACCGGAGCTGCACTGTACCCGCGCACGGGTCTCTCCTCTTCAGCATGCTAAGCGGAGCGGGTCCTCGGCTTGTCCGTTTGACTTGCACACTTGGAATGGTGATGTGGACGTGATGCCGGCATGATGGGGGTGATGTGGACAAGGCTGGCATGGCATGGTCGGCGAGCAATACCGAGAGCCGATGTGCTCAGCGGCTGTTGCGTCGATCAGCCGAGTTGCATATTTTAGAGGATGCAGAGGGCCATTGACGAGGGAGGGGAGGGGGTGGGGGGGTCTTGGGCACGTTGTAAGCTAGCACTTTCGGTGTCTCGGTGTCTGGATGGCTTGGAGCGACTGCATATCAGATGTGATAGAACTGAATGGTGTCCATTCCTCTTGCTGCCTGAGACTACACTGCGTCGGACACTGCAATGCCTATCCATCATACGATCCAAGATTTCCGAATATTGCACTGCGTTCAGCGCTCTCGACAAGATGGCGATCAGCAATATCCGAGAGGTAGCGTGATTCGCCGCAGTCGAACGCGCCTGCGACCGCGCATCCCTAATCCCTGCCAAGGATTCCGATAAAGTTACCTCAAATGTTCAGCAGTTCCCCCACAAGCGTCGCAATGACTGTATAGAAGCTCCTACGATACCCACGATACTCACGAATACTTAATAATAATGCCACACGCTACCAATGGCTCGGCGAACGGCGCCACGAAACGTGGAGTGAACGGGCACGCACAAGTACCAATTGGCGTGAGCAAGAACGCAAATGGGAATGAGAAGACGGACTACACACGCTGGAGGCTGAGGGATGATAGGGGATGTCAGACTTGGCACTATCTGCATACTGAGAAGGAGGTGAAGGACTGGCCACAGAGCGCAGCGGATAGGTACTTCCTGGGCATGGAAACAGTATGTTTGGCAACAACCTGGCGCATGTAGGAGACTATGACTGACGCATCTGTACAGGGCCTGCCAGACCTCCCGCCCGCGAAGACACCCCTCGAAGCCGCCGAGAATGGTCTCTCCTTCTTTTCCGAGCTTCAACTACCCCCCGGCAACTGGGCTTGCGAATATGGCGGCCCCATGTTCCTCCTCCCAGGCCTCGTCATCACATGGTATGTCACCGACACACCAATTCCCGCCGAGCGCGCCATCGAAATCAAGAACTACCTGTTCGCGCGCGCGCATCCCGAGGACGGCGGCTGGGGATTGCACATTGAGGGCGAGAGTAGCGTGTTTGGCACAGCGATGAACTACACAGTGCTGCGGCTGCTAGGCGCCGATGCCGAGGACCCGCGGATGCAGAAGGCGCGCAGCACGCTGTGGAAGCTGGGCGGCGCGCTCAAGGGCCCGCACTGGGCCAAGTTTTGGCTGAGCGTGTTGGGTGTTCTCGACTGGGATGTCGTGAACCCCGTGCCGCCAGAGCTGTGGCTGCTGCCCGACTGGGTGCCTATCGCGCCCTGGCGCTGGTGGATCCATATGCGACAGGTCTTCCTGCCCATGTCGTATGTCTATTCGAAAAGGTGGTCGTATCCTCTGAACGATCTAACGCGCAGTCTGCGCTCAGAATTGCTCACGCAGCCATACGAGAGCATCACCTTCGCCAGGCACCGCAACGATATTTCGCCCATGGATGACTACCACCCCAAGACCTGGATCCTGAAGCTGGTTTTCTGGTTCCTGGTCGCCATCTGGACGCCCTACCTGAGACCACGCTGGATGGTAAAGCGTGCTGAGGATCATGTCTGGTGGCTCATACAAGCCGAGGACAAGAACACTGACTTCGCCAATCTCGGGCCCGTCAACGGACCCATGAACACGCTCGTTTCCTATATAAAGGAAGGTCCATCAGGCTGGGCGTTCCAGGAACACCTGAAAACACTTCCCGAGTTCCTCTGGATGAAAGACGAAGGCATGCTCATGAACGGCACAAACGGCGTTCAGACCTGGGATACGGCCTTCACCGTCCTCGCCGCCGACTCGTGCGACTTCCTCCAGCAGGAGAAGTACCGTCCCATGTTCACCAAAGCTCTGGAGTTCATTGAAGACCAGCAGATGCGCGAGGAAGTCGGCGACCAAGCGGCCTGCTACCGTCAACAGCGCAAAGGCGCATGGGGGTTCAGCACGCGCAAGCAAGGCTACACCGTCAGCGACTGCACCTCGGAAGGCCTCAAAGCGGTCCTGCTCCTTCAAAACAAACACGCCTACCCAACCCTGCTCGAAGAACAGCGCCTCAAAGACGCCATCGACGTCCTCCTCACCATGCAAAACGCCTCAGGCGGCTGCGCCTCCTACGAGCCCACCCGCGGCTCCGAACTCCTAGAGCACCTCAACGCCGCCGAGGTCTTCGGGCGCATCATGATCGAGTACGACTACGTGGAGTGCACGACAGCCACTGTAACCGCACTGCAAATGTTCCAGCAATACTATCCCTCCTACCGCGCCGACGAAATCAAACGCTTCCGCGACCGCGCAGTCGACTACATCCGCTCCGCGCAGCGGGCCGACGGGAGCTGGTACGGCGCATGGGGCATCTGCTTCACCTACGCAGCCATGTTCGCACTGGAATCGCTCAAATCCGTCGGCGAGAACTACACCAACTCGGAACGCGTGCGGCGCGCGTGCCAGTTCTTCCTCGACCGCCAGATGGCCGACGGCGGGTGGGGCGAGACCTACAAGAGCTGCGAAACCGGCGTGTACACCCCGCACGAGCAGAGCCAGGTCGTGCAGACAGCCTGGGTCGTCATCGCCATGCTGGAAGCTGGGTTTCCGGATAAGGAGCCGCTGCGCAAGGCGCTGAGGATGATTGTTGACAGGCAGATGCCGAATGGAGAGTGGAAGCAGGAGGCGATTGAGGGCGTGTTTAATAAGAGTTGGTAAGTTGATCTCTGAACATTGAAGCTGGAGGAGCCCCCAAGCTAACAAATTTCTCGCAGCATGATTTCCTACCCGAACTACAAGTTCATCTTCCCAATCAAGGCGCTGGGTATGTACGCGAAGCGATTCGGAAACGAGGCGTTGTAGGGCTTCACATCGAGTAGTAACACAATCCAATAAACTTCTCCACACTCTGTCATTCTTCAATGAATCTCACTCTCCATCTCAACAACATATCCCCCCCTCTGCCTATCCTCAATCCCCCGCACACCACTTCTCAAAACAAGATCACACGTCCAAACACCTCCACCCCTTCCCACCCCCTCCTTCCCTATTCTTACACAACATCCCGAATCCCCTCACTCCCCTGTCACTCCCCTCCCCTAACCCTTCCACACCCTATCCGTAGGCGCCCAAATCCCCTTCCCCCAACAACCTCCCTCCCCTTGTGCTGGCGGTGTAGGCGCTAAACGCCGCCTGTCCCTGCCTACCTGGTACTGCGGGAACGGCGCGGAGTGCGCCGGGCGCGGGGGCGGGCCGGTGATGATTATGCTCGGGATTGGCGGGGTGGCGACGACAGCGGTGGGCGGCTTCGTGGTGAGGGGCTGTTTTGAGGACGCTGTAGTCGTCTGAGGTGGGGCCCGTGGGCGAGGTGGTGCTGCTGCGAGTATGGGGGGTGGGCTTGGTAGCGCGTGCCGTGCTGATGGCGGGGGCGCGAAGCCCAGGAGGTCCCAGGTGGGGAGGTTGGTGAAGGGGTTTGTGGTTAGAGGTGGCGTGTAGGTGTGGGCGTGTGGAATGGGGGTGGGGATGTGGGTGGGGTGGGTGGTGGAGTGGGCGGTGGAGTAGGTGTTGGCGGTGCTGTTGGTGGAGATTGCAGGGTGGTGTGGATGTGTGTTTGGCGAAGCGTTTGGGGGGTTGGATGGTGGGTGACGAGGAGGCGGCTGTGGAGGAGGGTGTAGAGGCGGCTGCAAAGGCGGCTGTAGGGGTTGCTGTGCAGGGTTATTCTCCGGCGGGTGCTTCGTCGGATACACGATCTGGTACTGAGGCACCCACTCGACTGGATACCGGACCGCATACTGGATCGAGTTCTGGACCACGTACACAGGCGGATGCTGAGGCGCGTGCTGGACGAAGTACGGAGCGTGGGGCTGAGGCGCGTACTGAGGTGCGTTTTTCGTTGTCTTTGGCGGCATCTTCGAGGCCTTCGTCGAGCGTCTTCGGATATGTTGGCAGCGGTCGGCGAAGGGCGTGGTGGTGGCGGTCTCAAGCAAACACTGCACAGCGGCGCCGGCAGAAAGGAACGGAGATGGAGATGGAAATGGGGAATGGAGGATGTGCTGAGCGGGTTGGCAGACCGCGCAGCGGGTACTTACGGTGTGAGTGTGTGGTGGTGTGGTGTAGCGGTGTGGTGTTTGTCGTGGTGGTGTGTTGAAGGAGTGTAGGTGAGCTTGTTTGCAGAGGGAGACTCAAACGCGGGGAAATTGGACGGAAGGAGTTTGTGGGGGGCGGAAATTAGGAGGGGAGGTGAAAGTGAGCGGTGAATTGTGGGGAGATTGCTGTGCTGCGAGTCAGTTCGAGTGTATTGTTCTGATTGGGTGGTTAGTAGGTGTATTGTGAAAACTCAAGTATGCCTCTAGTATGACGAAGAGTTTATTTTGCTCTATCAGATCCATGTTTTGTCTTCATCGAGTTCTTTGAATGTGTTCAGAGTGTCACTCTAATCAGAACGCTTTGATATCTGCTAGTGGAATTTGATATTACCTGCAGAAAGCCAAATATAATCACAAAATAGATCAGTCTTGTACAGTTTAGCCTCTTACCTCGTTAAGCATATTGATGGCATGTGGAAGTTAATACTTCGAGTCCACACACGCATCCACAGCATCTATGTAGATATACAGCAAATCACAAGTCAAGCAATATTAATCATCGCCTCGAATCCACTCATTGGTCTCATTGATTGTATGGAAAGTTATTTGTCATATTTCTGATTCAAGGTCAAGGCCATGGCCATCTCGCAGATATCACTGTAGTTCTCTGATGTCTTGAGTTGGACTAAGTGAAATGGGTACTTCCATTGAAGAAGTAATTACTCTACGCCATATGCTTGCGAGAACGAACAAGTCATTGAAGATAAAACACTGCTCAAATCCAGGAAGTGGAGACGAACCGCCACCGATCTGGGAATCTTCAATGCATCTTGACTTATCTGCATGTAGGAACCGAAGGATTTCAGTCCAACTCACGTTGTGACCATCTATCGGAGCAGCTCTTCGAACCGCCGGGTAAGCCTTTGACAGAACGCTATACCATCAGTAAATTGGCAACCCAGCAGCCGCGAAGGCATTTCAGGATGCGGACGCACCTGAGAGCAAAGGTGAACCCATCTCCAGCGTCGAGTTGAAGAGGTGGGTTTAGCAATACCTTTTCTTAGCAACAGTAAGCTGAAGTGTTCGAACGCTTGAAGGTAGCTGTCAGGGATCTTGGGCGTTTTCATTGAGAGGACAATATAAACCGTCATAAGCTGTGTCGAGGTGGTCGTAGTAGGCAGGTATTTTGATTCGCATCGATAGGCCATACATCCTACCTCGTGTTTGTGCCCGCTCATGCTTCCCTCTTGTATACAGCATCAACCCACTTAGGATCAATTTTGTCCGGCGTCAAGTAATACGTGAGATCGGACACAGGCTCTTCAAACCCTTTTACAAAACCCCATCCCATGAAAGCAAATTTGATGCTGTCAAAATGCTCTATCCTATAATCCTCCCATCTGGGTACCTCCAGCATCTCCATGAGATGTAATGCGCTGCCAGGGTAGTTGTTTGTCACTCTCCCTGTCTTGTTGTTGCGATACCAACTCCGACAGTCGTCGCTGAATACTGTTTTCGGGATCAGGGATTGAATGTAATTATCAAAGTCTCGGAGTGCCTCATGAGTCGGACGAAGAGATTTGATGTTCTCTGACTGTATCTTTTGTATCATCTTGATGCCATACGAGGACATCGCATGGAACAATCCAAGCGGAGAACCATTCTGGAGAGGCCCCGGGGGGCCGGAATGGACGATAAAATTTGGCATGTCGGGATCGGTGATTCCGAAGTAAGCTGTCGCATCCTCGCTCCACTTGTCTTGAAGATTGATTCCGTTCTTTCCAATTATGGGAAAACGTGGCCGGCAAGTGGTGTCAAAGCCTGTAGCACAGACAATGGTGTCAACATTTCGTAACACACCGTCAGCTCCCACTACACCAGAGGGAACAATTTCCGTGACGTGCGTGAAGTGAACTGTAACATTGTCTTGTTGAATGGCGCGGATGTAGGGGAAGCCTGGTGTGATGCGCCGGCAGCCAACTGCAAATTCAGGCAAATACCCTGCGCAATGTCAACTGACGATTGATAATTGATAAGCAATAGGTTACGATACCTTTCAGAAGTCGTTTATCTGGAAGTTTCTCCTGCAAAACCTTCTCCAAGTGAGGCCTTAGAGATTTTTGCATGTCGCTGTCGATCCACAGGGCTGGATACGCTTCATTTATTTCTTGTTCCATCTTCTTCATATGTTCCTGTACTTTGGAAACGTCACCTTTGAATTCAGCGCGCTCGGCTTCCGAATATACGTAATCGGTCTCGTATGCCTTGACCAAGGGTGCAAACCAGATGCCCTGGATAGAATTAGTTGTGGTTCAGCTCGACAACACCTATGAACGTACCGTTCGAACAAACAAATCCATGTGTGCGACCTGAGGTTGCATTGACGGGACAATCTGGATTGAACTTGCCCCAGATCCGACGACTGCAACTCTTTCACCTTTCCAAACTGTTTCATCGTAATCCTTCTGCCAATTTGCAGAGTGCATCAGCTTTCCCTTGAAACTGTCTAGCCCCTTTACATCGGGCCATTTCCATTCGTTGAGAAGTCCTGTACTGTACCAAAGTACATCACAGGTATCCTCGAACTGTGATATGCTACCATCATCTTTCTTGCTTGTTACTTTGACTCGCCAAATCCCGCACTCGTCGTCCCATTGAGCTCCAGTCACGGCCGAGTTGGACTTCATATTACGTCGAAGGTCGAAAACGTTACAGACTCGATCCAAGTATTTCCATATATCTTCTTGAGGAGACAAAAATCGAGGCCAGTCTGGCTGTAGTGGATGTGTCAGAAGCCTTCAAGCAGTAGAAGAAGTGGAAGAAGCTACTTACATTGGGGGCAAAATGATATGTGTAACAATGGCTCGGTACGTCGCATGCACATCCCGGATATCTGTTCTCAAACCAAGTTCCTCCTATATCTGCATTCTTTTCATATAGCACATACTCTACATTGGAGCATTGCTTGTCAATGTTGTATGAATGGAGGATGCCACCTACTCCACCTCCAACGATAATGACCCTTATCTTTCTGTTGTTAGGGTCATTGAGGATGACATCTGGGATTTGACAATCTTCTGACTTCGCCTCCTGGAAGAGGTTCTTGCCTGAACTCATATTGGATTTGGTAATTCTAGCTCTGTGAAGGGTTTCGATAGTCTTTGGTGGATACATTGACCTAACCCCCTACTCCTTCCCAAATATAAACTTCACATTGTACCTCCAGATATGCCGAATGCAATACCGGCATTGAGATGAAGTCAGTGCGACCTGCCAAAAGTTGACCGTTATATCACCGGAGCCGAATTCTCGGATTCCAAGACGAATCAAACTCATCTTGACGCGATTAGCTACGAGACTCCCCATCGGATCGGACCTCATATGCATCGGATCGGATCTCCTAACTCCACAGACGTTTGGTGGTGACATGATATTCTATTCGGCTGCTCAAAGTGAACTGGGGCCATTTCGGCAGTGATGCCGAACGCGGAACGCGGCGCGCAGAGTGCGGAACGATGTGTCCTTCACCCCGCAACTTTAGGCTACGATTCAACTCTATTGCCTCGATATCGCCGGGACTCAAGAGCTTGCATTTCTGAGGCAGATCTGCCCTCCATTTAGATTACTGCGTAGATCTTGTCTCTCGTATTGACATGAATATCCTACGCATTGCTAGACGAGGCTTCGCTTAGGTACCTGAACAGTCTCCCAGAGTTGACCACGGCCATTGGAAAGCCCGATGTGCTCTTCTGGCTCAGGTATTTGAGTAAATTAGTATAATTAGCGCTATCGTTTACGAGATATAGCCCCATTCTATTAAGAGAAGCGCATGCTTCAAGGCTGCAGCAATAACCAAGCGACACATGAATTCGCTCTAAGGAACAACCTAAGCCTAAAGAGAGATTTGGTACAATGCTACAGATATGTAATAACTTTTCCACTGTCACATGTAACTAGAAGGAGGAAATTCAATCTGACCGGATCGTAGGGGCTTCCGCTTCCGCTTCCGCTGCATTACGCATAAGATCCGCTAGGTTGCATTCTAACCTGGTTGTAGGCACAGACACTACATGTGGGTCTTCGGGTGACTGAGGTTGCGAGAAAGGCTGCTGAATCTTTTGCGGATGTTAATGGGCAAGCATTGGCACAAATGATTCCTGTTGGTTAGAGAAGAGCTTACGTCCCCGATATCGAATCCTTTTCACATTACCCCTCTTACGCTACGTACGCCGGCTACCATAGTACGTTGGATACCGGCGATCGTTTCGGCACAAGCAAAAGTACCGGGTGTGCTTTATATAGGACCAGAAGTGTACAGTAATTCCATTTCAAAGTATCTCACACTTCACGACAACTCCAGCAGATTGCATGTCACGTTAGGTGAATCATACCGTGCAAACCAGACTTCAGACCGTCCAACCACACCTATCCAAGTCCCATCAAGCCCAACCCCATAACCAGCAATGTCCAAACCTGTAGCCATCGTAACAGGCGCCGGCTCGGGTATCGGCGAAGCTACAGCAACTTACCTACACTCCCTAGGCTATAAAGTTGTTATCGCTGACTTAAATCCTACCTCTGGACAACGCGTCGCTACAGCCCTTGGCACAGATGCCCTGTTCCATCAAACGGACGTTGCATCGTACAGATCGCAAGCACAACTCTTCAAGCGTGCATACGAATGGGGCGGGGAACGTCTCGACTTCTGCCATGCCAATGCTGGAATTGCCGAACGAAACAAGATTTTCGACGGCATGGACAAGGAAGAGGTAGACGATGAAGGACTGCTTAAGAGACTGGGTACGGAGACGATGGATGTGAACCTTGAGGCTGTGATACAGGGACTGTGGCTCTTCAAATATTACGTCAGAAGGAGCAAGAAGGCTGGTGGGGGTAGGGGGTGGTTTGTTGCAACAAGTAGTTCGGCGGGGTTGTAGCAAGTATATGTTTGCTCTTTCTTTCGTCCTTCCTTGTAGAAGATAAGAATTTGGTCACTGTGTCAAGCTGACAAAACTTCAAGCTCTTTGCCAACACTTCCCCTGTACACAGCCAGCAAATATGGCGTCGTAGGTCTAGTCCGCGGTTCCGCCCCGAACTTCATCAAGGAGAACATCACCGTCAACGCTATCTGCCCAGGCTTTATGTCGACAAATATTTGTCCGCCAGAAATATTGGCGCGCTGGCCAAAGGAGCATATAACCTCGATGTCGACTGTGATCAAGGCCATTGATGCCTTCTTAGAGGATGACAAATTGACAGGACAGGTGGTAGAGTTGTCTCAGGAGAACATCTATTTCAGACAGTCTGTTGATCATGTAAATGAGAGTCAGCGGTGGATTACACTTCAGGGCGATAGACTGTGGCAATAGGGGCACCAGAGGCCTGACTCCAGGCTAATCGCATGAGCGGAGTCCAGGTCATGTTCTCTTGATATTTTGGCCTGATTTTGTCTACTCCAGGCCTTAAGAGAGATGCAGATTGTTTTATCTTCTGTGTAGGCTTAGCTTGACTTTCTAGAATAACGTTCAGGCTAAAACACTCTCTGCGTCAGGTGATGTCCATTTTGGTTTCTAATCTTAGCGGACCGTTCCTAGCAGACTAATGGGGTCAACAGTGCAAAGGGATCCAGGGTATGTTTCCCAACTATACTAACGCCTAGATACACATGTAGCTCATCCTTAACGCCTGAGATCGCTCTGCAATTCCCCGCAAACGCCCCACAAAGACACCATACGACTCTGTACTAACCAGCAGAGTAGCAACAAGATGTCCAGCTGCAATCATCAGCGCTCAAGAGTACCTATATGTATGCAGCCTGATCTC
The DNA here is from genome assembly GCA_011058905.1 of Curvularia kusanoi. Classification (NCBI taxonomy): domain Eukaryota; kingdom Fungi; phylum Ascomycota; class Dothideomycetes; order Pleosporales; family Pleosporaceae; genus Curvularia; species Curvularia kusanoi. Next base: position 147,151 of record SWKU01000015.1, on the reverse strand, counting down.
GATGCATTGCTTTTGGATTAGCGCGTTAACAGTGCAGCTCGTTCGTAACGCTAGGGATTGCAGTGCAGGTCCAGCATACCATGCACACAAAGCCAAGCGGGGCGGCTTTACCTGAATTAGAGCGACCTTCTCTACAGCGATTACTGTTTGTGGTCCGGCACTGCGATCTTTAGCGTCTAAGAGCACTCACTTACACGCAGCCTGATGTTCAACGTAGTCTCGTTATTGGCCCAATGTGCTAACGATCTAGCTGGTCGAGCCGCAGTGCATGGTTTATACATGCAGTTCGGAAGTTCCTGCAAGTGCACTGCAATTCTTAGCGCCGAAGGGAGCTCAAACAGCCTGGCCGAACAGGCCTAGGCACTGTAGGCATCAGTGCAGCTCGTCCCTGGCGCTAAGAATCGCAGTGCAGATAGTCAATGCCCACCGCTTAAAGATGTTCTTGCCGATCGCGGTTCACCGGTCAAGCCTCAGAAAAGTGGCATGTAGGAATTGTCTCTCTAGATATCCATGCGAGTTATACGAAGTAATCAGAGCGGATCTCAATGCATACATCTGTGCAGTTTATGTTTGATGCTGGAGATTTGCAGTATGAGTGTGAACGCAGACTCATGGAAAATCCGGCTTTCCCAAGGGCAGGGGACAGACTTTGCACTGCAATATTCAGCGTCGAACAGTGCTTACATGCGGTCTGACCCCAAGCACAGCCTCACGGCGGGGAATGCGTGCTGACATCAGTGCAGCCTCTCTTCAGTACTTGATATTGCAATGCAGTGGTGGGTGGGTATGCTGTATGCAAGTCAAGATGGGTTTTGCCTGTACTGCAACGTACAACGTTGAATAGCACCCACATACAGTCTGACTGTATCAAATCGAGCCGATATGCTGATACCGTTGTAGTGCGTCTCCAGCGCCTAGAGTACAGTGCCAGGGAGAGGAGTGGGTAAAATTGTATGGAGGTAGATATGTACATCGAGACGCTAAAGGTGACAATATACAATTACGCCCCATCTATCCTGCAGGTGCACTGCAATCTTTAGCGGCAAAGAGCACTTATATGCCACCCAAACAACTGGGTGTGATTGGACCGCTGAGTTTTAGGGCAGCTCGTCTTCAACGCTAAAGATTGCAGTGCAGGTCACCGACATTTCTCTCTCTAATACCGAGACTCGCAGTGAAGTGTAAGTCACAACCCTAGATACAAAGCCAGAATTTTACGTCTCGCATCGGGTCCGTCAGCTTGTCCACTCAATCAACCAGCTGACCACAAATTAGAGCTGGATATCCCGACCGAGGACTCAAATCAGACATATAAGTGTATAGCGATAGAGGCCTCTTTGCTCCCAGATGTATTTTACACTTCACCTTGCCAGCTCCGAGTGGACAATTAGCAATCCCGATGGGTTAAACGGGAAGGGAGCAAAGACGACAAGGGACCAATTTATCATGTACAGCACCAAAGAAAGGCCGACTGGCCACCGAGCACTTTGGAAAGATTCAATCCTAGAGGAATAGGCAGGGAGAACAGCGAATAAGCGGTCTTAGTTTATTGATAAAGCTCCACCACTACTGCAAAGCATCTAATCAGATTATTAGGTTTGAGAATTTCCACTCGTTCTTGCAGCTTGCTCGGTGGCCAGTCGGCCAAAGGAAGGCGCTGTATGTACTCATCCTCAGAACTCGATGTTATCGAGTCTTGTATGAATGAGCTCAGAGCTGGCAAGATACAATACAGCCAAGATCTTCTGAACACAAGCTTTGTCATAAGGCCAGGCTGACGCCAGTGTACTTCCCCCTCAGAGCTAGAGATTGCAGTGCGAGGAAACACCACTCCAAAATACTCAAAATGGACTAGCACGAGGCACCCATCTAACTCGTCAGCAGCGCTAGGAATTGCAGTGCAAGGTAAAAGGGCGCAAGGCCATACAGCTCTGCAAGCCTGATCTCATGGGATTGGCTCGCTGTGCTCCAGTGCAGCTCCTCTTTGACGCTAAAGATTGCAGTGCACGGGAGCGGGCGCAAGCGAGCACATCCACCATGCGGGGAGATTACTTTTGCGACATGTCATTGGCTCGCTGTACGCCAGTGCAGCTCCTCTTCGACGCTAAAGATTGCAGTGCAGCGGAAGAGCGCCCTGCATCTTTCGCGCCACTGTTGCTACAGCACCTCCCCCTCCAGCACCACACTCTGCAATCCATGCAGCGCAAGTCACAATCCCAGACATGAAGCTGCCGAACTCTTTTCTCCTTATATCGGGCCTGCCAGCTTGTCTGGGCAATTATCTGCCCGCAGCGGAGAGAGGAAAGGGGAAGCATGTTTACTGGAAACCGGAAGGAATTGTGTGAGAGAGACTGGACTCGATCTTGTGGGGTTTGAGTGAAATGAATTGGTGGAGGAGATTGCTGACGAGGGAGAATTTGGGTAGTCAAGGAACGTAAACTTATGTGATCGATGTTGACAATCATGAGAAGGGGAAAGAGAACAGAGTAAACGTCGAGGGAGCCAACCCTATCACACGGATGCAGTAATCACCCATGCGATCCACATGCAGCAAGAAGTCTGTAACAATCTCAAAAGATGCAGCTCTGGTTTGATTTATTATACACTGTCCATCTCAACTATCTATCTATCTACCTACCTAGGCATCTATCTACAACCACCGCCTCCTCCAAACGATTGTCTGAAGTAAAATCCAAATCCAAGTAATAAGCAAGTAAGTAATTCGCCAGGGCTTTTAATAATGTTATGTCGCTTTCCAAAAAGGATGATGTGATGATGAGCAGAGAAGGCAAGGCTTGTACAGAAAAACGCCTTCCCATGATGATGATGCAAAAGCCGCTTGTTTTCCCGCATTCGCAGAACAGTCTATCAACCTGATTGTGCGGCACATTGAAACGAGACTCCGAGACTCCGGGACCGGTGGGGAGGCGCCAGAATCGTGAAGGGTCGTTTGATGTCATGTCGTAGATCGTGATAGAGATGCTGCGTAGCGGGAGGTAAAAAGAGGGACGTGAAAGATATGTGCAAGAATGGCAAGGCACGCACACATATGGGCATATATGTATGCGTATGTGCGGGCATCGACCAGCGCTTCGGACCGTAGCTCGGTGTGGGGGCCTGGTCGATTTATGAGTTCAACGACTCAACTAGCTGCTCGCTGCAGGCCAGCGGCTGCGCAACCCAGACATCCACTGCCCGTACAGAATATCCGCGAGCAGGCCCTGCTGCTCCATGCCCTTTTCGACGTGACCCGGCAGCTTCTTCTCGTCGACGAGGGGCAGAGACTCGTTGCTATACGACTTCTCGCCGACGCTGAACGCGCTTTGTCGGCGGCGGTGCGACCTCAGATGCGGGTTGTTCTGCGCGAGAACGAGTTTGCTGCCCTTGATGGGGGTGGCAGATCTGTCGGTGGGAGTGCCAACCGGGGTGTCGATGGGAGTGGAGGGTGAGTCGTAGTCTTCTGATGTGGAGGACCGACTGACGGAGGAGGATTTGGAGGAGAGCTTACTGTTCGAGCGGACCCGCGTGGTGTCGTTGCCGTGGATCGTAGTGCCGCCGTAGGTGGTGTCGCTGCCTTGGCGCCTCATGGGTGACTGTGGTCGAGCCACTTCAATGCCCAGAGCTGCAGCAAGCTTCGAGTCGCCCTTGAGACGGTCGACCATGGCCTTCAAGAGCAGAAATTCGCCCTGTGGGTCGATCTCATCCAGCTGTGCCCACGCAGACGCAACCCGTCCAATCGCCTCACGCTGATGGGATGAACCTGTGTCCGCGTAGGCCTCCTGGAAGACTCCATCCAGGACTTTGCTGTACGCGCGGCGTCCGTAGAGTGCGTTCTTCGTCACTGGCATGGGCGGGTACTCGGGCTCTGGAGGCTCGTTCTCGTTGTTGACATCGTTGACTTCGAATATGAGATCGGCATTGGGTGGAGATGGGCGGAATCCGGCAGCGGAGGGGTTGGGAGAGTAAGCGCTGTTCTGGCTGGGAGGTGGATTCGATCGCAGTGCTTGTCGGCGGTCTCCACTAGAGATACGCTTGAAGCGCTGCACAGTCGAAGGCGAATTGCCAAAGGTGAGGTCAACACCCAGCGGCTGCTTGGCACTGACCCGGCGAGCAGTTGGTGTCTGGCCTGAAGAAACACGGAATGCAGTTCCTGTGGATGAGGTGCGTGAAGCAGCTCGAGTGCGTTCTGGCATCGGCGAATCTGGGGCAGCACCCAATGGAGCGTCGGCTAGGCTCATGTGTTGCATCAACGACGTAGGCGCCTCTTCGTCTCCAGAGGGTATGCGAGCCAACTTGCGTCTCCTTCCCGTGTGACGCAGCGTCGGATGAGCAGGCGCCATCACAGTGCCAGCCTTGACTGTGTCGAAAGTCCAGTCATCAGACGCAAGCTTAGGAGAGAGATCCTTCCTGCAAACCATTAGTCATATCTAGAGATCGAGCAGCGGCCCACTTACATAGTCTCCTCGTAGTACTTGGGGTGCGACACGTCATCCTTGTCCTTCTTCGCATCAAACATCTGCTTGCGCTCGATCAACTCACGCAGCGCCTCGACCTTTCCGGCCCTGCGAATGAACTTGTGTTCCAGAAGCTCCTTTGCAGTTGCACGTCGATCAGGGTCCTTGATCAGACATTGAGCAATGAAGTCCTTGAACTCCTTGCTGAACTGATCACCTTCAAGGCGTGGGGCCGGGTTCTTAGGGATAGTGAAGAGCACCTTCATGGGATGGGCTCCAGCGTATGGTGGTGCTCCCTCGGCCAGTTCCATGGCAGTGATGCCCAACGACCAGATGTCGGCCCTAAAGTCGTAGCCGGCCTCCTGAATGACTTCTGGTGCCATCCAGAACGGTGTCCCTACAAAAGTCATACGTTGGGACTTCATGTTGGTCAACTGCGCAGCGACACCGAAGTCGGCAAGTTTTACCTTGCCCTTGTCGGTCAGCAGCACATTGGCGGCCTTGATGTCGCGATGGATCTTGCCGGTAGAGTGCAGGTAGTCGAGGCCAAGAAGAAGTTCACGGCACATGATGGCGATGTGAGCTTCACCGACAGGTCCTGGGGCGAGCAGGTCGGCAGCTGAGCCACCTCCGAGGAATTCCATGACGATCCATAGCTTGACGCCTTTAACGAAGCTGGTCTTGTACTCGGTGATGTACGGGCTGTGGCAGGTGCTGAGCAGGGCGATCTCAGCCTGAATGTCGGCCAGCTCTTCATTGCTGTCCTCAAGATCGATCTAAGCAGGTGAGCATGAATGTACTGATATGTTGTGCGACCAATTGATGAGCACGTACATGCTTGATAGCCACCGTCTCGCCCGTGCTGCGCTCGATAGCCTTGTATACTTTTCCGAAGGACCCGCCTGCGCCTGTCAGTCCAAAAGAATCTTGGCAGGATTCTGAAACGCGTACTGCCCAACTCCTCCATAACCTGGTAGTTCTCCGCCATTGTGGGAGAGGTGTGAGCTATTGTTGCTATGGCGGTCAACAATGTAGGCGCTCGGGGTGTCTAAGCAGTGGAGGAAGCCAGGTTGAGGGCAGTGGACGGCGGCAGTCCTCGGTCAAGCGGAATCTGATAGAGATAGGATGATAATGGTGGTGGTGCTGGTGGTGCAGCCGAACGATAGTCGCGACAGTGGAGCTGTATAACTAGAGCGCGACGCGGTGCAGGGTCCAGGGCCGTCGCCCATGGCAACACTCGCCTGTACCACAACAACCGCGCCAACGCTCGCTCGGCGCACGATCTTCAGCGCACGCACGCGCCCAAGGCACAGAACGGCCGTGGGAGCAGTTGCAGCGATGGGTGTCCATGTCGCAGAAAATTTCTAGACGGCGATGACCAGAAGCTGCTGTTCGCCGCCAGGCGTGAGCCGCAATCGACGAAACAGCTCCAACCGCCGTACCTGCGTCAGTGTCATTCCTGTTGGCCGCTGGACGGTGCCCTGCATAAGGGCGCCGGTGCATGCGCACCTGTCAGCTGCGCCGCCGGATTGCTGGCTGTCGCTGGGCCATTTGCGGGGGCCTCAGGCTGCCACGCCTTACCAGCCGTGGGTAGCGAGCGAGCGAGCGATGATTGCGCTGCGGTAATGGCACCCACCCACCACCCGCTCACGCCCATGATCGATGACGCCTCGCGTCACACGGGCAACAGACGAGATAAGTACTAAGTTCCAGAAAGTCGTGTCCCCAAGGTGACGGTAGGGACGGACGCGACCGACTCATCGCGCCAAAGCTGCAATCCATGTTTCATGGTGCGCTGTAGTCGCTGCAGTCGGCGGCAAGCCGCGGTGATCCTGGGGCAGCGCTCCAAATTTCATCATCCCTCTGCCAAACGTTCCTTAGCCCAGAGCATTGGGCTTCGCGATCGATGCACTGGAGACAAAATGGAGACGGCCCCTCAGTGCCCCATCGTGACTCTGAAGACAAGTTTCCAGTTTCGCTGCTTTGGATGGTCCGGGTGTCTTGAACGACAGCGGCAGCGGTGAAGGGAGATGCAATTCCCACCACACCGCAAAGCTCACCTCTCACCAGCTGACCTGTCGGCGCACCACGCATGCCTCTACGCGGCTTCACTGCGCTAGCCCCGCAAGCCAGTCCATGGACACAGGGAATCGGTAATGAAGTGGATTGTTTACCGCAGTGGTCTGAGCACTTACCTAGGTACGACATGAAAAGCTACGGATCGGCCGCTGCTGTGCAACCGTCTCCTAATCTGAAATAATCTGAACTGAACTGAATTAACCCCTCTCTCACTATTGCTACTCCACTACGACATGCACGCGGCGACGAGCCTCCTGGTATGGGTTCTTGCACTGCCAGTCCGCCTTTGCTGAGATCGTGGTTCTCGTGGGTGCTGCATTCGGCCAGAGTCAGTGCTGCTCTCAGCATCCGGCTGGCCTCCGTTTCAGTGGCCTTCCTAGCGCTATACCTAGAGCTCAACGGCAGCCATCCAACCACCGCTGCACTAATTCTGCTCCGCGTGTCGCGACGCCTGAGGCTCTCTTCTCTGCTCTGCATCCTCGCGAAGGAGCATGATATGACCGCGAGCACGACCATAGACGGCGCAAAGGCCCTGGAGAGCCCAGAGCGCACAATTACGCGGAAACGGTCAACGTCCCTGCCACGCCTGCAAGAAAACACATCAGGGGCCGGCCAACGTCTTTCTCAACAGGACCTGGGGGACGCCGTTTCTCCCACCTCCTCGTCTGACTTCGCCTCTACGGCCACCCTCTGCACTCCCTCCCCGTCGCCCTCATCGAGGATGCCTTCCCACGCTCGTTCCAAGACGTCGACGTCGCACGCCGATATCGTCAGACAGGGCAAGCGCCTGTCCTTACAGTTTCCCATTCAGCCTACTGCCGGCAGTAGCTCCCCACTCTTCTCGCCGCGCTCGCGGCCCCAGTCCTGGGTTGCAGCGCCGTCGCCATTGCCCTCGCCCGAGGCCCAGCCGTCGTCACCCGAGACCAACATCCTCGCCGTCCTTGCCGCGCAAGAGCGCTATGTGCTTGAGCTCAAGGAAGAGCTCGGCAAAGCCGAAGAGGATCTCAAGACGCTGAAGAAGCACTACGCCCTCCACGAGGCCAACAAGCGCCGCAATGACGTGCGCAAGATCGCCCAATTGCAGCCATTGAACACGACCCTGGCCAACATCGACGCCGCGCAGGATGACGAGGATGGGGGTAACTCGTGGATGCAACGTGAGATGGAGCGCAGGAAGGCCCTGCTGAGCAACACCAAGTCGTCGCAGAGGAAGGTCTTCAGCGGGTCCCGCCACCTGCGCACACTCTCTCTGCTGTCGCCTGACCGAGCCTATGCGCCGGCCTTCCCGCACCCAGCCGAAGCCCACGACGGCTCCTCCTCTCCACGGCCGGCGGTCCCTGCCCGATCGTCGACATCGTCTGATGTGTCGAGGCAGCTCATCGACGTGACTGGTAACAACCACAGCGACCTTGGCGGGCTCACCAACATACAACGAGACAACCTCCTGCGCACCGGCAAGCAGCTCGCAAGCGACTTCAGCAACGGGCTGTTTACTTTCATTGAGGACATTCGCCAGGCCACCGTGGGCGATGAAGCTGTCAATGGGGCGGCAGACGCTTCTGGGCCCTCGCAGAACAGGGATGGGTCCGCTAAAGTGATTCGAAACACATCGGCCAGCAGGCCATCCCTGAACCGGTCGGCAAGCTCGCGAAAGTCGGTCCAGAAGAAGCAATCGATTGGAGAAGACTTCTGGTCAGAACATGGTCTGAGTGAGCCCAAGACCAATTCCGTGAACAAGAAGACTCATACCCCCAAGGCCTCACGAACTCCCGAAAGACAAACGGCCAGGAACAGCGACAGCTTCGAAGACGACTGGGATAACTGGGACAGCCCCGGCGCCACGTACGTTGCAAAGACTGCAGACATGGACTCGGACGAGTCGGACGCTGGTGTCGAAGACACCTCGCAGCAAGCGACGATCAAGCAGCATCCTCGCCGTCACGACTCCAAGAACTCATCGCTCGCGACCATCAGCTCGGCGAGCATGCCCGACACCAACATCAACAACCCCAAGCGCAACTCGATCCCCTGGCCCGACCTGGTCAACCTTTCGCCCTCGAACCTCAAGCGCACAGCCTCGCACCTGATGAAGGAGTGGGAGAAGCAGCTCACGCCGCCGCCCGAGTCGCGCCTCTCCAGCCACTCGCAGGGCGATTACATCGGCCGCTCGGGATCGCCCGGGAGCCTCATCTGAATAATGACGACCGATCTGTATAGACGAACTTACTTACCTACCTTTTTACATATTGACGACGCTACGAGCTAGACCACATTGGCTAAACGAATGTCTATTCATATTCTTATTCATCACTAGGGGGCAGGGTTAGATGAGGTGGATTGGAGAGCGGGCCGGCATTTCGAAACGGGCGTTCGTGGCACAGCGTGTACTTTGCATTTTGAGATGTCTGTTAAATATCATCATATATAGAAGCATAGCATAAGACTTCGACAAACAGTATAAAATTATATATGTCAATACATCAAATTAGGAATTGAAACAATCGTACTATCATTTGAGTCGATTAGTCTCGTCAGACACTGCATCAAATTACGAGTTTCAAAGTTATCGCTAGGAGTGATGCAGACCCTCATCTCATCTACTATATCGAGCGCAAGGCGGATAGTTCGCACGTGCCCCAGACACCTCCGAGATCTCCGCAAAACTTATCGCCGCGCCGCCAACAACCTCTCCGCGACCCAACCCTCAGCGCAACCCATCACCACATTCCCCACAACCATGGCCTTCCCTCAGAACCCCAACGGCATGATGGCCGGCATGAACCCCACAGCCGGGATGTCGGAGCAGGAAGTGCAGATGACCAAGATGGTATGCCACCTTTCCCAGGCTCCCTCATACGTTCTCGCGCACGCGTGCTAACCAGTCCATGTAGATCCAAGCCTCAATGGAATCCTGCGTAGGGAAAACAGTCATGGCGGGCGTCATGGGCGGTGGTCTAGGAGCCATGTTCGGACTGTTCATGGCGTCGATGCGATACGACACGCCCATGGGCCAACCGCTGCCTACAGCGGCTGCGTCGCCCGTGGCCGCAGGAGCAGCTCCCACATCCAACGCTGCTGCTGCTGCTGGCAGCGCGAAACCAGCCAGCACACCCATCACCTCGGCGGTCCGCGCCGCCGCCTCGAGCGCAACCGCAACCGCATCCACATCCACACTCCCCAGCGCCGCAGCTTCACAAGCCGTATCCGCCGGCGCCCCTGCCGCCACTGCCTCCTCCGCCTCCGCCTCCGCCCTCTCCCCCACCGCAACAACAGGCATCTCCGACCTCCCGCTGAAACAGCAGCTCAAGCACGGGCTGCGCGACATGTACCGGTCCTCCATCTCCTCCGGCAAGAACTTCGCCAAAGTCGGCGCCATCTTCTCAGGCACAGAATGCGCGATCGAGGGTCTGCGCGCGAAGAACGATTTGTACAACGGCGTTGCGGGCGGGTGCATCACGGGGGGTGTGTTGGCGCGGAATGCAGGGCCGCAGGCTGTGGCCGTGGGGTGTGTGGGGTTTGCGGCGTTCAGTGCGGCGATTGATGCGTATATGGTGAGTAGTCGTCGTAGTAGTAGTACACTTTTGAGTGGCTTCTGAGCGAGGAGACGCGAGGCTGACAACAACACACAGAGAATGCCCGAAGACGAGCGCAGTAAGCCCATTGCGTAGACGCGCCTCAGTTCCACAAACGCTGACTCGCGGGCTCGCGCAAAAAGACCTCTCAACCCGCTTCACCGACTGCGGATCCCTGTATTTCTACGACTCTGTACTCTACCGCGCGACTCAGCGCGCGCTCCTCTACGCCGAGGGGCACCCATCACATCAGACGCGCAACGACGCGGAATCGAAGCAGCCTTGAGCAGAGTAACACTGCATTGTTGTCTTCTACGAGCTGGACAGACGCCCCCGTTCTCGCGAGTATGCCTTTGACGACGACCGTTTTTGTTTTTCCTTGAGAGAGAGTAGCGCGCGCGTCGCGAACTCCCTGTACAGACTCCACGAGCCCAGCGCCGCCAGACAAGACTCCCCTTTCATACAGCTTAGACACGCAAAGCCTGAACTGGCGGAGGGGGACCAGCAGCCCATCACCGCATCTCACTCACCTTCTGTACACTATATATCCCACCCAGCATAGACCGGCGTTCCAGGCCCCAACTACTGTACCACATAGGCATGTTTTTGCACAGTAGAACCTTCGTGTATAGTGTAAAAACACCAAGAATTGTATTTCGTGTACCAACAACAACAACAACAACAACTACTACTACTTCTCGTATACAATCTGCGAGAAGCCGCCAACGTCCTCCTTACTCAGTCGAAAGAGCAAAAGGAAGTTATTCAATTTGAGATGTCTACCTCCAGGGCAGTGAAGTCAATTTGTGGTTCATGTATGTGCTAGAGGGGAGGGGAGGTGTGATGGAATGTATTGGGGTGAGGCCCGAAGAGGCGTCCGCGGAACCACACTTGTGTAGTCCGTCGTGACAGATCGGATCGGGTGAGATGAGATGCGATGAGATGAGATAAGATAACGTATTCAGGCGACCAACAGGGGCGTGCAAGCGATGTGTAAGATGTGTTGCCGGAGGCTTGGCGGGGGGACGGACGTCAGGCCATCGGGGGAAGGCATCGACACTACCCTCTGTAGTCCTAGACGTAGTACATGCCATGCTCCTCAAACGACTCGAGATCTTCCTTCGAAGAATGCCTGGATGATGGAGACACCCGTACCTCGACAACGACGCCTCGCTTATGATCCCCTATGTGGCATGTCAGTGATAATATTCATGCTTTCTGTCAGGCCCTCGCTCACGTACTGCCATTTGCCATTTCATACTGCTGCCACGTGCCAGAGCGGAACATCGAGGGTAGGTACTGCTTCAGATTGTCGACAGGCATTGAGAAAGCGACCAGTGCAAGGAATATGGCGAGCTCGCCCTTCAGTCCACCATATGGCTGAGGGACCTCCCAGCGGCCGTGATAGATGTCAGGCAACAGCATCTTCATCCATTTCTGATCTTTCCGATAGCAATGCAGGGCGGGCGCAAATTTGGCATTCGTCAAAAAGGAGGAATAGTCTTTCTTGTCATGATCGAACGTGAGGGGGAGCCAACCTTCGTCCATCTTTGAAGTGGTCGCGTTGTCTCTGAGGACCTGAAAGGCTCTCTCATGGCTGTAAAACACGGAGTACGTTTTGTATGGTAGAGCGTCTGTGAGTAGACTGCTGTCGTTTCTCAAGACCCTTATACTGTTGCCGTCACAAAGCCACCAAGTGCCGGTCGCTCCTGTTGCATATAGGATGTTCGCGCCGTAAGCATCTGTAGGGACCCATTGCCCATTAGCGTCCTGTGCAGGCACCATGGCTGGGTTTTCGCGAAGCTCGTCGATCTTGAAGATGAAGGAAACCTAAACACAGTCAGTCGCCGCACATGCCAGTTTCAAGATAGAACAATCCACACCATGTCCTTTGGTTGCTGTGATTGGGTATCGGTAGTTCTCCGCTGACACGCCCAGATGTCTCTGATGCTGGCTGCTAACTCATCAATTCCGACCCTGCTTTATCGTTGACGCCCAGGATGCGGCTCTGCTCGACATCGCTCGAAAGGGAAACCCATTGCAACTTGTCAGCCGACAACCGACCACCACGTTCCCCTCCTCCCACGCCAGCACGAGCAAACATCCGATTTGCTGGTTGACAAGCCCGGGCTGGTCACGACGGCAACGTGGTGATGCATGGGCTGCAGAAGATAGGCAGCTCGACAGCACCAACTTCCTTTTACCCCGCTAGGTGTATGAGATAGAAGGCGCGTGCCGTTCGCCCTAGCATCTTAACGGTAGGGGCGTCGCACCTCCGTCCGGGCGCTATCTTTAGTGCAGGCCTTGTTCATGTCCGCTCGTGGGCACTACTTTCGTTCGACTTTGGTTGGTTTTGCCAACGATTCGAGGTTTTCGAAATGGCTTGAGACCCCTACCTATGGGGCGCGAGATATGTCAGCCTCGAGGTCGATTCGTTGAGTTGTCGAAGAGTGCTGCTCGATGGGATGCACCCACCCATGTCGTTATGCGTACGTGTGCTAAGACGACTGCAAAGACGGCAGCCAGACCAAAGCAGGGTGGGCTGGGGGCGGCGTCAATGGGGCGTCAATGAGCGCCAGCACCCATACCTGTTACGGCAGAAGTCGTAGGGTCGGCGGCTGCAGTGCTCCGCGAAGCGTGTCCCATTCATGCACTCTTGACGCATCAGGTCATTTGCAATCGATGACCAACTTCCTCCTTCACATGCTGTGAATGGTGGACGGATTGTGCCAGAGAGCGCTTGTCGTATACTGGTGGAGTGGAGCGGGAAAATAACCTAAGAACGGTTTCGTTGGGAGGTCCGAAGGAATACGGACGGTGGGTTTTCCCTGATCTAGCCCTTATCCTCGAAGTCTGGATGCGTTGCGGTGGGAGCCATCCTCGGCTCCGCCGGACATGAAGAGCTACGCTGTAGGTCGCGGCTCTGCTTTGCAGCAAGAGGGGTGCTGAGCGGATCTTTGCGTTAATTCATCGGAAGCCAATTGGGCGCGCGCCAATCACAGCGGCCAAGTTCCAGGAGTCGGCAGTTGTGGGACGATATGGGACGATCAATCCAAACAGCTGAGCCTTGTGCTGTCCAATTCCGCATGGCGATTTCGCATGGGCGTTAAACACGCCGACGAACCTGAGGGACTCGAAAGATTAAGTAGAACACCGCAGCCAGGGGCTGTGCACGCTAGGAGCGTTTATGTCAGGAGAGTAACGCGTCGAGGCTCTTCTCCTGCATGATTGCCTTGTTCGTTTGCCTTCTTTTCTTTCCTCTCCGAGACATCAGCACTCGTTCTGAGCGCACATTGGCGAAGGCATCTGTGACCGACCAGCATTGCGCCGCTCGGAGCAATATTCGCTTGCAGCGGCAGTCCACCCATTGCCCCGACTTAGCGATTACATGACTGATTCGTATGTCCCCGCATGGTTTTCTCAATCGCTCACCGGAGACAGAGTCTCACTGCACAAACTCATCCATAGGGACTGCTTCGCGAACCGTCACCGGTCAACAGCGCACAGAAGTGGCATGGTCACCAACGGTCATGCGTACGTTCGTGAGCCGTTCCCAGCGGCCCAGTGCCCAACAGCATACCATGCCGCAATTCCGAATGTCGAGCGAATACCCGCCCCGAGTCTCGAACGTAGATTAGCATCGCCTCGCTAATCCAATGGCCTTATACTGGCAGAGGATGCAGTTTTGGTTGGACCAAATTACTTCGCGTCTGACGAAATGCCCCGTACATGAGAAGACTTGGAAGTGTGTACCTGTTTAGGCCGGAGCAAGTTGGACATGACTCTCATATCACACTCCACTGACGCTCAATAACTCCTTGAAGAAGCTATTGGCTTGGGTGACAACCTTGGGGGATCATCTCAAGCTCTGACAGAACTTGGTGTGAGAGCAAGAACGAAAATGCAAGAGCTTGTGCTCGCGCAATCATAGCTTGATCCTGATGTCACGAAGGGACCAGGCGAAGGGCAAGCCTTCGATGATTGATTGGCGCTATCAGTAACGCCTTGAAGGATCAGCGATCCCGGTCGGCGCCGCCGAACCCGCTCGAGCACAATTGACAGCCAACAGGTTTCGCGTGCCACGCAACATCCATCCATCCAACTCTCGACGTGGCACGTCCGGACAGACGAGAAATGGGAGGCGAAGGAGACTGTCGCATTTGATGGCTGCAGAGACGCACCGGTCTCGTCGCTGTGGTTTTTGACATAGCAGTGTAGGAAGTGGCAGCAGCTGGAGGCGCAACCGACTCATGACGAAGAGGCTTGAAACCGACCCGACAGACTGGATCCCTTGGAGCTAGGCTTGGTAGTTATTTGAAGATTGGAATAAGTATTGACCTCCACACGACCGACGAGCACCGAACCAGGAAGACAGAGACCCTTGACCTCTGGAATCGCAGACGGGCCGTGAAAGATTCGATACTCGACATCCAAGCTGTAGCGAATCGCTCATGGAATTGTTAATGCTGGCATTGTATGCTGATTGGCCCTTTAGTGCTGAGCATGACCCTCATCTACGCCAAGTACGGTGCATAGCGCTGGAGGTTCCTCAAGGGTCGGTCGTGTGCATCACCAGGTCGCTTGGGATGGGTGTGGTCTACCGCAGGACCCAGAAGGATCTCATAATGCAAGGACCCTGAATGTTGTCATTGGACCTCTTAGAACGTATGAGTCGCACTCGCACCAATCATCACAAGTCTCTCGTACCGATTGGGCGTAGATGTGGAGCTGTCCAGCCTGCGCAACGGCGAAGGATGATTTACAGGGTTCCTTGAAGTTGAAAATGACTTTGCGGGAGCTAGATTACGGAAGGGCCACTTCTGAGTCCTGCTCTTTCTCAGGGCTCACCACGAGGTTACTGCTAAACTAAGTGCCGTTAGCTCCTTCCCGCTTTCGTCCGCACCCCGCGCCACTGCTGTGAAATTTCGCCAGTGAAAAAAACCGTTCTTCTTGACAACGACATTTTCAAAATTAGATCGTGCAGACTGAGTGCTCAGTTATTTCAAGGTACCTCGATACCGAGCTGTCGCTATTTCCCGTCGTCGAAATGGCTGTCGAACCAACCCAAAAGCCTATCCATTCCCTGATTCTGGATACTGGCCCACTGATCAAGAACGTTGTCTCAATCTCTACGATCATCAACTCTGCCGAGGAACTGTACACCACTCCGGCTATCATCTCCGAAATTCGAGATGAAGCAACCAGGATGCGCGTGCAGACCACGCTGATGCCATTTTTGAAAGTTCGCAATCCTAGCCCAGCAAGCTACGATGCAGTCATTGCCTTCAGTAAAAAGACAGGCGATCACGCTGTTCTGAGCAGGCAGGATTTGGGAATTTTGGCGTTGGCGTACGAGATCCACTGCGAGAAGAATGGTGGGGATTGGGGTCTGAGATCAGTACCTAAAGGTCCGATCAAGCTAAGGCCGGAGGAAGAAGAGGAGGCGCGCAAGCTGAAAGAGGCGAAGGAAGCCGCCAAGGCTGCTCAAGAGCAAGCAGCGTTGGAGAACGGTCAGGTCGAGGAGGAGGATGAATGGGCAACTGTCACCAAATCGAAGAAGTCGAAGAAGTCCAAGGGCCCAATCAAGAAGAACAACAAGCCAGAGGAGGCGCAGGCCGAGATGGTTCTCGAGCAGCCAGTGACTGAGGCCGAGCCCCAGGGAAAGCCTGAGGAGCCTGCAGTGCAGGATGCGAGCCAAGAGCAACCAGCATCTCTGCCCGCAGGGGAGAAGCCTGTTGAGGTTGAAAGCACCTCGGAGTCTACACAGCAAGTAACAGACGCTGCATCTGGCTCTGCGTCGATTGAGCAGGATCTATCCTCGCTCGACATTTCGTCCCAGGAGCCCCAACAAGAGCCAGCAACTGTTGCTTCTGACGATGAGGACGATAACGATGGAGAGTGGATCACGGAGACCAACCTTCCTGAGCATCAGGTCAATGACTCGGGCCTGCAAGCCAACGTCCGTACTCAGGGTCCTACTCAGATGGATGTCGCAACCATGACTATTGATTTCGCTATGCAGAATGTGCTGTTGCAGATGAACCTCAAGCTCATCACAACCAACATGCAACGCATCAAGAAGCTCTCATCCAAGGTGCTGCGCTGCCACGCCTGCTTCCAGATTGTGAAGGATATGAGCAAGCAATTCTGCCCTCGCTGTGGTGGCGCTACGCTTGCACGCGTTTCATGCAGCACCAATGCCAAGGGCGAATTTCACATCCACCTTGCGAAGAACTACACATACAACAAGCGAGGCGACAAGTTCAGCATTCCGAAGCCGATCGCCGGCACGGCCAACACCAAGTGGACAGGTATCGGTGGAGGCAAGGGTGGATGGGGAAGAGATTTGATCCTCGCAGAGGATCAGAAGGAGTACACCAAGCAGTTAGAGAAGGAGAAGAGGGAGAAGGCCAGCGATCTCATGGATCAGGACTACTTGCCGGGAATCCTTACGGGTGACCGTGGCCGAGCTGGGGGACGGGTCAAGGTCGGCGCAGGCAAGAATGTCAACGCGAAGAAGAGGCGTTGAATGCTGAATACATGCTGGGATATGTGGTGCACATAGATACCGATACAGATGAAAATTCGAGACATGGCGTCTCTCTTGCTACTCAATTTGCCATGAACCCGTGGATGACAGGTAACGGGCGTTTTAGTGCTCTGTTTCAGAGGCCGTTGACGTCGTCGAGTCATACACAAAGAAGGAAGGCGCCCACGTGAACACGCGACGCGCCACTCGGTCTTTCCCCACCGGCGTCTGTCAGACGTGATCCTTCCGCTTTATGCGAAACTACCATCCGAAGATATGTCAACGCGATGGCCGACTCGCAGGCGTTCACTCTGCTGAGCGATGTCTTGTACGATGTGAGTTCTCGTCGCCAGCGCGTAAATGCGAGAGGTCGCCCCTGCCACCGCGCGGAGACCCTTGCAATTGATCGGCGCATTCGGCCCTCTTCTGCTGCTGCTGCTGCTGCTGACATTCAACGCTGCAGGACCCATCGCAGCTTTCGCAAGCGCTCAGGCAGCGTGCGGGCAACGAGCAAGGGTTTCACTTCACGACCTCGACCGAGAGCCGCACCTCGCTCGTTTCTGCACCGCCCGCAACTTTCAGCGTCCCGCCACATCCTCTGCTCGGCGCTATCCCGCAGCTGCTTCCTGCCACGCCTGAACACGCCCAAGCCCACGCCCGTTCACCACGACGCGTTCCCGCTGATTCCGCCACGCATACGTACCATGTCAAGCCTGGCCTCACGAAGCACAACAGCGCGCCCATAAGTACGGCGCCAATGGACGCCATTGCACCCAAGATGCATCACAGCTTTGCAGGCATGGACGCTCCAGGCGACACACAGCCTGACAGCCAAATGCACAGAGATTGGACGAGCGGCATCTTTGGTACAGCAGAAACCTTCACACGCGTACCTAGTCCGCACGCGGCGCGCACAGGGCCAAAGTCGCTCTTCATCGAACACGACGATGAGACTGACGATGCGGAGCCTCTCACCGATGGTGTGGAGGTCATTGTGTCCTCCCAGGTCGCGCAAGATGCTGCTATTACCAGCCCAACAGCTCTCGAAGACGATCGTGAGGCATCTCTGCGCACCGCGGAGGCTTTCACGAGTCCACTGAAATTCGAAACGCCTGCATTGGCCGGCAGGAAGCGCAACAGCTCTGGGCAATTGCTTAGCCCGAATGCAGACGTAGAGACAACGCCAGATACTGTAGCTTCAGCTTCAGCCTTTGGAGGCGCATTCGGCAGGTCGGGCATAGGACAGCCCTTGTCCTTGACGCAGGCATTCGATCTGACCCAAGCTCGCACATCGCCCGTTGTGGCTGGCGCCGAAGACCCCGTCTTTCAACGCCCATCACCTAATTTCAGCCATTTCCGCCACTCGAGCCCCATTCCAGCAATATCAAGTCCGATCAAAGTGATGCGGAACGAACGATCTGACCCCATCATACGCTCCTCAAGTGAGCCTCGAACAGAGTATGTAACGATGAAGGAATCACAAGAGAAGCGAAAGCATTCGGAAGCAACGTATCATGCACCTCTGGTTGAGCAAGACAGCTGGGAGGAGCTCTCAGCTGCGCAGAAGCGTCTGCAACGAAAGAGACAAAGGGAGCAGGCCCACCGCGAAGCGAGTTTGTCACTCTCTAGTGTTTCTGCGCCCGTGTTTGACGCGGCCCAGGGCTCTCGCAGACACAATGAACGCGCTCGGTCCTCGCCCAAAGCAAGTGCGACCGAACAACATGCGCGGCACGATGGATATCAGGAAGAGGAAGATGTAGCGATGGACGACCCGTCGCAGCATCTACCCCAGGAGGCCTTTGAACCAGATGATACACTAGACGGGTCAGCACAAGATGTTACGATTGATGCAATAGTCCGAGTGAGGCACAAGGGCCTAGAAAATGGCGTACAAGTGCCAAAAACCTCCTCGTACCCACAACGCACACAGCCAGATCAGACACCTGGTGATGTAGTCCAACAAGCTACACCATCCTCGCAGCTGCAGCGTGAATCCCAGTTACCGGCGTCGGCATCGCAGTCTATTCTCAGAAGACCTCCGTATAGTAGAGGTGGCTCCGTCGCTGTCACTGACTCTCAGCCGGATATGAACGCGAACTACGAGAGCTGGCCACGGCCAGATTTGCGCTTCCCTTCATCGCCCTCGATAAACCAGTACAGCATCAATCAGACTACAGTAGCTTCCAGAACTGGATATACAAGCCAGATGGTGTCTTCGTCAATGGTACAACTGCCACCTGCAGATGCTGACGAAGACGAGACGCATGAAGAAGAGGAGCGAGTGCCTAGTAGCCCACCAATGCTCACAGGTGAGCACGCAAATGAACTCACCTATGACGAGCATGGATATGATGAGCATTCTGACGTTGGGACAGACGAAGGGGCTGATGAAGTGGTGGATGCAAAGGAGGATGTGCGCATGGCCGAGGAAGACGAGCTTCCTATCGCAAATCCGAACCCCATTGAAGGGGAAACAGCTGTCGCAATCGAACCTGAAGATGAACATGCTGGCTCAGACGTGTTCCAACCTATGGAGGTGGACGGTAGCACAGATGATGAGATTCCCGAGACGCTCGAAGAGAGTGGGCAGCACAACGAAACGATATACCCTCCCCCAAAGCTCGAGGCTGAGGACTCTGGGTTGTCGGTCAAACCTGCGCTAAGTCTTCAACGTCAGGATACTATACCAGACACCGACGCTGTGGACGAGACGCAGCCCTCATTCTTCCCAGAACCAGCTCTCATGAGCCATCATGACCAAGGCGAAGCGACGAAGGACGGTACAAACGACACCGCTGCGTTTCAGACTGCGCAAGAGCAGCAGACAGAACAGCACCAGCCTATGCCTGCCCCAAATAGCTCTCGGGATGATGGTAGCGATCCAATTCATGACAGCAGTCGCATCCGTTCTCTGAATGATATCGCAAACCTCCCGAACACACAGCGATCGGCAGGAGAAGATGATATAGTGATGCCTACCTTCAGCGGCTTTGAGGATGCCGATGGCGATGCGCACATGGATGGGTACGTTCCTGCGACACCAGCCGCAAAACGACGTAAAACTGGACCTATCATTGAGGACGATAAGGACGGTGTCGTTCGCGGTTCTGCTGAGGCTGTTGAGGATGAGGCAGGAGCAGATCAGGAGCAGCAGGTTGCGCCGTTGGTTGAAGAGCAAAACCAAGAGCCCCGCGAGCAGACACCTCCAGCAGCATCCGCACAGGAACGTGAAGAGAGAGGAGCGCTCGCCGCGGCGCAGGTTAGTAGAGAAGTCATCGCGGCGTATGGACGACCAGTCGATTCGAAGTCGAGAGGGTCGGCCAGACTTGCGAGACCTCAAAACGGCAAAAAGGGATCTCTCAAATCTGCTCGGGCTGTCATCGCCACAATGTCGTCGCCCATAAATTCCCCTTCTAAGTCCAAACACTCCTTGACGACACAAGAGATTCCACCAACTACTCCCACTCGCAAAGCCGCAAAGAACTCGGCCCGTACCGCTGACGTTGAGATGCATGATGCTGGCGACAGTAAAGACGAGCTTGCCAGTTCACAGCCACCACCTGCCACACCACTGCCTGTACGCTTAACGCCAAATAAACCTGAACTCAATACAAGTGAGGAGATAGTTGTGCCGAATCGAATATTCGCATCTTGGCCGGGTAGCCACTACTATCCAGCCACCTGCATCGGCCGCTCTGGCTCGAAGCAGCTCCAGGTTCGCTTTGACGATGGCAACACTCACTCTTTGGAGCCCTTCCTGGTACGGTCGCTCGAGCTTCGTCCAGGTGATCAAGTCAAGGTTGACCAGCTTGGCATGAAGAAGAACACATACGTAGTCGTTGGTCTTAGCGACAAGTGTGATGACCTGCATAATTACAAGTTCCCTATGACAGATCGATACGGAAACGTTTCTGTCATATTGGAAGAAAAGCAACGAGACAGTCTTCCAGCAGGTAAGGCTGCGGCCCAATCGAAGCAGGTCACCGTGTACATTGCGAATCTCTACCTCACAACACAGCTGTGGAGCCGACTGCGGAACCGTGCATTCGAGCTGTCGCCGCCAGCATCGCCAAGTAAGCCTGCTTCTCAGATAGGAACACCTATCGCCACTGATGCCTTGACCACGCCGTCCTTCACTCGTAGAGGGCTTGCTGCACCATCTCTTCTGAAAGATGCGACAAATCGTGCGGGATCGGTTGCTTCATCCAGATCCGGCAGCGGAGTTTTCGCCAACATGGCCTTCGTTCTAACCTCTACCGGGGATTCCATGGACAAAGATGCTGTCGCTAGGGCCATCAAGGCGAATGGTGGACGCATCCTCGAACAAGGTTTCCACGAGCTTTTTGACACAGAGTCGATCGAGATATCGGCATCTCAAAGCCGACGAACCTCAATATCTGCCATCGGAGGGGATGGTGTGCTGACTCTGAAAGAGGACTTCAAGAAGCTTGGATTTGTGGCACTGATCACAGATTCACATTCCCGCAGCACGAAATATCTCCAGGCTCTTGCTCTGAATGTTCCTTGCCTGCATCTACGCTGGGTCAATGATTCGTTAGCGGCTACGCATGCGCTGAGGTTCGCGCGTTACCTTCTCCCTGCTGGACTGTCGAAATATCTCGATCCCAACGGTATTGTGCGCTCACGTGCTATGCGGATGTATGATCCATCAAACGAGGACGTCTCCTTCGAGAAGACATTTCATGACCGTGATCTCCTCCTGCAAGGCCAATCTGTACTTCTGGTCACGGGCAAGAGCAAGAAAGAGATCGAAAAGCGCCAGCCCTTCGTTTTTCTCACACATGCACTCGGCGCCTCCAATGTTGGCCGCTGCGCAGACGTGAATGCCGCTTCGCAAATTCTCGCACAGGGCCAGTGGGATTGGGTATACGTCGATACCGACAACAGCAGTGTTGTGGACACCGCTGCGGAGCTTTTCGGCACAAGCGTACCGGCTAAGAGCGTGAAAGGCAGCTTCAAGAAGGGCGGCAAGAAGAGGAAGAGGGATGGTGGGGAGCAAGAGGAGCTTTTCGCTTCTGGCGAGGTTGCAGGAAGGAAGGTCAAAGTCGCGTGCGCCGAATTTGTGATTCAAAGCTTGATTCTGGGCGCGCTGGTCGACGAGTAAGACACGGACTTGTCTGTCCTAGTTTCTTTCTCAGACTCAAAATTCTCGATTGTACTGCCTTTATTCACGTCATGGTTCAGCGAGGCGTTTTGGCGTAGTGGCGTAGTGGCATAGCACGCCTGGTACGAGCTGTGTCATAGATGGTATCGGAAGACGCTGGATGCAAAGCGGGATTCTACATGTACGATGGATATATCGCGTCAGTGTAGCACAGCGCAGCATAGCACAATATATCTAATACACCCAAAGATTTATTGTAAGATCGCGTCGCCTGTGGATTTGTCATGATACGAAGCACAAGCCGCGCTCAAGTGCAGCCTTGGGGTCAGACTAATGTGTATCTGTCAATACAGCTTCTCTTGCACGCTAGAAATTGCAGTGCATCTCAGAGCAGGGCTGATGGTGAGCGCTAAGCCGAAAACAGCAGCATCTGGCTTTTATTGTGGGGCAGATGTATGTACCGCAGGCCGGTGAGGACATTCATTGGTCCTGCATCCATATATTGGTATGAAAACATAGCCATACCGTGCTGCAATGCAGTTCCTGGCTTCGGAGACGAGCTGCATTGTCAGTGCGTCTGGCCGGTGACGAGGTTGGTCGGTCTTTGGGCGGGTAAAGCGCCTTACCAGCTCTGAGGGGACACTTTGTTCAGTTCAAGAGAGCCGGAAGACGGCGGTTTGAATTGTAAGTGCAACTCCACTCTGCGTGGCACATTTGGCCAATGATAGGCTAGGTCGGAGTGAGCGAGTATGCCCACGAGGCGCAATCGTCCACTATAGTGCCAGCGCGTAGAGATAGACACTTCCATGCAGCCTTGCCCGTTCCGCTGCATATAATGTGCCTTGTCAGCTGTGGGGTGCCACTTTGCCGAACACGAGAATGCTGAGTGGGTCTTCTTTTGTGGTTTCTTGGATGATTTAAATGCGGAGTTCAAAGGGTTTATACTTCTGCGAATGGCTACATGACATTCCAATGTCTTTGTTTGGGCGTACAACACCACGCTTCTCAGCTGTGTTGGCGAGGACATATTGTTTTGGAATACACAAATATTGCGCCCTTCAAAGGCTTCTTCTAGTCCATTGCGTTGTGGGGCTGTGGAGCTGGGATATCAGAGGTGTTTTGACGATTCACGGACACGGTAGGCATATGTTATGCTAACGTTTTGGGCTTTCGCAATTGCTACTTATGACGCAATGTTTACCTAGACTCTTCGCACTGAGAAACTCTGATCGTTGTTTCGATCTATAGGGAAAGCGGAAACTATAGGAAAGGCTGAGAATTGTATTTGACGCCTTGAGGGAACCGACCCATATGCAGACCGAACTTGCAGTGACAGAGCTGGAACTTATTTCACCACCTCAGGATCACATTTGATGGCCTTGAGACCATCTAACCAATCGAATAAGCTTTCTTCACGTCATCGATGTGTGACTCAACCTGTCGCAGGTCGATAAGCACACCTCCAACGTCCTCAGCTGCAATGACGAACGCAACCACAGGAATTGGCTGATCCTTGATAGGGTGACCATTATCATCCTTGAATTTGTAGAATACCAGCACAGCTCCAGTCTCTTCCCAGTCAGTAGAGGCAATTCCAACAAAGCCATACGGGAACTACTGCAGCTCTTCAGGTGTTCCGGCTCCTTGTTCGTCGAAATTCTCAAGATACCACTGTACAGCGTCTGGTGCACTCTGTTCGTGCAGGTTCCAAGACATGGGAACTGCTGCAAAATAGCCCCCTTCTATCATCTCCGCATCCTTAAAGCATAGCTCTGTCTGAGCTTGGTCGTTGAAGAGCTTGGCAGCTTGCTGAAGATCAGATTCGGACACCTGTAGGCCAAGTGCAAATACAGGGATTGCTGCGTGATCATAGTCGCCCTCTCTGTATTGCTTGGTTAACTTCAATGCGACACGTAAGTTGTTTACAGCTGTGATAAAGTTTGCAGCCATTGTGTGGGTTGACGAATGCAAGAAAAGCTGGGGAAGGTCTGACCTGAAGCAGAGATAAGCGGGTGTGAATGTTGCAGAGCTGGGTATTTACAGACTAACTGAGAATGCGGCAACAGGTTTGCTGCACTTATCCACTCGACTCAATTGAGCTGGCTGGTGATAGAGTGGACTGATGTTGTGTCGCTGAGGGGTCAAGTAGAGGCTGTATCGATGTGCTCTCTTTAGTCAATGTCACCATCACTTTCACTTTACATCACGCTATGTTTGACTTGCCCCATGATGTCCGTTTGCTTCCCTGGTCTTTATAATCAGCGAAGCACCCATAATATCGGGCCCCCTACACACCAGTCCAGTCCCCTGTATCTCTGTTCCTTCTAGTTGCTTAGTCTACGGTTCTAAATGAGAGCTCTTTAATGCAGGCAGTCCGGTCGCATGTGGGCAAGCTACTAAACCCGACATGAGGAGGCTGCGATACTTCCAAATCCGTTTTTGACGCCGTGATTTGGACTACACTGCAGTTTCCAATGCTCGAAGGGGAAAGGATCTGCAGTAGCAGTTGAGGTTCGGCTCCAACACGAGGCTGAAGCAATTGGAAGTCGTTAGTCTCTCTGCACTGCAATCTTTAGCGTCAAAGAGGCCCCGCGTGCAGCTCTACAGTATCGCATACCGTAGGATCGGCCCGCCAGACAACAGAGTAGCTCAGTCTTCCACGCTAGAACTTGCAGTGCAACCGCGCAAGGCTGAGGCGCTTGACAGCTTCCGCATATGTTATACCTTGCCAAGCTTAAGTAAGCGAATACAAAGAGGGTAAAATATGAGCCGCAAGACGGAGTTCCTGGGGCACAGGCCGCACGGGTGTCAGCACAGTAGTCCAATCTCGTGCGAGGAAGTTCGTGTAGGCACTCTTCCAGGGTTTGGCATTACAGCGTGGAGCCCGTTGCAGCGTGATTCCGCCTTTATTTCCATACTGCACCTTGCTAGCTCCGGTGAGAATCTTGACACTTTTGAAGGATTCAATGATGGAAAGCCAGATACATGACTGATCTAATCAGCAGCGTAGCCATCATGAACATGCTTGTATTGGTCCAACTCGCGCCAATCGGAACTGGAGTCCTACACTTAAAACTCATTTTCTGCAATTTCTGCATTCTGCCAAGTGCCTCGTTGGAGCTGGCAAGGTGCAGTATACAGCTTGTCTTCTACTATAGTATACTTCTTGGCGTCTATGTGTACTCACCTCCATGCAGCCTAACGTCAAATTATACATACCGAAACCTTGCAGATCAACGGCATAGAAGAGTCTGCGCTGCGTTGCCTATCGTTGAAGACGAGCCGACTTCATGTGCAGTGGTCGATATTCAAGTTACAAAACGGCTTGTCGGGGCTCTTGAACGCTGAAGGTCACGGCCCAGAAACCGACCAAACCCTTTCACGAGATAAACGTGAATTGCAGTTTGATAATTCACTACTCTGCACTGCAAGCTTCAGCGCTGGAGATAAGTTGGCATAATGTTAGCGCTTAGCTGAATCAGACAATACGGGCCTGTGCATGCAGTTCGCATGACAATTCCTAGCGCTGAAGAATAGGGTAGCGTGCATGAGTCGGCTAGAATTTTAGAGTAGACGGGGAACTGCGGTAAGATGAGGTCTTGTGGCGGTGAGGATCTTGCACTGCAATTTCCAGCGCCGAAGACGAGCTGCGTTGTTGGCTGGCGGGCCAATCGCACGCGATCAGGCTGCGTGTGAGGGAGGGCTCTTTGGGGCTAGAGATTGCAGTGCAGTCGATAATGGAGCCAAGAAAGACGGCTGAGAGCCTGCTGCTGCTGTAAGTGATTGCAGTGGATGTCCATCGGAATTCTATTGGCTCACTTCGTGCAGCTGTTTAAGTTGTGTGCTTGCACTGCAATCTCTAACGCTAGCGTCGTTAAGCAAATTGGTGCTGGTAAACTTTTTTTTTTTTTGAAGTGGACTGTGGATTGTTTATCCATGCTCAAATCGACTCACTACCAAACATCACATTAGTTATGCAGCTTCCTTAACAGTATTGACGCAGACTCCTGTGTGATGGAGGATAGTCAGGAATGCGTACGGTAAATATAATGTTGTAGCGCAGCACGGCGCAGCAAGTATGATGTGATACGACACACCATAAAATCGTTTGGTATAGAACCTTGTCGCTAGATCAAAGTAATGCAATCCAAATTGCAGGCCCAGCTAAGCTCAAATGCGGCCCCGACTGCAAGGCAGTGTGCTCACGTGAGCATGGCTTCTCTTTGACGCTAGGAATTGCAGTGCAACATGGGGGGTCTAGGCCGCCTATCCTGTCACAGGCAGTGGGAATGCCAGAGCCAATAGAAAAGGTTGTGTTTGAATTAAGCTGCACTTACAGTAGCGACTAGATCCTGTTCGGCCAGGCTGCATACGAGTACTCTCGCACACTAGAAATTGCAGCGCAGCTCCGCATTGTACCTCAATCTCAGCCTCGCTGAGTAACCCCGTCCTTGTATACTCCACAGCCATGTTGTCAACTCCGAGTGAGCATGTCACACGTCACAAGAAAGACACGTTCCAAATGCACCCGAAATCTCGAGAAATCAGAAAATCAAATAAGTATATTCTTCAACAACTACAAGCACAAAATACAACCTCCACCACGAACAAACCTTCACACCTTACTCCACCTTGCTTCTCCACACCTCTCTCCTCCCCAAATCTCATCCCGCTCATCTCATTCTCCGCATCTATCTTCAAACTTCTTCGACATCACACTCTTCTCCTCCCTTCACCATGACACTTTCTCTATCCTACTTCTTCAACCCAAACCCAACGGTTGGCGGCGGGAGGTAATACCCTGCGATGATAATCAGAAACTCCTGCGGGAACGGAATTCTGTGTCTGCGGCCGATATACAAGCCCCCAGTATCGAGTCCCACCCTCGTCCCATCCACTAGCACCGCCTGCAGCGGCCCCGAAATCGGGCTCAAGAACACCGTATTCACCTGCACGACACCCGTGTCATAGAAAGTCCAGCTGTAGCTCCTGTACACTCTACCTGTTGCGATGATACTCCATGAAGCTGAGAACGAGATGCCCAGAGAGGGCAGATCGGTCAGGGAAGGCAGAGGTTTGAAGATGCCAGGTGCGGGGGACGCGGGTGCAGGACCGCCGCTCTGGCCGCCGGGAGCGAGGACGGTGGGGAAGTTGACGGAGATTGGTGAAGGAAGGGGAACGGGCGGGATGTTGGGGAGGCTGGGCAATCCGCCTAGATTGTTGGACAGATTCGGGAGTCCTGGCTCTGCTGACGGGAAAGAGACGTCCAGAGGTAGAGGCAGAGGGACTGGGGTCGCTGTATTGGGGATACAGCCTAGGCAAGACCAGGTGGTGGGCGAGGGTGGCGATGGTAGTGTCAGAAGCGTCGAGGGCAGTCCACCCAGTCCACCCAGTCCAGTCGGCAGCGGCAGTCCGCCGTTCAACAATCCACTACCTGCAGTCGGCAATGCTCCACCAGGAGGTCCGAACAAGCCGCTCGGCAACTGCGCAAGATTCGTTGCCAAGTTTGCAAGATCTGTGGGCAAGGACGCCAAATTTGTGGCCAAGTTCGCCAAGTTCGTAGGGAGTGGTGCGATGTCGCTTGCCACGCTGGCGATATTGGCGGGCAGGTTGCTGGGGATGAAGCCTCCGAATCCCGCTAGGCCGGGGAGAGAACCCAGAGGAGGAGAATTTCCAGTCGGGAAAGCAGGGACGTTGGGTACGCTGGGGATCGTAGGGATGCTAGGTACCGTAGGCACACTCGGAATCGTGGGGATAGCGCCCAACAATCCACCCACCGCAGTTGGCAGCGCAGAAACGACATCGAGCGGTATGTTGCCCAGTGCATTTGTGGGGAGGGAGTTGAGGATTGATGAGGGCAGGGCGGTAAGATCGGCTGGGGATACGCCGCCGAGAATGTCTGTGGGTAGAGCAGGCAAGACAGGTTCAGCGGGGAGAGTAGGGATAGAAGGCAAGTTCAGTCCTAGCCCAGCGCCGACGCCCACACCAAGACCAACGGTAGGCAGTACTCCATTGAGTAGACTGTTGACGGCGGTGGGGAGGTTGTCGAGCGCGGATGGGATAGCGCCTAGGTTGCCCAGGTCGGTTGGGAGAGCACCATTAGGAAGAGAGCCGAGGATGTCTGTAGGAAGACCTGTAACGGGGCCGAGGATGTCGCTTGCGAGTCCTGTGGGCAGACTGGGGAGCTGGCCTAACACATCTGTTGGCAGAGCTGGGATAGATCCTAGGTCAGTTGGCAGAACGCCAGTGGGCAGCGAACCGAGCACATCCGTAGGTAGACTTGGGAGAGCGCCTAAGATATCAGTGGGCAGAGAACTGAGTACCTCCGTGGGGAGAGAGCCGAGGATATCTGTAGGCAGATTTGGCAGCGAGCCCAAGTCCGTGGGAAGAGCGCCCAGGTCTGCAGGAAGGGTTGGGACAGAATCAAGCACATCTGTGATGAAGGTTGGAATAGAGCCGAGTACATCAGTAGGCAGGCCTGGAACGAAGCCCAGGTCTGTAGGCACAGTGCCGAGCACATCTGTAGCCAGACTGGGAATGGAGCCAAGAATATCTGTCGGAAGCGAGCCAAGATCTGCAGGTAGAGTGGGAATCAAGCCAAGCACGTCTGTAGGCAGACTTGAGATAGAGCCAAGAACATCCGTAGGGAGCTGTTCAAGATCAGCGGGAAAGCCTGAGATGGCGCCTAAGATGTCAGTAGGTAAGGAGCCCAGGTCTGTCGGGAGCAATCCTGGGACATCAGTAGCCAGATTTGGTACAGAACTTAGCAGATCAGATGGCAGCGAGCTGATGTCTGTGGGCAGAGTTGGCAGGGAGCCAAGGACGTCACTTGGTAACGAGCCGAGCACATCTGTGGGCAGGCTTGGGACAGAGCCAAGCACATCAGTAGGAAGCTGCCCTAAATCTTCAGGCAAGCTTGAGATAGCGCCCAGGATGTCAGTGGGCAGCGCGCCAAGCTCTGTCGGGAGTGAGCCTAGTACATCAGTAGCCAGATTTGGTACTGAGCTTAGCACGTCAGATGGCAGCGAACCAATGTCTGTAGGCAGAGTTGGAACAGAGCCGAGCACATCTGTAGCAAGAGCTGGGATAGAGCCGAGATCTGTAGCCAAACTTGGGACAGCACCTAGCACATCAGTAGCGAGTGAGCCCAGATCTGTAGGAAGAGCAGTAGGGAGTTGGAACCCTCCTAGCTCTGTGGGGATGATGCCTTCTGTGGGCAGGGCACTTAGAAGATCAGGAATAGTGGCCAAATCTGTAGGAAGCGCGCTGAGCACATCTGTAGGCACAGCTCCTAGCACATCGCTCGGCAGGTTGCTGAGTACATCTGTGGGGATTGCGCTGTTGATCAGGTCGCTGACGGCAGTTGGAACGGCGCCTAGAACATCTGTCGGAAGTGTACCCAGATCTGTAGGCAGAGCTGCGATAGGGTTGGTGAGGATATCTGTAGGTAGGCTGCCAATGAGGTCTGTGGGGAGAGAAGGTATGATACCCGTTGGGAGCGCGGTCACATCAGCGGGAACGATGCTATTCGTTAGCGCACCGAGGTCAGCCAGGCCGCCGAGAACGTCTGGAGGTAGGCTGAGAAGAGCGTCAACAGGCAGGGAAGAGAAGGCGTCAAGAGGGACACCCCCATCAGGATTCTTGGGCAGAGTGTTGAGAATCTCCGGAGGCAGACTACTCAAGAGACTGATAGGTACACCGCCATAGCGGTCCAGCGACTGCAAAAGACCGAGATCAGTGGGCAACGCACCAGTGAGATCGCCAACAGCAGACGGGATGGCGCCGGTGAGGTCTGTGAGAGGTGCGACCGGGTTCGTCAAAACCTCTGTGGGCAGAGCGCCCACAAGATCTGTAAGAGCGCCAGCGGGGTTGTTACCAAGGAGGTCACTGACAGCAGATGGCACAGCGTCCAGGACATCTGTGGGCAGAGCGCTAGCAAGATCTGAGGGGAGTGCGGCGATCTCGGTTGGCAGAACACTGGCAAGGTCTGTGAGAGCTGCAGCCGGGTCGCTGCCAAGGATGTCGCTGATCGCAGACGGAATAGCAGGAAGAGCGCTCAGAATGTCAGTAGGGATCGTGCCGGCAAGATCTGTCGGCAGAGCACTGGCAAGGTCTGGGTTCGTGAGAATGTCTGTGGGCAGGCCGCCGCCGAGCAGGTCACTGACAGCAGAAGGAACAACTCCGGCGAGGTCGGTAGGCAGTGTGCCTGCGAGATCCGTAGGAAGCGCATCCGTGAGGTCCGTAAGAGCATCTGTGGGCAGACCGCTACTGAGAAGATCACTCACAATAGAAGGGACGGTGCCGAGGATGTCAGTGGGAAGAGCCGAGATTTGGGGTAGCTCAGTTGGCAGGTTGCTCAGAATGTCCGTAGGCAGAGCAGTCAAATCGGTAGGCAATACGCTGTTCAAGATGTCTGTGACACTTGGGATAGCCCCAAGTATGTCCGTAGGTGCAGCTGTCAAGAGATCAGTTGCGACTGAAGGCAGGCCCCCGTTGAGCAAATCGCTGACCAGATTGACGGGAAGAGAAGCCACAGCGGTATTGGTAGGGAGAGCACCGAGGATATCGCTCGGGAGAGTTATCAAGTCTGTAGGAAGTGCGCTCAGTATGTCTGACGGGATAGCGGCTAGATCTGTGGGTACAGCACTCAAAATTTCTGTGGGGAGACCGCCATTGAGTAGATCGCTGAAAGCCGTGGGTACAGCGCCGAGTAGATCAGTTGCGATAACATCAGTCGGTAGGGCAGCAGTAGGGATGGCGCCGAGGAGATCAGATGGCTGGATGGCAGTCGGCAAAGCGCTCAGGATATCAGTAGGGAGCGCGGCCAGATCAGAGGGAAGAATCGTAGCTGGGAGAGCGCCCAAGTCAGTGGGGAGTGCGCTCAGCACGTCGGTGGCCAATTCCGTCGGAATAGCATTGGGAAGGCCGCTATTAAGAATATCACTGATGACAGCGATACCTCCAGTTGGGACAGCGCCCAAGATATCGCTAGTCAGTGCACCGAGTGCAGAAGGCAGAGCAGTTTCGAGCACATCTGTCGGAACAATGTTAGTAGGCAAACCACCGTTAAGGAGATCGCTGATAGCCGCCGGAACAGGGCTCACGATGTCAGTCGGCAGTGCCCCAAGAACGTTACTCGGAAGAACCTCAGTCGGCAGAACGTTCCCGAGAACGTCTGTTGGCAGTGTGGGAAGATTGACACCAGCACCTACTCCAGCGCCAAGTCCGACTTCGGCTCCAATCGACGGCAGGGGAAGTCCGTTGTCGAGGAGGTCACTGACAACAGACGGAACGGTACCCAAGACACCAGTAGGAACAGCGCCGACAAGATCTGTCAAAAGAGGTGCGACAGGATTGGTCAGTGCATCTGTAGGGATAGCTGATGGTAGAGCACCTAGGATCGAAGATAGCTGGGGAAGACCAAGATCTTGTAGCGGCGCAATCTGCGAAGGCTGGATAGGCCCAACCTGAGGAGGTGCAACGAGAGGCGGGATGACTTGAGATGGTAACGCAAGAATCGAACTCAACGGCAAGGCTGGCAAGCCTCCCAAAAGCGGGTTTGAACCTGCGGGAGGTGTAGTCTGAGATCCGCCAAGAAGACTCGGGATGACGTTTCCGAGGGACGGGACTGTCGGTTCACCAAGCGGAACACCGGAAGGTACAAGGATGACATCTGCGGTGCCCGTGGGCAGGACAAAACCAGGAGGAAGCGATGGTATCAGCGTAGCTGCAGGGCCCAAAAGCTCCTCCTCAGAAGGCGCATTAGGACCTGGAGTGAGTAATGGCGCGAGCGGTCCGGTTATGGCAGCCAAACTGGACACGATTGCTGGAAGGTCCTGAACAGGCGCGATTGCTGATGGCAAAGCCAGAGATGGTAGGACCTCAGACGGAACGCCGAGTGTGGGCAGAGCAAGAGGAGGTAGAGCTTCGGTTGGCAAGGCCAATGAAGGCAATTCCAGAGAAGGTACAATCTCTGAAGGTAGGGCCACAGTAGGTATGGCGAGAGGCGGCAGCTCGACAGAAGGCAGAGCCAGCGATGGCAGAGCTACGGAAGGCAATGCCACAGGAGGAAGTTCCACAGAAGGGACAGCCAACGAGGGCAGAGCCAACGAAGGTAGAGCCACAGAGGGCACCTCAACAGACGGCAGAGCGGCAGGAGGCAACTCTAGAGAAGGCAGAGCAATTGAAGGCAAAGCAACAGAGGGCAGTGCCACTGAAGGTAGTATCTGAGACGGGAGCGCCGCTTCAGAGGGCAAAGCCAAAGTAGGCAAGGCCAAAGAAGGCAGCTCGAGCGAAGGAAGGCCGAGTGTGGGCAACGCCACAGAAGGCAGGGCCTCAGAAGGTACAGCCACGGAAGGTACAGCTAGAGAAGGCAGGATTTGTGGTAGGATCTGAGACGGCAGTACTTCTGATGGCAGCGCCAAAGACGGCACGGCCAAAGAGGGTACAGCCTGAATCAGAGAGGGTAGAATCGCAATAGGAGGTACCGCAACGGAGGGTACAGCGAGCGAAGTGAATGCCAGTGAAGGTACTTCTAGTGATGGTACTGCCACAGAGGGTACTGCAAGAGATGGTGGGATCAGGGATGGTGCCGCTACCGAAGGCACCGCCAACGAAGGTACGGCGGGACTGGACACTGCCAAAGAAGGTACCGCCAGGGAGGGCAATTCAAGTGAGGGTGTAGCGAGAGGCGCCACAGGCTGAAGCACCGAGGAGATGACTGGTATAACAGGCGCCACTACAGGCGCCACAAGTGGCGCTACGGAGGATACGACATTTCCGACGAGAGACGGAACCTGGCTCTGGATCAGTGGGGACAAGATTGGAACGGCAGGTGGAATCAGTGGTGCTGCGGCCACGCTCGATACAGAAGTCGGAATTTGAGGAATGACGGTGGTTGGAAGCGTCGGGATAGCTGGTGTCGTCAGTACCACTGAAGGAGGTGGCAGAAGAGCGTTGATCAGCGACGGAACGACGCTCACAACAGACGGCACAGCGCTGACCACTGGCGTCAGTACATTTGGCACAGGGGTAACGACAGTAGGAACAGTATTCGCAATAGGCGACACCACTGCAGGAACGATATTCGCAACAGGAGAGACCACTGCGGAAATTGCGTTCGTGACGGGCGAGACAACAGCAGGAATGGCGCTCGCCACAGGCGTGACAACAGCTGGCACGACGTTCACTACAGGCGAAACTACCGCAGGAACGACGCTCGCAATAGGTGAGACTACTGCGGAAATGACGTTTGCAATAGGCGAAACGACTGAGGGAACAGCGTTTACAACGGAGGTGAGCGCAGATGGAACGGCGTTTACTACAGACGTAAGCACTGACGGGACTGCGTCCACCACAGGCGTAAGTACTGATGGAACGACATTAACCACTGGTGTGACCACGGAGGCAACAGTGTTCACCAGAGATGGAACTGCGTTGACCACAGTTGGAACAACATTGACCACGGGGCTCACAACTCCGCCCAAAAGAGGGCTGACCAGATTTGCCGTGGTTGTTGGTGAGCCCAAAACCGGCCCAAGAAGGTTGGGCAGGAGAGCATTCGCCGTTGTGGCCGCAGTCGTGGGAGCGGTGGAGCTGACAGGAGGTACGACAGCAGCCGGGGTGGACACGCGGACTACAGATGCTTGGACTGACGCAGAAGCTCCTACTGATACCGCAGGCAAGAGGTTCCCAACCACGGGTAGTACTCCGGTCACCGCAAGGGAAGAAGTTATCGGTGCAGCAACAGGCGCAACTGCAACTGATGGCGTGCTCACTCTAGTAGATGATGTGGTCGCTGGCTGTAGCAAAGGTAGCCCAAGTACATTGAACGCAGCCTGCGTCGTCGTTGTTGCTGCAGGTGGTTGTATATTATTGCCGCCTATCGCGAATGCGTTGAATCCCCCCGCTGCTTGTGTTGAGCTCGATGCCGGTGGCTGTATGTTGCCGCCAATCGCAAGAGCATTAAAGCCTCCTGCTTGCGTTGAGGTTGACGCTGGCTGTGTTGATGTTGCTGTTGAAGCTGGTGGCTGGATATTACCACCTAGTGCGAATGCATTGAATCCTCCCACAGCTTGTGTCGAGCTTGATGCCGGTGGCTGTATGTTACCGCCGATTGCAAAAGCATTGAAACCTCCTTCAGCGACTGAAGAGCTTGCAAGCACCGGAACAATTGCAGAGCTTGCGATCGGGACCACTGTTACTGGAGTCGGTGATGTTGTGGGGACAGTCGTAGTAGGGGACGGCGATGCTACAATTGCAGCCGGGGATGATGGAGCTACAACAGGGGGAATCACAACCGGCAGTGAAGGGCTTGCTGCTGCTGAAGCTGAGCTCACAACTGCTGCTGGACTGCTTGATGGCGCAGCTGAAGAGGTTCGCACACTCGTCGAAACAGATGAGGTTGCCGTTAACGGTTGCCCTACAAGGGTAGCTGGACTAGATACTGCAGCAGACGATGATGCTGCGACGGATGATGGAGCCGGGGCCGCAAGTGGTGTACCTATGAGAGCTACTGGGGCGGAGGAGGCTGCCAATGGTGTTCCAATTGCAGTCGTCGGAGCAGAAGAGGTGGCTGCTGCTGGTGCTCCAACTATAGCTGCTGGCGAAGAAGATGTACCTGCGAGGTTAGGTGCGACCGCGGCCGCTCCGATCGGCGAGCCCGCTGATGCGGATGGGGAGGAAGAAGCGACGCCATAGTTTGAGTTAACAAAGATCTGTGATCTAGCACTGCCTCCACACGTCTGTGCTGTATTTCCAGAACATGGAGTCTGGCACGTGCTGTCCGTAACGGGTGTAAGAGGGATATTAAGCGTGTTGCCACATCGACAGATAGCTCCATCGTTGACACCAGCATACTTGTAGCCAGCACAAAATGATGTGCATGACGCGTATGTCAAAGAAGATGATGTAGTGAATTTATCAGTCAAGAGATATCGAGGAAGCCCACCGGGAAGCGCGAGACCAGAAGGAAGTGGATCAGAGTAACAGCCCAAGTAGGAATATCCAGCCACTGAGCTGTTATCTGGTGCCTAAATAAGTTGTCAGCTTCAATAACCGCGTAATGCAGTATGTCTAGCTAATGGGCCAACATGTGACACGTGAATCAAAAGATTGAGGACTTTTCTTGAGACGTAGCTTGGGGAAAGACTTACTGCGGCAACAGCGCGATCTACAAGGCGTCCACGCGTCCCTTGTGTGTCTGAAAGTACATTGGTAGGGAGACCAAATATGGGGCTCGTAAGACAAAAGAAGCAGATGAGGAGCCATCCGTGAAGCTGACTGGAATAGCCGCGACAGAGCAACATAGCTATTGTCGCAGTAATTCAAAGACGAAGTTTCAAACTTCTCAAGGCATCTCAGGCGGAGTTGAGCATTAACTTATTCAAGCTCAGGTTGCGCTGTCAGGAATGCAGTGCGGAATGCAGGGATGTGACCCAGAACGCGACCCTACCAACGCACGTGCTCCGAATTGCGACTTTGTCCACCAGAAAACAGGAAACTATCACCGATCCGTGAATTGGATTGGTGTCTCAGATCATGAGTAGTTTAGCGCGTGGGGATGCCGGGAGGAACGGGTGTAAAAGGAAAGAATGCTACTGAGTACTCGCCATCGTAATATAAGCTCCGCGGGCCACTTCTCGATGCGCTGAGCAGGATTACGATGACCAAACAAGCAATGCCATTATTTGTTCTATGATGGACAAGCATAACTATAACCAGAGTTCAGATAGCGGATGCGCACTCACATCTCTATGACTGTAGTGGGGACGAGACGTTCAACCAGGTCGAGGAAAGGTTTGGACCGTTCGGTACCGCTGTGAAGCTTTTCGGACCCCTTGTCCGGAAGGATATGACGGCAAGATGAGGCAGACGATAGTTATGTTGTGGTACACAAGGTAGATCATTCCACCTGCAAGCTCACACAAATAGAACAATCACACAACTTTATAGACTACAATCACTCATTCAAAGCGTTCAAAATTGATTGGGACTCTGTTGAGTCCCCAAGAATTGCATTGTACTCGTTTCAACAGTGTTTCTATGCTCCATGAAAGTAAGGAACGTGATGTTAGCTGATGAAGTATCTTCAATCGCCTTGAGCAGTGGTATTCTAACAACAAACGATTGATCAGGAAGTCTTTCATCAACTACTGGATCTGCTATTGTATGTCAACAGCACTAATAGATAGACGTATAGACTAGCTCAGTAGGATGTGTGTCAGTCGATCATTCGTGTTGAGATAGATATAAAAATGCTGCGGCAGAGTATACGACTCATGTCACAGCTCTGCGCCTGAACTGAAGGTAAGGCCCTTCGGTCGAGGCCCCAAATGTATCATAAAGCTGAAATTCCTTCCTTCTGTGCCTTCCAGGCCCCAACTGCTCAGAACCGGCACCAATTTCTGCCAGCACTGGGTTGTCTGAAACTCTGAAATCGCCATGCCAGAGTATAGTGGCCATTGCGACCAAGATCTCGTTGGTTGCCAGTGTCATTCCAACGCAATTCCTCTCCCCTACAGAGAATGGTGCCCAGGCGGCTTTTGTCTTTTGCACAGTCTCCTTATCCTGAAGCCATCGCTCCGGATCAAAGTGGAAAGAGTTTGGATGGTATGACTCGTTGTGGTGTAACGCGTAAATTGTCGTGGCAACTTCGAAGCCCTCAGGGATATGTATACCGCAAATTACGGCTCCTCCCGGTCCAGCTTCCCGGTAAAGCGGCGTTGTTGGTGCTGGTGAAACCCTCATTGCCTCGTACAAGCAAGCCTTGAGATAGGTGCACTTGGTCAGCAGGCCATTCATACCGATGCTTTCTGATGTGTTGAAGATGCTCCGCACCTCCTGTGCAGCCTTTTGGTACGTTTCTGGCCAGCGCGACAGACACCAAAGGAGACTTGTCATTCCAGTAGTGATAGTACCACTTCCAGCAATCAGTAAAGTGGTCATCTCCGCTGTAAGATCACCGTCACTCAAGCCTATACCGGTTTTCGGGTCTCGGTAGCGAGCTATTGCAACGATCATATCGTTCTCGTTGTCTAGATTTTCCGAACGTTTGAGCTCTTTCAGTCGTGTTGCAATCCAGGAGCTTAACAATTCGTGCCACTGTTTACCCAAACGGGCAATTTCGGGTAGTAAGAGCTCTCCGACCTTCAGAGGATTGATAATCCCGCTGCAAAAGGCTTCTGGCCATTGCATAGCGAGCCCCATACGAGCAAAGTTTGCCTTCCGTGCTGGGTTATATTTTCTGTTCTCAGGGCTCGTTAGCATGACTGTAGATTGGCCTACTGTGAGATCTGCAATGAGGTCAATGGCGAAGAAGGCGCTCCACTGGGTGGTTTCGCGCGGCTCACTCCACTCCTCCAATGTGGCCGGACCGAAGAGAGCATTGCAGTAATTTGCAACATGCTTGAGTATCTTCGGCTCTGATGAACGCATCGCTTGCTCAGAAAAGCCTTGTGAGATGACTTTTCTTCGCGATGCATGCAGTTCATTGTTTGCTGCATTGAAGACACTGGGCAACGGTTGCATCTAATCTTGTTGTCAGCAGCATGCTTTGACTTCGGTAGAGTAACAACATACTCTCATTCCCTCATAGGCTCTTCCTTTGAACAGATCGTTCTTACGGCCGTATATTTCTACAGGCTCAATCAGCAACTGCTCGAGGATAACTCATCGTACGGACGCCAATACCTTCCATGGACTCTGGGCTGTTGAACAAGATGCGGTCGGGCCCATACCGTACGACAGAACCTGGACTTTGTCAGACTCTACTCGTTTCCTGTATGTCTGGCACCTGATAGACGTACCATATTTCTCATGTAGACCCTGGATCACGACGTGCGTGTTGCGTGTTGCAGCATGGTATGCGCTATACGCGTTGGAGACTTTCGCCAACAAAGGCCCCGGGACATGAGAGAAGGCGTGGAAGTAGATTCGTCGGATGCAAACAGTAAGTGTGTATAGAGCAACTAGCGCAACAACAAAGCCAATAGTCTGCTTTGTGAAGCCCATTGTCTCGCCGAACGTGTATACTACGACTAGTGCAATGACACAGCCAATAGCTTGTAACGTAGAGCCGAAGAGAGTAGTGCTGTCAACAACAACACTGTAGCCCATTGTCACCTTTGTAATATAGCTAACCAGAGGGAGCTTGTTTGGTTTCGAGAGTCTTGCGGCGGATCCAGCGGATGCGACGATCGCCCATCACAAAGAAGAGGCGCCCTACCTCGCACCTTAGCCCCGCCGATCATATGTCAGCAGGGTTACGTGTGACAGACCTGCGGAGATTCTCGGTGGTAAGCGCTTCCCGGGTCGAGAAGGCGATTCGACCTAAGCTGTGGAGAACACCAACACCGTAAGGCACAGTCCAAGACACCTCCAATCATGTTGGTGGCGCGATACGATCTCCAGGCGTCAGCTAGGGATAGACGATAGCCTGACCCTGCGTTTGCAATGAAAGCTCTGGTTGGTAGAATATGCAATATCTTTTCATGGTTTCGTTGCGTTCGCAAAACTCAGCATGTGGCAACTTCTCAAAACTAGTGTGAGCTTGATGCTGGAGAGCATCGCATAGCACAGACATGTCTCTTCAATTAGTGGAAACCGCTGCAATTACGATTATTATTATTGTGAGGCCAATATTCTTCATTGGCAAAAGCCAGTCTCACGCAATCTAGGTCATAGCTGTTGTTGCATACAGATTGATGCTCCATCCGCTAGCATCCCATAAAGGACCTATTCTTGCGCGCATCACAGGATGGCCCAACTGGTTTCACGCTGCTCAAGGCGATCGACACATCTGGCTTCTACATCTTCATTCCCAATACGGGCCAGTTGTACGATTTGAACCCAATTCGGTATCCTTTAATACACCCTCAGCTGTGAACTCTATCTACACATCTCGGGATGCCAACGTTCGCAAAGGAGACTGGTATCAAACCGTTAGAGACTTTGCATCTGGCCACGAGTCCACCATTACCGCTCGCGACAAAGCCAGGCACACTTTGAAGCGACGCATACTCGCCCATGCATTTTCCGAGCGAGCTCTGAAAGAATATGAGCCTAGAATCAAACTCTTGGCTGGTCATTGGCTGCATCGACTTGATCTTCTACGAAGTGAAGGACACAGTGTAGATTTCGCGGCGTGGTCCAACTACATCATATTTGACATCCTGGGAGATCTATGCTATAGCAAAGACTTTGCTCTGATCAGCTCTGAGGAAAACCGATACGCCACGCAACTACTCCCACGCACCACGCGCAGCTGGTACAAACTTGGCTATCACCCGTGAAGTCGCCCATTAAGATACCTTCTCTTCAGAACAATTCTGAAGTCTAGCCTGGGATCTTCAATCACGCGTAACAACTCGAAATTCCGCGACTTTTGTGTCGCAGCCTTGTTGCAACGCATAAAATTAGATGCAGAGCCCAAAAGGCCAGACACAATCTCGCACGACATGTTTCATCATCTTCTCAAAGCCGAAGATCCAGAAACCGGAGTTTGCTTCACTATGCCAGAACTAGGTGCAGAAAGTACACTGTTGATGATTGCTGGAACCCACACTACTTCTGTGGCCATTGCAGCTGCTCTTTTCTACCTGACGAAACACAAAGAGAAGCTTCGAACTCTCGAAGGAGAGATTCGAGCGGCAATTACCTCTCTCGAGGATATCAACTACCGACAGCTCGCCGCTCTTCCGTACCTTCGCGCGTGCATTAACGAGACCTTACGCCTGTGCCCTCCCACAGCAGGTCATCTCCAAAGAGAGGTCACCAGAGACGGCGTCAGAGTTGACGGAACTTCCTACCCAGCAGGCACCAATATAGGTGTCTCTGCATATGCGTTGCAACGCAATCCACTTGTGTGGCCAAATCCTAATGAATATATTCCTGAGAGGTGGCTGCAAGGAAATGGCAAACTTTCAACCAGCAACTCATCAGGACTGTTTGCCTTCAGTTCAGGGGCTATGGGATGTCCTGGTAAGCAGCTTGCATATATGGAGATGTCCATAGTGATTGTTATGCTCGTTAGTCGCTTTGATGTGAACTTGGATGGAGATGATGCAGGTGCAGAGGATTATGTGCTCCAAGATTGCTTTGTAGGGCAAGGTCAGGGGCCTCATCTCCTTCTGCGTCCTCGTTCTGTCTTTCGATCGGACATCCCATAACCCGACCATCGCAGCACCGGGCGACCTTGGGCTGATGAGATCAGTACCTGTCTCGCTTAGGTAAAGCTCAGCTTCTTGTTATGTATATAATGTTCGAAGCCAGTCAACAGTTCTTGTCATCTACTAGTTCACTCGATCAATTTTTCTAGTAGCCATGTCCCTAAACACAACAACCACATTCCAATCCGTCCGTGGTTACACCACCAATTCAAGTACTGTCACTAAGCTGACATACTACTACAGCGACACGTACGAAGCTGTCATTCAGCGATTCCGCTCCCAGGTCCCAAAAATCGATGTATCGCAAATCCGTGCAGCAACCAGCGCCCAGGACATCACACGCGTCATCGAAGCCACCAACTCCCCCTCGGGTTTCGTCCTCTTTGCGGACTACAACCACGCCGGATGGATGCGGCACTTCACTACCCACGAGACTCCCTTAAGGCGTGCTCAGCGATTCACGTTTGGAAATCCCCTGTACGCCTTGCCGATACTGCAACGTAACATTGATGTGGCGCTGCACATCCCGCTTGACTGCTGCTTTGTTGAAGAGCTAGAGGACAAGAGGGTGAAACTAGTCGTCACGCTGCCAATTAGTTCCGCTGATAGTGCTGACGATGGGATGAGGCAGGCATTGGCGGACTTGGAGGATAAAGTGGTTGCATTGATTGATAGTCTTACGCCGCAGCTTTGCATGACCGTGAGTGCTTAGCTTTGGTGGATGCAGAGATGTCTGAATGAGGTATGGCTTAGCGAGTGGTATGCCTTACTGGGTAATTTGATTCCGGAGTAACTAGCCGGAGGTGAGCTGCAGGTCCGAACAAATACGATCAACCTGGCCAATCAAGAATTGAGAGAATACACCATTACCACGACTTTGATCGTTTATGCTTCAGCGCAGCGATTTTCCTGCATGCTGCAGTCGTAAAAATGAATTTGAGTGGTGCATGTAAATCTGGCTCTCTTTCAAGTACTGGCGAAAGACAAAGTCGTAGCAGTACGACTCTTAGGTACATACAGATAGGCTTCCTTTGCCTTTTGATTCATTCTTCAAGAAATTGACATGTGTGACTGGTTCGCTCCGCTTAGGATGGCCATGCCACGAATCGCAAAATCAATTAGCGCTGATTGAAAATAAAAGCGTATGTAGCTTACCCACTCTCTATCGACGAATCTTTTACTCTAGATATCACATGTTGAACCTCGTTCAATGATAAGAAACCAAGCTAATCCTCGCCTGCAGCCAGATCCCAGCCCTTCCAACCCTTACTATACGAAGACAATACGATACGCCAGCATCGTGAGATTTGCCGGGATCCAGATCCATGGCACTATTTGCTGACGTCGGCGAAGGGAGCAGCCGTGCCTCAACCACGCAGCTACGCCTCATCTCAGGGTTGAACACTAAGGGTGAGGGATCCAACGCCAACGCTGATTAGGGTGAGATGCGTGACTACCCTACGATGGGTAATGCTGCCAACCATGTCGTAAGGCTGGCACATCGAAACTACAGAATCGCGGCAATGTCCGTGTCTGCCTCGTCAGCTGCCGGAGCGATCCTATTTGCCTGTGGCTTCGTTATGGCGGTACCTCTGAGGCGTGTGGGTACGCATGAGGACGTCTTCGAATGAGTCGATCTGCACTTGAAGATATAAAGTGGATTGCAGGCTTCTCCAGAGGGACAGAGAGGGCTTCAGGATAGTACGACTTCAATCGAAAATGGAAGAAAAGCGGACCGGTTTCAACTCCCACAAGGAGCCCCATCCCTCCGAGTTGCTCGATGCTGGCGTAAGTCATCCATACTCCTCAAATAAATCACAACAGTGTCCTGTGTGAACACATTCTATGGGAGACTGACTCAGATGTGGACAGACAATCAACAATAACACAATCAGCATCAAAGATCTCCGTGCCGCTATCCCAAGCCACTGCTTCCAGCCCTCCCTCTTTTGGTCCTTCTTCTACCTTTTCCGAGACCTCACATACAGCACCCTCCTCCTCACCGTCCTCTGGTACACCCTCTCCACCCCACTTGCTCAGTCCCCTCCTTCTCTCCACTACACCCTCCTCCTTACCTACGGCATCTGTCAAGGCATAGTCTGGACCGGACTTTGGATCATCGCACACGACTGCGGTCACAGCGGCTTCTCTACCTCCCCCCTCCTAAACGACACCGTCGGCTTCATCCTGCACTCCTTCCTGCTCGCACCCTACTTCAGCTGGAAGTCGAGCCATCGCAGACACCACATCTACGCAAATCACATAGAGAAAGACCTCAACTATGTCCCCCCTCAACGCCACGAATACGCCCGAAAACTCGGCGTGGCGTGGGATAAGGTCGAAGAAGTGGGCGAAGACGCACCCGTAGTCCTATTCCTGCGCATAATCCTCCAGCAACTGATCGGTTGGAACTGGTACATCTTGTCAAACATCACCACGCCCTCGACCGCGGTGGTGAAACCCGGGCTCTCGGTGTGGCGGTACTCGCACTTCGATCCTTGGGGGGGCATGTTTCGGCCCAGCGAAGTGCGCGCCATCCTGCTGAGCGACATTGGGTGTCTCGCCACGCTTGGGGGACTTTACTCGCTTTACCGCTGGTTGGGCAGCGCGGAAATGGTGTTCTGGCTGTACGTTGTGCCATGGTGCATTGTCAATCACTTCATCGTCATGATCACATACCTGCACCATACCCATGCCGACGTGCCCAAATACCCGGCCGAGAGCTGGACGTTTCTGCGCGGCGCGACAGCAACCATAGATCGCGATTTTGGCATTATCGGGACACATTTCTTCCACCATATCTCGAGCGATCATGTCACACATCACCTTTTCTCTTCGATTCCGCATTACTATTGTCGTGAGGCGAGTAATGCAATAATTCCGTTGCTGGGGAAGCACTATCATGGGCGTGGGACCTTTACGTTTGGGGATTTGAACACAGCGTTTCGGGATTGTCAGTGGGTGGAGGAGGATGCGGAGAAGGATGCGGAGTTTGGGTTTGAAGATGGAAGTGGGCGGACTAACCAGGCGTTGTGGTATAGGAAGGGCATTAGCCCTGCGCCGGAGTATCGGCAGCGCGATGCGTCGGCTACAGTGGCTGGGAGTTAGGGTAGCTGTGTTCGGTGGGAAGATATTTGAAGCGAGAGTTTCAGAAGTAGGGTCAATATTGTAGGAAACAAACTTAGGTCTTATATATAAATGCACAGAAATGATCCAGAGCTGGCAATGAGGTAACGGCTGGGATACTTTAGTTACCGAATACTCTATCCTTCATGCTCGACACGATAGGAAGTCTGACACGTCATGCAATCTTGATCTCAAAGCGCTTTGGAGCATTCATCGTCATATGCCTGCAGCTGTTTCATCTTCATCTCCACAAAGGACTCTAGTCCTTCACGCGCATCTTCATCCAGCGCCTCAATGCCTGCCTTGCTCTCATTCAAATACTTGTCAAAGAAGACTTCGACATCGAACGGCTTCCGGGCTGCATAACTGAACCAAAAACGCTTTGTATCCCACGACTCTCTCATTAGCTTTGAGAGAGGCTGTGCGCCACCTGAACTATCCCTTGAGCCCTCCACACGTTCCATAACCTGCAAGAAGTGCTCTAAGCGAGGCTCGTAAGCCTCCACAAATTCTTCA
Organism: Curvularia kusanoi; assembly: GCA_011058905.1. Lineage (NCBI taxonomy): Eukaryota > Fungi > Ascomycota > Dothideomycetes > Pleosporales > Pleosporaceae > Curvularia > Curvularia kusanoi. The sequence goes on along the minus strand of SWKU01000015.1, from coordinate 103,583 downwards.
AGGGTACGCTCCCGGAGAAGATATGAGTCAGGTCCGACCAGTAATAACCACCAAGGCGCATCGGAAGCGAATTGACAAGGCATGGCGTTTGTGAATTCAAGATCAAGCACAGCCTTGATGCGGAGTGTCTCCGGATCCACCAGTATATTTTGAGGCCTGAAGTCGTCGCAAAATAACTTGAAAGGACCACTATCGTTGACATAATGCTTATCGAATGACTTCGCGTAAAGAAGACGAGATATGTATCGATCCCGAGCTTCTGTCGGACTTCCACATATATTCCGCTGGGTCCAAAGGTGTGTCTTGTGCTCGATCGTAAGGTACTGGAAGTAATCACTTGTAGATGCAAAGGTTGTTGAAGGAAAATTCTCTACCGGAAAGAAAGCCGTAGTGGCCAGCTCGTTCATAGTGTACGTAAGAGGCCGCTCTGTCACGGACCAAGACCCCGAAGAAATGTCCTTTGAAATGGCCCCAATCCGATCGAAATCGACCTTATAAAGCTCCAGCATAACCTCGGCCATTTGAGTATACACGTTGTCCAATATACTTCTGTCAATGCCGGGGTTTAGATGGATGCGCTTCGGATCAGCGGGATCCTTGAGGACATCAGAAAGATGAACACCTTCCACGAACTCCGAGACCATGAATGGTCCCAGCTGCTGTGGACTATCTTCAGTGAGGCCCCAGCTGAACAGACGTGGTACTGGTCTGGATGTGAATTCGCGAAGGAACTGGATGATTTGAACCTCATTTCGAATCTTCTCATCTCGAAAAGTCGTGCGTCCAGGGCCTGGAAAACGTATCATAACATCCGATGTCCCATCGCTGTACATTATCCGCAAGCAGAAGTTGAAAGAGCCCTGAAACCAATCGAGGACCTCAGCTCCACGACCCGGCCGATGACTCGCAACGAAAGCGGCGATTTCTTCTTTTGCATCGAGTACCCTGGCTCTCTACTCGTCCCATTGGTCATCCCCAAATTTCTCGGCCAGCTCGTCAAATAAAGTCATGTTGAGTGTGTGTATAACGTATGGGCTGATATTTCTGATGCCAGCGGTGGGGAGCTAGAGCAATTTACTTCGCTCTTGAAGCGACGGGAGCCTTAGATCGCGCAGTTGAGTGTGACAGTTGTAAAGGACACGATTGTCCTTGCGTTATGAAAGGTGGCAACGTGGTATGCCAGCGGACTACGGATGATGTGTCGACGCGCTAGCTGCGCCGCTCGTCAGCATCACAGTCACACGCATAACCGCCAGAGCTAGTGTTTCCGATATGGAAGTGCTGCTTTCGTGAGTTTTGGCGGGATATGGACTGGACTTGTTGCTTGAGCCAAATTGCTGGTAGAATATGCTAGCGACGTTGATTGAGAACAAAAAGATTTCTTAGTACTTGGACGAAAACTTTGTAGAAGCTTTAGATGTGGCACCAACTTCGTCTACTAAATGTCTCTGTTGTGACGCGATGCCTTCACTCCAGATCCGGTACATCATCCAAATGCAGCTCCTCAATAACATCCAAACTCAAATCCAGACTATCTCTACCCGCACCCATCACCGGCCCCTTACCCTTCAACCCTACCGCCTTCGTCTCATTCCAGTTCCAGCAAGTCCACTTCACATTCCTGTTCTGCTCCAATAGTTCTTTGTCCTCGATATAGAACCCCATACTCGCCTCATTCAGGCCTAGAGCCACGGTATGCACATCCGGTCGCTCCTCTGAGTCATGCCTAAAACAAGGCTCCAAAACCTGCTTCAGTGCTAATGGGACGATGAATCCTACATCTCGAGACAAAAGCGAGAAGTTCTTGTCTGGATGCTGCTCTTGAAGGGCCTCGAGGACCTGCGGGGGGATTCTGCTCGAGTCGCCGCAGACAGAGCGTCGCATTTCGAGCAACTTGACGCATATCATGCCAAAGGACCACACATCTGCAGCTTTAGTCCAGCCTGAGGGCCCAATGACTTCTGGTGCGCGGTACTGCGGGTTTCCGTAGCTTGCGTAGTGGCCTTCGGGAAGATCTGGGTCGGTACTGGAGGGATTAAGCATTTTGCCTTCCCCGACGTCGGAGAGCATATAATGGTATTCTAAAGGACGGATGGGGTCATTGGGGTATTCTCGAAGGGTCACTAAGATGTTCTCGTCGTGGAGATCTCTGTAGATCCAAGGCTTAGCGGCACGGTAAGAGGACAAGGAGTGCAGGGTAAGCTTGTAAGGGGCGTACCGATGCAGGACGTTGTGCTTATGAAGTGTATCCAGTCCAGCTGCTATGGATGACATTGCTTGAATGATACTGTCCCAGGCTTGGAAAAATGATTCGCGTTCAAGTTTGTTCTCTAGGAAATTTACGAAGCTGCGTTCCGTTGCGCGTTCGAAGACGAGGTAGTATTTGTCCATCGTAGCGGAAGATTGTCGTCCAGGCTCTCGTTGAGCGCCAGACATGCGAGCAATACCTAGGAAGTGGACACATGCTGTCGGCTGCGCGCCTAGGCTGATATACGTGAGATAAAGCTGTCAATAGTCAGGTTCTGATCCTCGACGACGGCGGGAAGTGCTGAATCAAAGCTAGTCATATACCTCTTTGAAAAGCTTCTTTAAAGGCTCTTCTGATGATCCTTGGCGAGGTAGTACTTCCTTCAAGACCACATCCAGGACGTCTTTCCCATTAGACGGTCTTACCAGAATCCCACGAGGTGTTCTCCATGTAGCCTTGAACACCCTACCGTTCTGGCCAGCTCCTAACGGACTTGTCCAATCTATGCTGAGAAACTCGTCTGCAGTTATGAATCGAAGCGAGTGTTGAAAATGAAGTATCTGCGTTGCGTCGACACCGGCGAGGTTAGCGAGGACAGGTTGATTCAACGAGCCATTTGCGTGGGCCTCTACAACGTTGCGAAAGTACTGCCTGGCGGTGGTCTCGTCTTGGTGTTTCCTTCGACTGCGGTAACGCATACCGGGAACTGTTTCAAGCAGGAGAAGGTGGCCCGTGCCTTCCTCTGCAGTGAGTGCGCAATCGTTCTTGGAAGGCAATGTAAGCCGCTTCTAGTCATTAGGCAGATGTGACTTACCCATCCTTTCCAATAGTTCTTCAGGTCAGCGATGAATTCAGTCTCTTCTAGCTGATGCGCTCTGAAAAGGATCTTGTAAGGCTGAGGGCTCACATAGTGATCGGGTGAAGCCCAATCATGGACGACGTGGTACTGGTACACTTCGTCTTCGCTGTGTAAATGGTGATTCCAGGCGAAGCCGGCAAGCGGCGGACTCCAGACGACCCATGAGGTCGCTGCTGATGTGTTAGAGAATGGGATATCAAGGTTAATATTAGAGCGTCGCAACTCCTCGTCGCTTGTGCTCGTTAACTCTGCCCAAGGAATGTAGTGAAGGTAGCTTCGCGGATCCTCGACAGCGTAGGTCTGGCCGAGGTCTCGCAGCATATGGTACTGGAGAGTATATCAGTGACCGGCGTTTCACTACTCATGAAGAAACATGTACCAAATATTCTGGGGTGAGTTGACCATTGTCGGCTTTGGGCATGTCCACATCCCACTATTCAAGTTTAGTTGAGACCATCGCATATCGGCCGCTCTTGAGCACACCTTGGGCAGCTTTTTGGGGTCAGGCTTCTTCGTTATGTGGCATTCTTCGATTTTCAAGCGCAGCATTTGTTCTTCCGTCATATCCTTTGGTAGGTCAAGGTCCACGAGTGTACGTTGAACGTTATAAGTGAGGTTGAATTGAGGGTTTCGAACCAAGGCCTGATCGACAAAATCCATATTCATTGGCCGCCTCCACTGAATAGTGAACTTTCGAATTAGCTCAAATATAATGAAGCCCTCACTGCGGCCCAGAAACCCATCAAACTTCCAATACTGACCGCAGTGTTCCCAAATAACTGAGACTGTCTGCCAAAGCGCAAGGTCTTCCGGCCAAGGCTGTATCTTGACATCTTCAATGGCTTGGTCGCCGAGATTGGAAAGGAAGCATTCGTTGACGCTGCGCAGTTGCTGTACGCGAGCAAGATTTCGAGGACCTCTTCCAGTGTAGGTGAGTGAGTGTAACAGTGAATCGTAGCCTGTCGTGCGGTTTCCGCCATAATCTTTCATCAGGTACTCTCCGTCATGGCCAAGGTCGTCCTTCATAGCGCTTTTGATCAGTTTGGCCCACTTCCACTCTTCGAAAACTCTGCACACTGGGTACTGCTCGGTATTGTAGGTAGCGTAGTTTTCTTGGTCGATCTGGGTTTGCAGTTCGGATATATGCGCGCGCTCGAAAGGCATCAAAGGGATGTAGAACTGTACTGGATCTGGCCGTTTGACAAGCTGATCTAGACCTTCCATGTACAGGTCCATGATTATTCTCAAGGTGGTGAGATGGAAAATATAGCTCAGGAATCTCGTCTAGAGTGGTTATGAGAAGCTGGATCGGAGCTTCTTGTTGATGGCTGAAGGCTGAAACTTATAAGCTTGCGTTGACAAAACTCAGGTGATCGATATACATACCCCGCACTCAGCCTCACGCTTTAGACACCTCCATCCAGAATGACAAACATGTTAACTGTCGAAGGCTGCTCGTGCCTCGCTATTTCATCATTCTTCGATTCCAGAACTCACATACCATGTCACTCGATCTAGGTCTCGCCATATATCAAAGCTCCGCTACGACCGGCGAACTGATCAGCCTGATCATCAGCACGGCGCGGGAGGCGCGAAGATTAAAAAAAGAATGCGAGGCAGTCCGAAAGCGTGCCGAAATCGTGAAAGGCATCCTCGACAAGAACCAGCAAAACGACGAATGCGAGAAGAAGATGCGGGAAGTTGTGGAGCAGCTTTTACATTTCGTGATTTGGTGCAAGGATGCGAACTTCCTCCAGCGAGTTTGGGAAGTTACGTGGAAGAGGCGCCTGCCGGAGTTGGTACAGGATTTGACGACATGGGCGTTGATACTTTCTGTTGGAACTACGGTTCGCATTACCGATTCAAAGTCCAGGGGGATAAAGCGCTGACAATCTCACAAGGCATCGGCCAGGTCCGACTTACTCAGGCTAATCACCGACGTCACTCGAAGCGAGGAACTCCAGCGAAAGGATGCATCGGAACTCTTGGAGCAGATGCGGAGTCAGTCGACGATTCTGGAGGAGATGATGAAAGTTCAGAAGGAGGAGGGTACGCCGAAGCTACAGGTAGACTTTCAAGACAACGACCCTCGCCTCACTTTGGCCAAAGACTCCTTAAATGATACTCTGCTGAGTGGCGAGCTGTTCCCGCACAATTCGCAACATGGCTCAGTCAAAGTGCTTTGTGAGCCAGTAAACGAGTCTCTTATGAAGTACGGTGAGAAGGGACCACGACACGTTCTCATATACGCACAAATTTCATTGAACGCTGGTGTGCAGCCCTTTTATGGCATCACAGAGCGCTTCGGAAAGCGATGGACAGTGATGAAGGATTTGCGCGGCATGTCTACACTCTCACGTGCCATCGAAGACGGAACATGGCCGAAGCCGCTTTCCCAGAGACTGAGCATCGCATACGAAGTCGCAAGGACAATGGAGTATCTCCATTCCGTCGAAATCCTGGTCAAGCGCCTATCCGACCACACAGTTGTTTTGGAAGAAATTGACGGTATCATCACTCCGTACTTGACGAACCTTGAGAGTGCTCGCCTGTTCAAAGAGCGCACCAAGGGCGGCAGATACGATGTTCGTTACGAAGCTCCGGAAGTTTTAACTATGGACAAGAGACAGCACAACGTCTACACCGACATATGGAGCTTGGGAATTTTCATTTGGCAATGCGCGACCGGATCTCCTCCTTTCGCCCTCGCTGATGAGGTTTTCGAGGGATCAAGTTCGGGTGCAGCAGCTATTCGTGACCGAACGTCCAAAGGTGAGGTCCTCTGGTCTTGCGAAAACCAGGACTCTGCTTCATTGCGAGCCATCAGTCGCATTGTGAAGCAGTGCTGCAACGGCCGTCCAACCACTCGACCCTCAGCAACAGAAGTCGTACACTCACTTCTCGAAAGAATGACAACGCAGGTACAGGATTCGAATGGCATTTCATCAATTGATGGAGAAGCGACCAAAGAGAGAGTGGCCAATATACTTGAGTCTGAAGTCAAAGACGTGGAGCTTTCCGAACAAGACAATTCCGCTCTCCGTATCCTCGCTGACGAGGGCGATACGACAGCGGCGTACCTGCTCGGTTCCGCCATTTGGAAAGGATATGCAGATCCGGACGATGAAGTGCAAGGCGGCCTCATCGTAGTCTCAGAAGAACGCCGAAAAAAGGGTACGTATAGGGAACCATGCCACTGATAAGATTGACGTGTTGTGCCTCCACTAACCATATATCACTACAGAGATGCGTGCTCGTGCAGCACTCGTACACCTTGAACTTTCCTTCCAAAGCGGCATCAAATTGGCGGCAAAAGATCTCTTCCAAGTACATGACTGGCTGGCTAGACTCTACAAGATGAAGTATTTACAGGCCAAGGAGCTAAAAAGTTTATAGTCAGGGACACTGCAAGATGAAGTGTCCTACAACTGCAAATGCTAGTTCAACAGAATAAGCATAACACTTAACGTTATAGTTGCAAAGAAACTGGGTCCCGCTCGCAAGTAATGAAGCAGGCTTCTTCTTACTCATTCATTGGGATAGAACAAACGATGAACGACTGATTAATCTCTAAAGTCAGTCAATGTCTGACACCATCTCGTCCTGGTTTGACATTCGCAAAATCTGCTATGAAGATGAGCGTGTGTAGCAGACAAGGTCTGACGCGGGGCTTCAGATCTACTTCTTAACTGCTCTCACAGCCCGCTGTTCAGTACTCTGAAGCTTCGGTGCAATCCGTCACAGGTGGTCATCCCAGAAACCTGAATATTGAATATTGAAGGACGTCTAATGAACTGTTTTCCCAGCATCTACCGAAATGCAAACACTGTCCAGTCGTTGACTGCTAGATTAAATAGCCTTTAAAAACTTGTATCAACGTCTATCCAAGCGGGCTGGGACGCACGGTGTCCCAGGATGGGTTTGCACTTCGGACCTTCGCCATCTCTTAGTCTGGAGAGTTCATACATGTGATCAGTATATTAATTTTCTACAGCCAATTCTCTCTCATGTCATCAGCCTCCGGCAAAGATTGCTGCAACGTTGATAACGCTGTCGATCTTCGTTGACGCAATCAGTCCACTCATTAGCGATACTCCTCTGTCTTTTCCCAGCCCTGACAGCATTTCTTTCATTCGGAGGGCTGAAAGCGAAGCTTAGGAGAGAGAGACCACAATAACAAACCTTTGATGGCAGCTTCAAGCTTAGTAGTATGCAGTCCGGCAGTTTCGCCGGCCAGGCGCTTGGGGCGTAAAAGGTGGCGCAATAGCTGGTAACTTTTCAATCGAGATATCACTAGATTTTGATCTGATGGCCGAATTGCTGGTAGAACACGCTAGCGACGTCAATTCAGGAAAAGAAAGATTTCTTAGTAGTGCTGACTGGTTGTATAGCTCGGCTTAGAGAACTCTTAAACAGTGATCAGTTATCCCCAATGTGAAGACGAAGAGCAAAACTCAAAAAAACATACAACAGCGGGTATTCGCTAGTGGTCACCCACCTAACTACTAATCCGCCGGTACGTTGCTTAAATAGGGCTGAGCGAACGGGAAGCCTTGTTTTCAACGTCCTATGGTCGTATGTATTGGTTTTTGAAATTACCATGCAATATAAAGAGAGTTGACTGACAGGGGACGTGCCTAAGCAGAAGGCGTAGACCTTCCAAGACTACGTTGAAAGAATCGTAGTCTCGCATCGTTCTGATCGAACATTTTATCTTTAATCAACCAACGAAGGATGTTCGCGCTAGCCAGTTCGTAAGGGGTAACTGACCATAGTAATCAACGTTGCGATGTCCCTTGAGCTGCACCTTCCTATCGCGATAGTACAACATTCACCTGCCTGTATGGGCTAGACAATGATCGCCATGCCAAGCGAATTCCAGTACCACGACAATACATAAAGTGAAAAGCCAACTTAGCAACCCTCACCGGACAATCCCAAAGAGCGTATCGGCACACCAAGGTTTCCACTATGACAAGGCTCTCACCTCTGCTGGCACTCAGCGCAGCGCTCTACTCCGCCCCTACAGCGTCTCTTCCAGGCCATCCAACCCCCAACCAACCCTCATTGACATGGAACCTGCTCGCAACAAACACAACCGCCCAGTTCCGCGGCCTCGCACCAGTGTCACAAACCACAGCGTGGCTTGCCGGCACCAACGCGACCGTCCTGCGCACCACCAACAGCGGCGCAACATGGAGCAACATCTCACCCACCCTGTCCGGCGAGAACTCAACACTGATCCAATTCCGTGATGTCGAAGCATTCTCAGCCACAGAAGCGGTGATCCTTTCCATCGGCGAAGGCAACGCAAGCAGAATTTACCGCACCGCGGATGCCGGCCTTACCTGGGCCAGAACATTCGTGAACAACGACCCCAGCGCGTTTTACGATTGCATGGCGTTCGAGAATGCGAAGCACGGTCTTGCAATGAGCGATCCCGTGCAGGGCAAGTTCAGGCTCCTTGAGACCTGGGATGCTGGCGCGACGTGGGCCCTCGTATCCGACAAGGGCATGCCTGCCGCACTCACAGGCGAGGCTGGGTTTGCGGCGAGTGGGACGTGTATTGAGGCTGCTGCGGGGCGGTGGTACATTGCCTCTGGCGGTGCGGACCCTGGTCGTGTTTTCCGGAGCCATGATGGGAGGCATTGGAAAGTCGCTAATAGCTCTGTTCCTGGGAGCGCTGCAGCAGGCGTCTTCTCTGTGAGGTTTAGGGACCAGAAGAATGGGATTGCTGTTGGTGGCGACTATGAGAAGCCGACTGGTAACACCGATAATGCAGTGTGGTCGAAGGATGGGGGCAAGACATGGCTCAAGGCAAAGACATTCCCTGGTGGCTATAGATCGGGTGTTTCGTGGGTCCCAGGACGCGGGCAAGTGGCCGTCGCCGTTGGAACATCGGGATCGGATATCACCTATGATGGTGGAAGGAATTGGCATGCTATTGGGAATGGGACGTTCGATGCCGTGGAGTGCGTTAGTAAAGGTGTATGCTGGGCTTCAGGATCGGGTGGCCGTGTTGCGCGGCTGGAGCTTTGATCTCGTGTAGCATGATATCATTCCATTACGAATCTTATGTCTACTGCACACCTCAAGCTTGCTGAAGGTTCACATGAGAAGTTGACCAATGGATGGTCCAGGATAACCAGGCCCATGTCGAGTCCTGAAAGGGTTTCTCGACCTTGGCGACGTTGGACCTGGGTCGGAAGGGCGTTGCAAAGGCTTCGATTGAATATACAGTTTGGTGGCGGTTACATGATAGCCGCTCGGCAGCGAGATCTCCTGAGTAGCTACGACATAATATTCCGACGTGTCCTTCCGCAAAGTGGAGAATCTGTACAGATTCGCATCTGTACCCTCAGTTCTGAACAGGAGAAACCTGTCGTAGAAGGTACACTTGTGTGACGAAAAGCTCATACGATAATGTATTTCGTCAGTCCATAATCGCTAAAATCCGACCATTTCGCATCAGGCCCTGCAACGTTCAGAAAGCCATGGATCCACGTTTGGTGTATTACGAAGGCGATATTGAGCAATGTATACGCCGGGCTGCCATCGAGTCCTCCTTGGACAGACCGCAGCACGAATGGATGTTCAAATGCGAAGAGACTGACAAGCTCATCGCCGACACGAGCGCTATCGTTGGATTCCGAACAATAGCAGGCGCCCAGTTGACCCTGATCTGTGACAAAGAAAACTTGGTCGTTGGTTGTAATGGAAAATATCACAAGTATACGAGAAGACGTTTCCCAGTTAGGGTCTGTTTCTGGGACTCTTTCGAAATCATCAAGGTCCAGCAGCCATTTCAATACTGCAGGCGTCTAGATTTCCATACTGTCGAGTCTACCTTTCGCGATAAATCTGAAGAATTCTCCGACTGATACTCCCCGTGGCTCTAGGTGAGTCCAGTAGAATTGCTTGAAGATTCTATGGAGTTTTGTGTAGCTGCACCTCGTGGGAGGATCATTCGTCATATCAAGGATCACGACAATGGTACCCAAAGGCGAGCCGTGGGTGTGAAGCCGCGTGAAAGTGTATGAAATGGCCACATGGCTGGTGAACCGACCGCAGCAACTTTTTTGGCTACTATAAGACGAATGAGCGTTTGTGAGGCGGAATGACTCTTGTGTATGATGATCCGTCCAATGAGAAATGCAGTCCAGATCGACAGCCCATGAGGGAAGATTATGAACGACAGGTGCAGGTGGGCGGCCGTATCCGGAGCCGGGACCGAAGCGCAATGGTAGTTGGAGATAAGGGTTGGATCTCTGCAGCATGCAAAATGTCGCTTGAGAGTATACTTGTGCAGTTGTTTTCGCGTAGTCGGCGACTATGACGTGACTGTTAGGCTCCCACGTACAAATACCTAGGAGCCCAAACACTCGGTCTCTTGGATCAATTGCCGAAGCATGCAGAGTGAATTGAATATTACTCAGAAGATCTGCCCCTCCAGTCCTACCATAAAGATCCCTAACCTGCCGCAGACGACCTGCTCGTACAGGGTGTTCGTTGTATCTGAGGGTCCCTGGCCACGAATCTACGTTGTAACCATCTCGGGCTCGGTCCCATAGGCTATCGAGATATGAACGCAGGACTTCCCATGGTATTCGTTTTGAGCCGATGTAGAATACTGGATCCTGGCGAGCAAGTGTGAATTCCTGGAGGATCCATATCCGTCCAAACCAAGGCTGATAACATATCCAAGCGAACAATTTTGCGAGCCTCTTCCTGTCCTCGCTCCAGCAACTGAATGACCGTGGCCGGCGGAAATCCCAAAGAATGGACTTCATCTCAAGAATGCACTCATTCTCGGGACACCTCGGGCCTAGCCAGATGAGTACCTCTCTTGCTAAGGAATAGATTTTCGCCATGAGGGCGACCTGATGATTCCTCTCGTCGTTATCTTCTTGATTGATGCTCAGGGCGTCGATCCAGATCCACATCCCATCAGTAACGCTGGCGCGAACATGGCGTACGGCGTCGTCAAGACTTGCGCCGACGCTGACTTTCTTGCCGTCCATGAACGCTTCTTTTGGCGCACTGTCATCGCCCCAAACATACGATAGCGCATTATACGAGAAGTCGACCTCATCAAGCTCACAGATCTCAGAGTAAAACTCTAGATCATCATCGAAATTGCCGGGCATGATGTAGAGGAGACATATTTGTTCCGCCTCAAGAGGTTTGTACGACTCTTCTCCCAGCAATTGTTTGCGACGTGACATGTAAGCGAAGATCTGCAGGCGAAGAGCTCGGTGGGAGATCCGCCATGTCGATAACGCAGAAGTCGACTTCGGGATGGGAGCTTTTGACGGGAGCGTGGAGGCCATTTTTTTCGGATCAATTTGACTAGGGAACAACCCGTCGCGTTAGACTCGCGGTAAGTGCAAAAGAGTAGAACTAGGAGGGCTAAAGGCACATGCATTACATCTAATACTGTCAGCAGACACAGCCCACCACCGGTTCAAATGTCTGCCTCGCATGCAGCTTGAGTGACATTATTGTCCAATCACCGCTAGCCACACCCTTGTGGCGCACATCATGTAGAACTGAGCCACAATCCTTCATCAGAGGCAACACAGACTTGAGTTGTGGAGATAGCAATGCCGAAAATGGCGACAAAGTGGAGTACGGTGTCACGAAGGGGTGCTGCCTACTTCGTACATGGATATAGGCGATGACTGATCGGGACGGTAAATCATAGAGCCGCTACTGCCCACCGAGGTAAGATAGCTCCTTCCAACTGATGGCACAACGCCTTGTTAGCTCGAATGAGAAACTTGTTACTTTTTAGAAAGTTCAACGATCAGAAAGTAGCCATCTTGAAGGACTGAGAAGATGCGTAGTCAGTGTAAGTAGCTTTTGATCTGTTGAGACTGCTTTGATTAAATTCAGTTTTCAAATGGGATATAAACTCCTGCAATTTGACAAATACCTTATCAGAACTAGCAGGGCGCGTTGACGGAAGATCTCATGTATGATTCAGGCAAAAAGGCACCCCGAAGAGTTCGCAGCCAATTCGCTTACATATGCATCTATTTCTACTCAATTGAAACGCTTGCTTGGTTACTTAACACCGACTCCCCATCGACTCAACACAACAAAACACCTCCCGGCAAGGCCCACTCACCTCCCCAACCTTTCCTCCCATCGCCTTGCCAGCTCGCCTACACTCCCAGTCGTCTCTCTCCTTCGTCTCCCCAAACCATACAACCTCCCATTTTCCAGATCCTACCTGAACTCGCGATCCACCTCCTCAAATCTCTCCAGAAAGCTCTGGAACGCAAAAACGCCCAGACCAGGATCTTTCGCTCCGGTTGTCGCGCGGATGGAATGCATGCTAAGCTGTGGGATACCGCAGTCAATAGCACGAACACCCGTTGCGGCAGAAAGCATGGGCCCGACAGTTCCGCCACTGCGACTGTCATTGCGAATCTGGAAGACCTGGAGTTTGGGGTCTTGGGCGCGCGTGCCGATGTCGGCGTCGACACAGCGCTGGAGGATGGCGGTGCTGACAGCGTCGGTGGTCATGTGTGCGTTGGAGTCTGCGGACACGGCGGGGCCGACATTGAGCTGCGGAGAGTGGTTTTCCAAGTACGCATTGAGGAAGTTGGGATTGACGGCGTGAATGACATCGCTGGAGACGAGGAAAGAGTTTGCGTAGGTGCGAGCGAGGGTGGATTGGATCTTCGTCTCGGTGAAGGATTCGACGATGCGCTCCATAACGATGGGAAGGAAGTTACCTCGGGCACCTTGGCGGAGAAGAGAGCCGACTTCTTCGTCGTCGAACAGGGCGACGGTGCGGATCTGGGAGGCGTATTTAAGGGATGCATCGGAATTGAGCAGCGCCTGGATCGCAGCCCAGGAGCACAGCTTGTCGTCGATACGGCCGGCAAAGATGAATTCGCGGTCGAGACCGCCGGTTGTGGCGGGCTGGACATCAAACAGCTCGAGCTCCCAGTTGACGATGGTGGTATGGTCTGTGATGCCTAGCTCAGATGAAATAGCCTTGACAAGTCTCTGGGGCTGTGTGGCTGTGAAGACCCCTTCGCCTCCAAGGGTGGAGGCCTTCCATTCGGCTTCGCTGTCTGTTGCTGATGTCGACTGGCTATCATTGTTGTCGAGGCCGATGATTGGGACCATCTGAGTCTCCTTGTTGAATGGGCCGTTCGCAGCGGCACCAAAGTGCGGCGCAAGTGTCGGGATCTTCGCGATAGGCCAGTCGAGCTTGACCAGTTTCGTAACAATCTTGCCGTGCTCCTTGACAAGCACGCGTCCGCCGATACCGAGATCACGGTCCCACCAGGTGTCGCTAAGGGCGCCTGCATAAGGCGCGACGCCCAGCTGGACGTAGCCAGCCTTGGTGCGCAGCTTGGGAATCGGCTTGAGCTTCGCGGTCAGGGCGTCGATGTGGCCTGCGACAATGGCGGAGCCGTTGCCCGGCGCATAGTTGCCTCCGACAGCGAAGGCAATGAGTGAGGTGCCGTTGCGGTCAAGGTAGTACTTGCCGCCACGCTTGAGCTCCCACGAGTCGCGCTCTGACAGCTTCTCGTATCCGGCCTTCTCAAGATCCTTCGCAACAGCGTCGACAGCATGAAAGACGGTAGGGTTGGCGGTCATGAAATCAGTGAAGGGCTTTGTGTACTTCTCAGGGCCCTCCTTCTCTCGTCTTGCAGGCGCTGGAGGCAGCTGGGAGGGCAGCCATGGGTGAGAGGATGACGGCTTCGATGCGACCTTTGCGGCTGCCAGACGGTACTCGCCGTCTCTGAACTCAAGAATGGGTGCAGGAGTCGGTATCTCTTCGAGGATCTTGGGCGGCACTGGTGGCGGGCTCTGCTTCTGCCTGATGGGCTGAGCGTCCTCCGCTCCCACGTCTGAAGGTCCGGCATAGCTGTGTCGAGATCTGTATGGCCTGAACGGCGGCTGCGTCTCCCAGTCGACCAGCGAGCGGCGAGGCAGCGATCCAGCTGTCGTCTGCGAGCGTGAGAGCGTCGAGTGCGAATGGCGCAGCTGCTGGGGCGGCGACGGGTCTGCGTACAGGTCGGCGTTTGATGCGGCCTTGCGCAGAGAAGGGTGGTTACGCGTCATGGTTGGAGTATTGTTGAATGTTGAAGAATACGGTGTTGTGGAAGTCAAGACCTCGAGGCGCGAGGCTGTTGTTATCGACTTGCGGCGAAGCACGTCAGCTGCAGGGGCGGAGCTGTCTCGATCTGGGGAAGGCCCACCAGCCGCGCTTGCCTTGCATGTGAGCCGCATGCACAGCACAGCGCATTAACTAACTACCAGGTCCGAGAAGAGAACCGACACAATGCAAAGTAGGGATAATAATGGAAAGACTTGACTTACAGTCAATTTCGTTCAATAGATTATTCTTTATCATGGACATGCTTCTATCCAAGATCTGTGAAGGATTCGATCACTTTCCTATCTCAAATCCCTATACCTACGTGCGAAGTGTCTCGTGGAGGTGGCAAGGTGCCGTACATGATCACCTTCATCTTTGACACTGCAACTTCATTGGCCGCAGCTTGAGATCACAGGGATCACGGAGGCCGGAGTCAGAGGAATGACTTGGCAAGATAGAGCAACATTGCGATTGTACAGTCTGAGCCTAACTAGAATGCACCCAGTCGTGGTCGACTGAACAAGAGTGCCTCAAATCTGCAATCTGATAAAAACATTGAATGTATGTAGACCTCCGGAAACTCCACCCTGATGCCGCAGTATGTTCATAGCAATCGTAACAAGAAGCATTCAGTCGTGAGTCACATGGTATTCCCTCCTCCAAGTATTTCGTAGTCGGCCATCTGCCGCTACGACGGGTGCTGGCCGTTGGGCATGGCCGGCGGCGCCTGGTCATCCTCGTCTTCGTCTACGTCATGACTGTGATGGATTAGAAACTTTTCATACCAAAGACAGCGTGGCACTCACCTAAGCAAATCCTTGACGTTCTTCATCTCGTAGTGCTTCTTTCGCAGCTCCTCAAATTTGCGGTGCTTCTCCTTCTCTTCCTGAGTGGCGTTGGGGGGCAACTCGCCGTGATAGCCCTTATCCTCCTCAGGATCGACCAAGACACGCTTCTCGCTCTCCGGTGTCTGCGACTCGCGACGAGCCCGCAGCTCAGGCTCGCCCAGGTCAAACTCGGGGATGTCCTCGACCCTCTTGCTACGCTTGGGCTTTGCGTCCAGCTCATCAACATTCAGCTCCCTGGCGTCGAGCATCTCGATCTCCTCCTCATCTTCGGCGGGGTCGTACTGCTTGGCGTAGGGCGTCTTGGGCTCGTCGATCTTCATCGTGCTATCGCGGTTCTGCTCATTGAGGTACAGATTGGCCTCGTCCCATTTGAGTTGAGGGTTATTCTCTTCGAGGCCAGGGCTGGCGCCGGACTGGCGTCGCGAGGTGGAGCCGCGAGGGTTTGACGACGAGCGGCGGTGGCCGGGTCCGGCATTGTGGAGGGTGTTCTCGAGGACGATTTCCTTCTCTGACTTCTCGCGGCCAAGAGGAGGGCGCTCGTTGGTGGGGCTGACCGCGGGGGCAGGTTCGCCGGACGGAGAGCTTTGCGAGTTGGAGCGGTAGCTGGAGTTCTTGAGGATGCCTGGCAGCGTCAGCACAAGCAGTGCAAGGTGAGACTGTTCACTGACCCTTTGGTCGCTCGGGGTGCGACGAGGGCGAGTGCAGCGGCGAGTGAGCAGTCATGGTTGCGGTGGCAGTGGTGTGCGGTGGCTGGGTGTTTTGGTCGCAGTGTTTTGATCGCACGTGAATGTCTTCACGTCGCAAGGCGTGCGATGTGGGGTGATGCGCGCGGGATGAGCTGGCTGGCTGGCGTGAAGCGCGATGTGCTGGCGAGTGGACAGTGCGAAAGGCGGTCGGTGTTGTGTAGGAGGACGAGGATCTGTACTCGAAGCGCAATTGAAGCTCCACTGGTGGGGTAGGGTTAATAGCGTGGCCGGGTCACCTATGAAAGATGACGTCGCTGAGCACTACCGCATGCACGACACTTGACGTGCAGCGCGTTAAGCTGCTTCTTATGAGCAGCCCCCCGCATTCTGCCGTGTATGACTGCGCCGCCTTGCTCTGATCACATGTAGCTGCCTCGTAGGCGGCGACGACTACGAGAAGCGATAGCTGCTCTCCAGGCCAATGAGCAGACGTGCAGCGGCTGAGGCAACTGCAGGTGCACGCTTCGGGCATCATGTCTTGGATCCTGGGTGCGGTATTGGGCTGCACAGTGGGTGCGGGATATTCTAGCATTCTCCGATCCAAACTCGATGTTATGAGTGTGGGCAGTTGCCAGGGAAATATCCGTCGCCATCCATCACGCTGCCATGTGCTGGTGTCTTGCACACGCTTCACGCGGTATGACCATTGCATGCACACAATTGCTTTTACGAAGACACATGGAGTAATAGAGCACTAGACTCAGTCCATCACGATCGACTGTGGGCTTTCTGATGCGTCAGCAACAGTGCTGCACTTTGAGAGTACAGCATTCTAATGCATAAACGTCAAGCAGGCCTCGCGCCAATAGTTACAGGCAGGCTTTGCGCTTCATTAGCACATGTCGCAGTTCACAGCAGATGTTTTCAGAGTGGACAAGGAATCTTCCTCAGATTATGCCTTGGATCTTCAAGCTCGACCAAGAGCTTGCGCACACGCAATGATGCTCTGGCTGAGACTCAGACTACCAGAAGTGGTCTGTAGACCTTCATCGTAGGATTCACAGTAGGGCGAAAAGCCAGAGCTGAACATACATCAGATTTCAAGCGCAGTACTACTGCGTAGCTTGCTGCCTCAAACGCATAGGCGTGTGACAAAGAATGTCCCTGCTTGTAGGTCATCACCGCATCATGGAAGCCACAAAGGCGGCCCTCGTGATGATGGTTTTAAAAGAGGAATGGCTCGATCTGGGCCAGCTTCGGAGGCGGCAGCTGAGTTGGAAGATTCGAGCTGTCGCAGATTTGAGTAGAAGGCCGTGTAGAAAAGACGGTGCGGCCAACGATCGCGAGAAATTTGTAGTCGCAGCGGCGCACGGACGTTCCTTCCGCTGCTGGCTGGCAACCGCGGAAGGAGCGCGAGCCACTACGCTGAGCAAAGGCCATTCTTCTCACACGTTTTCTTGAACACAGCAATTATCATCGCATCGCCCTGCACCAGACGCCCCGCCACCGCTCACACCCCAAAGCCCCTGCATTCTCCAGAGACCCGTGTTGTCGAATATACTGCCACCATATACGCTGTACACTTACAAGCTCCATCGCCCACGCACGCACGCACGCAGATCCCCGCACACCACCGACGCACATCTCGACCTCGATAGCTCTGAATCTGCCGTGCTGCTTGTTCGCTCATTTGTTCCACCGAGCTCCAGACAGAGTGCCCCACGCCGCCCGTAGCCCCTAGCCCTTTCCTGTGACATTGTACCAATGGATAACAGAGAGAACCTCTGGACGCGCCGCTCCAAGTACGTCTGCCCTTGAGTCCCCGCGCGTCCGCCGTCGCTCCACTAACGCGGCCCTGCAGCACCAGCAAGCTCTCTCTGTCCACCTCGCAGTCCGACAACCAGAACGACCACCCTCCTGCACGCACATTCTCGGCCACTGCGAAAGGCTTCGGCGCCACGTCGTCGCACGGTGGCCGCAATCCTTTCAACACCATCTCGCCATTGACGCCTGGCGCCCTGGCCTCGCCCACGACCGGCGGCTCCTCTGCATTTGGGCTGGGTTCGGGCGCCTTTGCGTCCTTTGGGTCTGCCAATAAGACTCCGAAGACGCCTGGCACCGCCTTCGACTTCAAGACAGCCGCAGCACCCGCAACAGTACCCACAACGCCGGCAGAGAAGAAGCCGCTGGCCAAGATGGTGCAGAGCGTGCGGAAAGAGCCCACACCTGCGCCCCCAGAGAACAACATGCCCTCAGAACCGCTCGACCCCAACTCGCCGTGGCCGCTGAAGTATTCGTGGGTGGTCTGGTTCCGTCCACCCACGCCCAAGAACAATGACTATGAAAAGTCTATGAAGCCCCTGTGCAGGATGAGCACTGCCCAGGACTTCTGGAAGGTCTTCGTGCACCTCAAGCGACCCTCGTCGCTACCCACCGTCTCAGATTACCACGTTTTCAAGGAAGGCATCCGGCCTGTATGGGAAGACGAGGAAAACAAGCGCGGCGGCAAGTGGATCATGCGCCTGAAAAAGGGTGTTGCGGATCGCTACTGGGAAGAGCTCCTCATGGCCTGCATTGGCGATCAGTTCAATGAGGCGGGGGAGGAGGTCTGCGGCTTTGTTCTGAGTGTCAGAAGCGGAGAGGATGTCTTCAGCATCTGGACGAAGAACGACGGTGGCCGCAACATCAAGATCAGGTAGGTTTCTGACTGTGAATCTTGCGACAATTTGACATGCACTGACACACACAGGGAAACTGTCAAGCGTGTTCTTGGCCTTCCCGAGGGTACCCAGATCATCTGGCGCAGCCACGATGACAGCATTGCGCAACGCACTGCCATTGACCAGGCGCGCCAGGAGAAAAACCATCTCAACCACGAGAAGCGTCGAGTAACATCGTCGGACGAGACTCCGCGGGAGAAATCCACGGCCGGGTCGTAATCTGTGCTTCGAGCGTGGTCGTCTTGCCATGGCTAACTATGCCAGTTCGCCACAGGTTCCACTTCATGCCCTTCGTCATTTCGGTTGCAGCAATGGTCATGTTGCAAGTACGAAATCGTGATCGGCGCGTGACTGCTAGACATTGCACGGAGCTCTGTCGCGACATTCACTTCGATTTATCAAACGCGTGCAGCCGCGCCACTACTGCTCTAGTGATGCAAGACTTTCTTAGAGCTCTGTACCTCCACGAGGAGGCTGCAGCATGCTCAGGTGTGTCTGACATTGTCCAACGCATGTGTGGGAACTGTCACACAACTCCAGCTCTTCCGCGACAACCATTCAGGTCAAGCCTGGCGTTGTTTGCTTGTACAACTTTGCGCCAGATCTTCAAGCGCGGTGGACGACGGCTAGCATAGCAGCCGTAAGACGACCTCGTAGCTCATTTTTCGACCGCCGCCACACTTTTGGATTTGTTTTGAACGCGATTTACACACATATTAAGGCGAATAGCACGGCGTATTGAGCCTGGATGGGCTTTGTGGTGTATACAGCGGGTGGCATTACTCTTTCTCTTCTCACTTCTGCATACTGTATTCTACATAGCTGTTGTTGAGCACACAGACAGCGACCGGTGTGCATGCGACAAGGCTTGGATGCCACACAGATTTAGAACCTACGAAGGCCTGGATAGCTGCCACGACAATGAACCATCATGAGCATTACATGAGCTGCTGTGCGCCCTTGCGTGACCTTGGTAATTCGAGTGAGGTTGAAGATGGTCGCTCTCTAGCGTGCATGTTAAGCCCTGTTAACTCCGCTGCGATATTGAGATGGACCTCTGACGTTCGCTTGCGCGCGCTGAACAAACGGTGCCTCACCTCACTTCACCTCGACTCTGACTCGAGCGCACGCCTGCGAGTCTACGAACCGCACCTCAGCGTGTGCGTACTCTGCGCTTACTTCCAGCGTCTGCAGGCAGTGGACTGGGACGATGCAGTGCACCTGCAAAGCGCGGCACGATACTCATGGACAAAGTATTCGGCAGCCTTAAAAGCATCCTGGGCTTTGACGGTGCTGAAGGGAGAGAGAACCACGTAGGCCGCCCAACGCATGCTTCACACAGCGCGCAGACAACCTTTCACCTGCGCGCGCCGCCTCGTAGCTTTTACTTCGACACCGCTGACACCATGTCCCCAAAGTCGTCGAACGATGCAGCTACAGAGCTTCCCCCAAATCCATGGGCGCCCGCGCCAGGCCCAACTTCACAATCGCGCGACGTATCGATAGATTTGACGGGGCCTGGGAGCCCTACCGGACCTTACGAGGGCGATCTGCTCCCACGTACGGACGTGCGGCTGGCCCCGCGCTCACACGACACTGCAAGACGGTCAGTCAATGAGCGCACCCACCAGCGGCGCACTGCAAAAGCTGGCCTGGGCAAGAGCTGGGACTGATACATAACCAGGAAGCTGTCAGACGCCGTACCTGTACCCAACCCTGCAAGAGGATACGCCGGTCCTTCTCGAAACATGGCCAAGGTACGTGTTGAAGGATGCATTGTTTGGGATACTAGCTGACAGGAGACAGCCTGGCGCTGGGAGCGCTTTCAAGCCTACAAACACCCTCGATGTTATGGCTGGTCAAATTAATCCTAGCTATGGCCGTACGAGTAAAACAACATATGGCAAGCGCGACCGTCCCCCGACGGCTATCAGTCAACAGCGCCATGGTGGACAGCAAGCGTTCCTTGAAAAGAACCCTCAATACAGGCCTACTTCTCCAGCCAAGCGCAGAAAAATGGGAGGTAACTACAAGAAAACGATTCCCACAGTCGAACTTGTGGACAGCGACGATGAACACGGTCCAGGTGGTGGTCCTCGAGCTGAGCAAGTGCCCACATCACGAGCTCGGTCAGCGATAGCTTCACGAAGTCCACAGGGCAGTACTGCTAGCAAACATTCGGGCACAGCAGGGACTCCAGCATCTCAGCCCACAAGTGAGTTCAGAAATACCGACCAATTGATGAATCCGAGGCGCCCAAGATCCAGACGATCCCGTGTAGACCTAAAACTGGACGATCAAAGCGAAATTCTCTTCGATGATTCTACCGTGCCTGCGGGAAGTCCTCCTCACGGGATCTTGAACATGGTTTCAAGCAACAATAGCCAGGAGCACCAGGGGACTGCGGAAACACCCAAGCGCAGTGTACACCGCTCGCCGCCCAAAGCTGGTCGACTACGACAATCAGCCGATGGGCAGACATCCAAGCATTTTCCACCAAGTCAGATGCGTATCAATGAGTCGACTGCAGAGGAGAACGACCGAATGGCGAGGCAGACCGCTGTCAAGTCTCGTGCTGATGCGAGCCTGAGCACCTCAAAACCAGCGATCAGTGATCGGTCACGCGATACTGATCATTTTGAGGGTAGCGAAGATGAACTTGCGAAACCAAACACGTCAAAGATGAGAGACAAACGTTTGCCGAAGGAGCATAAGCAGTCAAAGATAAGCACTGCCTGGCAAAATGCACAACCGGGCGATTACCTCCTGAATTCTTTTCGCACATACGATTCCGGCCATCAGAAGTCGTTGCTACGGCCAACAGATAATCCCGCAATGTTTCGTGTCATGATCAGAGACATCAACGACAACCAGCAAACTCGCCACATGCTCAATCTCAAGAGCGTAAATAGAGCGCTGACTGATGATGAATGTCGTATACGGCTTACAGGGCCACTCAAGTCTGACGGTAGTAGGTACTGGTTCGATCTCGCGTTCGAAGATGCTGCCGCCTTCCGACACTTTCGGGACGAGTACGCGTTTCCAGCATGCAGTAGCCAAGATCAGGTTCTCAAGAGCCCGTAAGTCATTTTCCACTTGTGTTTCGCCTCTTTGAGCTAATATGATTACAGAGGCCACATGCAGAACATGTTCAATGTACCTCTGGTTAAAAACAACAAGATCGGAAAGGACACGGCGGTGGCCGAGACATTGGTCTCCTCTCATAAAGATAACGAACAGCAGGCATTGCCAAAAACTCCGCTTATAAAATCCCTAATCGCCAAGACAGCTACCAAGACTAATGAGGCTGCGTCAAAACCAAATGGTCTCAGTAAGCCTAGCCAGTCTCTTCAATCTCCCCTGCGCCCGGTTCGGTCGACGCGAACAAGAGTTCTTGCTAGTGACGTAGAAACCCACGAGAACGAGAGAGAGGTCTTCAAGTTCTCTCAACAGCCTGGATTCGAGAAGCCGTGGCCAAGGTAAGCTGATCATGGCTGAGGGTATAGTCCCATCTGACTCGAAACAGTCAATTAAATTACGGAATTGATGAAGGTTTTCTCAAGCGGCGGAAATGTACCGTCAACTATGACGATCTTCCCAAACTAGATGAAGAGGAGTTCCTCAACGACAGTCTGGTGAACTTCTACCTTCTGTAAGCCATGTCGTGCCTTGAATACAAACATATACTGATAGGTATTAGGTACCTTTACAATGAGCTCAAAGTGCCGATGGACCGTGTATACTTTTTCAACACGTACTTCTTCGAGACGCTTACCAGGAATACGAAAGGACGCGGGGCCATCAACTATGACGCCGTTAAGAGTTGGACTCGACGTGACGATGTGTTCAGCTATGATCACATCGTCGTCCCCATCAATGAGAAGTACGTCCATACATCGCAGCCGATAAAGCTTACTAACGTAATTAGCTTTCATTGGTACTTAGCAATCATCTGCAATGTTAGCAATATTGCAAGAAGGCTTGCTGTTGAAGGTTCTGCGAATCAATCGCTGAACTTAGATCAGATGACGGCCGAGTCTCCGATCCCAAAACCTGCAACAGAGGAGTCAAACGATGTTCCTGATGCTAAGACCGAGAACGAGACCGATGATGCAGTTCAAGTGCTGGAAACGCCTATCGACCCAGGCGCCGAGCCGGAAGAGGAGAACCTTTTCGAAGAGGAGAGGAGACTCAGCCTTGTTGATCCAGAGAAAACTAATAGCGAGGACCAGCCACTGCCAAATGTGCCGGAGTATTACGATGAGCCAACACCACAAGCTGTCACTGTAACCGCAGCAGTTCCGACGGCTCAATCAGGCGACGACTCGATCCAGCTGACTCCACTTCAGTCCAAGCAGCAAGCGAAGGGGAAAAACAAGCAGAAGCCAGCCGCTCCCAAGAGGGATCCAGAGAACCCCACAATCATGGTCCTCGACTCACTCGGAGGAGCCCACAGCAATGCAACAAAGGCTCTACGCGAGTGGCTAAGAGCTGAAGGTTTAGACAAACGCAGCATGGATGCTGAACTTGACAACAAGGCTGTCTACGCAAAGCCCCAACATGTTCCCATGCAGAGCAATTTTTCAGACTGCGGTCTATATGTTCTTGGATATGCAAAGAAATTCTTCGCTGACCCCGACGATTTCAAGAACAAGCTGTTAAAGGGGGAAATGTCCACCGAGACCGATTGGCCTGATATGGATGCGTCAAAGATGCGCACTGATATACGCGACCTCGTCATCAGTCTCTATAAAGCACAACAACATGCGCATAGGGAAGCTTCCAAAGCTAGGAAAGCGCTGAAAGCCAAGAGCACTCCTACCCCGCCTTCCGAGCCAGAGCCAAACACGACCAAACCCACCATGAAGCAGCCGTCTACCGTTGAGACTGGAGCCCAGAAAGTACCACAAACTGATCAGAAGTCGTCATCGATGACGACTTCCTCAACGCCAGGCTCGCCTGTAGCCCGTCGCCTGGCTACTCCGCTCGCGTCCAAAGTGCAAGTAGGGACCACTCCACCTCACGTTGTCATCGATGATCAAGAGGCGGCATCTGAGGCTGCTTCTTCGAAGTCTGCGACATCGAAGTTATCGCCCGTAAAGAGGACGCGCAGTATTGAAGTTCGGATTTCGACCTCACCAAAAATAGACACATCGACTTATGTTCGATATGATGGTGCGGCAGAGCCTTCCCTCCAACGCCCACAAAAGCACGTCGACCGGATGAGTCCCTCTAGAGTGCGCAGTACAGATACGACCAGTAGAAAGACCAAGCCTGCCAGTCCCGTGCAGTCCCATCGTCGCTCCGGCAGCAACAATGACCCCATATCGTTAGACGACTCTCAAGATCTCGACGCGCCCGTGCAGCGACAGCACCGCAATATTCATCCTGAAATTATCGAGCTCGACCGTTCGCAAGAACTTATCACCGCTCCATCGAAACAACCATCGCGCAGCCCACAAGCCCATCGTAACACCGATCGCCGAGCCACCGAACGCGAAGACTCGATCCAAGACGGCATGAGCCAAGACTGGCTCGAGAGCAGAGATCTCAAGAGAGCGATCAGAGCCTCGCTCAACGATGCTCCCCGCGGTCCCACAGCCGCCCTCGACGCCGCCCTGGTCGCAGACTCGCAGACCGCGGCTGAGGTGATAGAAGTACCAGAGACGCAGCCCATGGAGGTGGATCAAGATGATGCAGTGGTGCCCGAATCACCGGAGATGGACTGGGAGCCGGAGAGCTCGTGAAAAGAGAGGAAGAAAGGTTGTGATTGGCGATGCTAGTGGTGGGTTATATACATACATATATACGTGATAGGCAGCGGACATGATATAATGCGACATGGTACCAACACTCTCGCTGGTACGCGAAAGATGTAATATGTCTATTCACACAACATCTATCTACTTTGAACCCAGTCCCCTTCTATGCACACACCGACCATCTATATTTCCATCACTGTCATCCGCTGGAGTAAAAAACATACAGCGACAGCACCGTGCCGTCATCTACACAAGCAGTCTATCGCTCTCTATCTATCCATGCAAACCGCAAAAAAACATGATTCGACCCAGACTTGAACTGGAGACCTTCAGTGAACCAACAGTGTGAGTGTTAGACTGACGTGATAACCAACTACACCATCGAACCCGTGCATCAGCTTGTGATTGGCTGGTTTGATGAAAGTTCGGATGGGAAGAGGGCATATGTTCGAGGTGTGTTGTGTGCACAGGCGGTGCGGTGGATATAAGATCCGCGTTGTGGTGTGAGTACCTCCTGGTGGGTGCTGCAGGAGGTGGAGGCGGAGTTGAGTTTTTTTGGTGGTGGAGGTGGCCCCACATCGTGAGTTTTGTGGAGTGGACGGTGTCTGAGCTTTGAGCTGGGCTGATGATGGTGCTGGTGCCGCGAGTTTGACGAAGCGTTTATCGAGGACGGAGAAAAGCGAAGTTGGATGTCCTCGCTCCAGGTTCAAACAGCGCTGCCCAGAACCCTCTCCGCTTCCCGTCCGCCGCTCTCAAGCCGTCTTGTGATGTCGCCGTTGACGCCGCGGCCGCCCGTTGGATCCTGGAGTGCCTTGACGGCGTCGTCGACATCTGGATCCGGTAGTTAGCACTGTCCTTCGACATCAAACTGCACCCTCGTGCGGCCTGGACCCCCCAGTCCCGCCCCCAGAGCGACAACAAACACGACTCACCCTTGAACCCCTCATCGTCGACCTCCTCGCCAACCCACCTCCCCATCTTCTCCTTCACAAAGTGCTCGAAATCCCATTCGCTGGGATCGAGACGCTGCTCACCCGCAACCCAGATATATGTCTGGGCATCGACCTCCTCGCCTTCCTTCTCCCCAGCCCCACCTTCCTTTGTCAGGGCTCTCACTTTCACCCCTCTCCGTTTATACTCGTCCCCCTCAAACACATCCAGCCGCCAGATATCTCCGTCCGTCAGCCCTGTGACCAACGTCCCCCGGACACAGCTGTCTGTCGCGGAGGAGGGTGTGACGGCGGGGTAATCGGCGCCTTTGACGCGGCGCCGCACGTGGGCATGCAGGATCGCGGGCCGGATTGAGAGGAGCGAGGCGTGTGCGGGTGTGGGCGGCGTGGAGGAGCCCCAGATGACGCGGTGCAGGACGGGCGGGGCCATTAGGGTGCCGTAGAAGAAGGCTGTGTGGGACATTGTTGTTGGTGTGGGGGAATTGGTGTAGCGGGGGGTTTTGGGTTTCGGGTTGCGGTGTTGGTGGGTGTAGAGGGAGGTGAGGTCCATGGAATTGGTGAGGTGAGGGTTGTTGCTTGGCGAGCGGACCGAGGTAGGTACTGTGTTGGGCAGTGACAGGACGCCCTGAGGTGGAGATAAGGAGATAAGCTCAGCTTGTAACAAGGTTAAGCTCAGCGGAAGCTAACGCGTCCACCCTTGCTTGGATCGGATCGCAGATTAGATTGCTGAGATCCCGCACGCGCGGGACGGCGGTTTTTCTCCTTTTTTCCCCCCACGGCGTCGTCAACAAACAAGCAAGCACTTTTGCTCGCGTGCTCGTCCGTCCAGTATTGTAGTGCCGTCGCCGCGTTCATACGAGAAGAACAGCAGCCAGAGTCACCCGTGGCGCGTTCTTGACGACATCGCTCTTCCTCGAGGTATCCCGGCACTCCCGCGGCGAACCGCATCGACGTACAGCAGCAGAACACCTGCAGCCTTTCTGCCCTGCGCGACACCCGCGCCGCCATGTTCGGCCTCAATGCGATCGTCAAGAACATCGCGCCACTCTTCATCGCCACAAGTCCCATAACCAGCTATGCGGATCAGATCTACTCGATCCACAAGACGCGCAGCTCGGCGGGCTTCTCGCTCGACATACCGCTGATCATGCTGGTCGCCAGTATCCTGAAGTACGCATTTCCCCTCTCATTGACAGCGCAAAGCGGCCCATGCAGGCACTGACAATCCTTCCACCTTAGGATCTTCTACTGGTTTGGCGCGCACTTCAGCACCTCTCTCCTCGTCCAAGCCCTCCTGACCATCGGCGTACAAATCCTCCTCCTCCACGTCGCACTCACGCACCGCGTGCTCCCCTCCACAAGCACACCTTTCTCCTCCCTGGGCCCCGCTCCCCGCAAACGCCCCTACTCCTTCTGGCAATGGCGATCGACACGGCCCTACTGGACCTTCCTGACATACATGACCGCCGCCCTGCTAGTCCTGCATCTCCTCCTCTCCCCAACACGCCTCTTTATCCCCTACACCGACTTCCTCGGCGCCATCGCGCTCGCGGTCGAAGCCACACTCCCGCTCCCCCAGCTCCTGACTAATTACCAGCGGAGGGGATGTGCGGGCTTCAGGCCGAGTGTGATTGCGAATTGGGTTGTGGGTGATAGTTTCAAGATGTGGTTTTTCTTTGCGAGTGCGGAGGGTGAGGTGCCCTGGGCGTTCAAGGCGTGTGGTATCTTCCAGGCGACGTGTGATCTTGGGTTGGCGTTGCAGTATTTGGTTTGGGGTGATGGGCCGGCTGGGATTGCGAATCCGGGGCTGGGGAAGGAGTTGAGGAGCCCGCCGCCTGAGAGGGAGGGTTTTGAGATGGAGAAGCCTGTTGGGATTGGTGGGGTTGAAGCGTATGAGAGGCGGTGATGGGTTGGAGATGCTGGGAGGGGCTGTGGTGGTGATGATAATATGTGGGATACTTGGAGGTTTATGAAGTAATGGAACGAATGGGATGAATAGAATAGGAATTGCCAAATTATGAGTCCAGCTGGCTAAGTCACTGCGTTCGTATCTTTCCGCTACACGCCGGTTCCTCTGCCGTGCATCCGGCTCCCCTGGACATGGGGCAGGGATAGGCCACACAACGATGAAGTCTCTGAGCTTGAAGGTACAGTGACTTGCCAGCTCTAGCCCCATGCTTGATGGGATAAAGGAAGGATTGTTTTTTGCGGCGGACTTAATGCTGGCGTGGAGTAGATCTATCAGAAGAACGGCTTTTGTTGAAATATTTAACAATGTAAGTTGTCTTTCGATATACTAGTTTCTTGATCGTTGAATCTTGTGAAGCTACAGGACGCTCTACAATTCACATGCTAAGTTGACTTTTTATTAGGAAGTGTAGTCTCTAAAAGCAATGCAATTTAGGTTCCGGAATACCGTCGTGGAGACGAGGCTGAGGTAGTTGGAGTGCCCACGACGAACAGCGACGCTAGACGTCCCGTCAAACAACAATCTATCCAGTGCTACTTCAGATGAATGTCACATACGACCATAGGACGTTGAAAACAAGGCTTCCCGTTCGCTCAGCCCTATTTAAGCAACGTACCGGCGGATTAGTAGTTAGGTGGGTGACCACTAGCGAATACCCGCTGTTGTATGTTTTTTTTTGGGCACCTTGGTCATCGTCTCTAGCTGCACGGTCGAAGCAGTAGTATTGTTAGGGCAGGGATAAGTCGCTTCAGAACTCAATCCTTAGGCAGACGTATTTGTAGTGGCTATTGGGAGCGATACACTTTTTGCAATGCCTAACTGATCTGTAATTTATGTAGCCAATTAACGCAACGGAAATATGACCATGACAGGGCATGGTCTCGAGCTGAATATAGACTAGACGAGGGACCAGTGGCGACTCGACGGATACCTAATGACGAATATCCATCAACGTTGTTCTTGCCCCTCTGACCTACTACTTCCTATGAGATCTGCGTTATACAGCTTGACCACTGATGCGTTTCAAATTCATCACGTCCTCAGTCAAAAGCAACTGCATTGTGGTGAGATTGGGTGCATCGACAAGTCTCATGTTTTCCCCTCAAGCAGGTTCTGTAACTTGATCCGAATCCTGCTCCTTTCTCATGGGTGGGTACATGATGAAATAGGCGACAAGGAGTGCGAAGAGAATCACGACAACAGAAATAGGACCTTGTGCACAGAATCTCAGGTTTGTGCTTTTCGGTTTGATGGTTTTGGAACTTACCTGCAATCCTCCAGAGTTCCGCAGAGCTTGGGTTCTTTTCATCTCCGGTCAATTCCGACACATTTTGACCGAAGTACGATGTGAAAAACGAAAGTGGAAGCTGTGAGTAGTTGTCAGCGAGGGTTTCGAGGTAATGCATATCAATTGACTGACGAAAACGATAGTGACAATAGTGAATAGCATCACTGCCTTGCCTTGGGTCGTTGCAACTCGAGCCTCTGTGAGACTCGCAGCTTTCTGTTGCAAGTCAAGTAATTGATTGAGCTGCTGTAGTTTTAGCCATCAACTGCTTCAGGACCTAGCTTGCGATCTTTTTCTGGCTGAGCAACTCACTAGCTCATGTGTCCTCGTTGCGTCCCTCACCAGTCTCTCAAGGCTGGAGGTCTCAGAGTCAAGTCCCTGTAGAGCCTCATGCAAACAGTGTCCTGCAAATCCTCCAACAGCTCGGACACTGATAGGGGCGTTATAGTCGTTGGTGACATGTAGAGACCCAATCTCTGCATCGTCAAGGTGCACTCGCTGTTCTGAATAACCAGAGGTGGTAACATGTACACCGCCGTGGACCCGAGCATTACCCATGTGAATGCGACTTTCGCCTGTATCATCTTGTCTCACAGCTGGTTTAACTCGAGTGAGCTTTTGCTTCAGCAAACTAAGTACACGAGTTTGTGTCTCCAACAACAGCAAAAGCATGTTCAGCTCATCAAGAATATCTGCGACCTCGAGTGTCAAGTTGAGCTCCTCAATTCCCTCATGATCAAGATGATCTCTTTTAGAAGAGGATTGTTTACGCCCAAACTCCTCAAGCTTCTCCGTGTGGGTAGCAGCCTATTGAAAAGTTCAGTCAATTCACCAGACACGTAGCTAAGATGTATACCCACCTTGATGTTAATTGCCCATCTATAGATAGCGACAATATCCGCGAAAGCTTTGTTTTGTTCAGTGAAAACATTCGTCACCGAACGCATGACCAGCAAAGTAGTCAAATCAAGCGAGTCCGCACACTGTTCAAGTTCGCTGGGTAGGATCGATTCCATGAAGTCTTCGAACCTTGGCGAATTGAAGTGTGTGACACGTGGCGAGCATGAGACCACAGTATCTGTGACTACATTAGCTTCTCCTTCTGTGACACCTCAAATGGTTCTATCTTGCTCGATCCCGAGCTTCTCAGGGCATAACCGTCATCGTTTAGCAGATAAATGAAGCAATACTTACTCTCGTTAATGATCCATAACCATAGTTGGTCCACCATGATGACATAGCTACTGTCAACTGCCGTCTCCCTTCCTTTCTCGTCAGGCTCTGGGTCCGACCCAGTCCATTTGGAAACTGTCTGACCGGCATCACGGAACTTTGTGTTCCGCAGCCCAGAATAGAAAAATTGATCTAGAGTTCTCCTTGGATGCCGCGAAGGAGATTCGTTTCGATTCCTTGTGCCTGAGTTGGGAACATTAGAGAAAGTATCCCAGTTTAGGTACGGCAGCTGTGAGCTTTGCATTAGCAAAAGTTCGTAGCAGAGATCTCGTTATGCGAGTCGCCCGCTGAAGAGGTCCTTACGTAGAGTGAGCAAGACAGAGGCGATTGTGTTGCTGTCCCTTGTCCTGGCTCTACCGGATCATGTAGCTGTAACGACGGTTCCATGAATAGAGCATGTTCAGGTATGCTTTCCGTTCGAATGCAGGAAGGAGGGCGAACACCGTCTCTGAATTTTGATTGCAGAGCTTCTGCGGCGTGATCATCCACCAGATACCTGACCCATCGCTAGTACCCAGGGCGATTCAGTCACTGCGCGCATTCGAAAGCCACTATATACCTACCGTGACTTCCTTCGTATCGTTTACGGGTATATGAATCCAACGAATGCGTGAATTGGATGGCCGTTGTGTTCCTGCTGTAGGCGACGCGTTCAAGTCGAGTTCCACAACTGGTAGCTGCGTTTTGGAAGTGGCAAAATCGCGGATCTGGACCTTGCCTGCACTTATGGGAATGTGAGCCATCAATGAATGAAGATGTTCGCGTATTTGCATTCGCTTGGACAGACCAACCATTTTCTAGCATCTCCTGAGATCGACATTCTTTTGTGGAAAGGCGAGGTTGGGAAGCCGTAGACACAACCGGGCAAAAAGCTGAATTTACATTATAGCCACATCGATGTTTTCTCCTACTGCGCATTGACGAGGTGAGGACTCGGCTGGAAAATTTAGCGCTGTTGAAAGGACGCAGCCGCTGTGGCCGCATGTGCACGACCACTTCGACCCGGTAATCCAGCCGGTCGGTAACCCAGCCAAACCCCCTGGTCTTTTCGGCACACTGCAAATCTCTGAGCGCTTACTTTCATAGGCCCAAATTGTCTGTTTGATGTTTCACTAGGCGATAAATGCGGGTCGAATGCTCGTGCATGACCACGACGATGCGAGAGCTGCGCTGCCGCGCTGAACGCCTACTTGGTCAACATGCATATGCATGGCAGCCTCATGAGCACGTATTCTGCTTAGCGACCACAACGAGTCTCAGAGGATGAGCGACATGATAATGGCTGATCTTTCACCGTGGAGCCGTTCGCATCTTATTATCACAGTAAACAGAATCTCAAAGGCGACGATGATGGAGGGCCTGAAATGGGAAAAGCTACCTGCTCACCTGCTCATTGGGTAACGAACCAGCGGATCAGTGGTAGTCAAATCGGCGACCACTGGCGTGTATCTGCTGTTGTATATGATTTCAAGTAGTGGGCATCTGCTTGTAGGCAGTTTCTGGTATTATCCCTGTAGTGAAATTGATCGCGGTGTGGTAACCTTCAACGAGGAAGGTATGAAGGAGCTAATGCATTTTGATGCAAATGTTGTTGTGCTTTATAAGACTGGGAAGAGCAGAATCGAACCTTGGAGAAGAAACAGTATGGAAGGCGTATGAGACTGATGAGTCCACACTGCCTGCCTCGGAAACACTGCAGCGCTTCGATCTTGAGGAGGGTCTTTGTTGAACTGCTGGAAAAGGACCAGAGAAACAGTCATACGATTTGGCGACATTCTTCAGCAGTCTTTGTTACTGCCAGCTCATGTAGTTTGTCGTGTAGTGTTAGCGCGGAATGTGGATCCCAAATCCACTGAGATCCACCCGTCCCACATCGAATTTTGAGATTCCAAACTTGACGGTTGCACTTCATGGAAGACCGTAGATTGATTCGTGCTTCTCTTTTTTGTGTGCGGCTTCATAGTGATTCTAACTTTTCTGTCTTCCATCAAATCACGTGAAACCTCCTTCACAACACCGCATCGGTGGTTTAGTGGTAAAATTAGCCGTTGCCATCCTCTACAGGACAGTTTCGGCTAGCCCCGGGTTCGATTCCCGGCCGATGCAAGACCGATATTATTTTTTCGCCCCTTCGATGGTTTGCCTGGCGAGCTGGTTGACATTGGCTGTTGAGTGCAGATTGAGTGCTCGGCAACGATACCCTTTTGCTTAGGATGTATAATACATGCTGATGTATGTATTTCTGAGACGACTGCGATAATTTTTACGTCGATGATCATGCTGGACGCACGACCAGGTGTGATCCAATTGCTCTCTGAAAACAGTACATTGCCCTCTTCGATCAACTGCTGCGCAGATGACTAGTCACCATTCTCTTTGTTCTGTTTGCGCTTTCAATGATTGTCCCCGAAAACATACAGAACGCCACAAACGAAGAGAAAGCATGAATTCCAGTCCATATGACCCCTGCCTACGGCTTGTTCTGCTATAGAGGAGCCCGAGTCGAGACAATGCTGTTATACATGCGAGGCAAGGAAGCTGACTTTGACGATGACTTAAATTTGATATCAATTGTGTTGGAGACCTGAATACTCGGGCGAGCGCTCGGAAGATCCACGTCGCTGATAGTCCTGAATTTGGCCGGTCTCGAAGCAGTGAATACACTCAACCCATATACTGACGCATTCTGTTGAGCCGAACCTGAACGCGTAACTATAGTACGCACTTTTCGAAATGCACGCTCTAAGAGTGGCCTGAATGTCGGGAGGGAAGCGGCAATGATTCCGATGTGTAGTTAGGCAAAGTTCCAGAAGGAGTAAGAGTCACGTTGATCGAGCGGGCTGGCATTCAACTGCCTGATGATGCCTGCGACAGCAGCTAATGCGCCAAGAGACAGGACCATTACGAGTGAGAATCGCGTGAGAGTATCCTTCTGAATATGCCAAACAAGAGGGAGTGGGAGTATGGCCAGGAGGAAGTCTGTGATGATGTGGATTACTATAAAATTAGACGAGAAGCTCGACATGAATCGATGCACAGGAATACGAACCTCCATTCGTGAGACCTATTGCCATGAAAACCTCAGGACTGTAGCATTGCGCACTGCGTGATCCAAGTGGTGGTGGTCGGAGGGTGTAGTCCCATGCAGCCGCCACAGGGAAGCACCGCAAGATCTTGTGAGGTCAGTAGGGTCTACACTAATACAAAGCTTGTATGAGAGAGAAATTCTCACCAATGTCAGCTCGCAGGCGATAGTGAAAGCACCCTGAAAGATGAGAATGCCCCACAACCCTCTTGTTTGCCATTGTTGATGAACAAGCCGCAAAAGCAAGAGGCAAATGGACATCTTGACTAAAGAGAGGCCGAGAACAACTAGTATCTCGTGTAGCAGACGAGTCTCCAGTAGCTCACGATAGTTGACTTTGTCAGCTTCCAGTACGATGGGGTGTTTGCCCAATCCCAGTGAGATCTTGACCATATAGCACGC
This sequence comes from Curvularia kusanoi, assembly GCA_011058905.1. Lineage (NCBI taxonomy): Eukaryota > Fungi > Ascomycota > Dothideomycetes > Pleosporales > Pleosporaceae > Curvularia > Curvularia kusanoi. The sequence continues at coordinate 70,408 of SWKU01000015.1, read as the reverse complement.
GAAGCAACCTGCTGCCGCGATCTTTTAATGGCTTGTCAGAATTATGTTTTCACGCGCAAAATATCAGAGCCTCAACCCAGCGAGTCCCATGAAGTAGTCGTCTTTCCCTTGCGTATTGCCCCGAACGCGGATCGAGCAACGTATGATAACCACTGCTGTCGCTGGTGCCCACAAAGGGGCTACCTGAGCCTTCAGACTGCTGCCATTATCGTTACGTAGTTTTTCTGTAGATGGTTCTGGTTGAGAAGACGCCAGCATAGTTATTGGTAGGAAAAACGATAAAGAGACAAGCCACGGTAGTGCTTCTGCTACATATTGAGCTTGCGATATTTGTGGCACAGCACCAAGTAAATCTCAGAAGGTTACGTTGACTACGGTAGGAGGTCAAATATCCGTTGGGATTCACCAGCAGCCGTAATATGGTATGATATGAAATGAGGAACAGTGAGGGGCGACTCTGTGCCGCACACTGATATCCAGATATCTGGACAGGATTCAGCAGATGCAACCGAGATGCGCAGTATCCGGACTTGAATTTGACAGAGTATTGGTTTGTCAGAGTTCGGTCTCGCTGGCAACTATGCAGGAGATTCGCTGTGTTTTGCCGACTTTCCCATCACGCGACTGAATTGAATCTCCAGATGTCTCTGAAAAGCTCATGCTTCTCTGGCGCACTGTCAAGTTCGCACGAACCATCCAGTCTCGGAGAGAGAAGTACAATGTCGCTAATTTGCTGCGTAGCTATCTCAAGTGCTTCAAAGTTATAGGGACTGCATCAACTCGGGTCGAACTTTCAAACCATTTACGGCTTTTTGGCTGTCTTTCATAGTACCAAGTCTTTTTTCAGAGTTGGTAAGGCAATTTTGGGATGTCGTGACACATGCTCTGTCAAGATTAGAGAATATCGGTTACCCAGCTGCGCAATCCCTATGGTTGACAGTACCTTAAGCCGTACATGCATCGACTCTCCTTGATGGAATTCATTCTATGGGTCCTCATCTCGATGAAATTGCCTGTATTGGGGGCAAATTTCGGCCTAGAGCTCAAGCTGCAGGTAGAAATCCATCTATCTCATCCTACAAGAAATCTACGTGGCAGTGTGGCACAGTCGCTTGATGAGGCTGGGGCCCCCTAGGGGCCAATTCCTTCGAATCCGTCGGACCCACTTGGCGATAGAGAACTGTGTTGGGGCACGAGTGCTGAGTGGCTTGGCGTTTCGAATTGATCCCTCATGATCAGACCTGTCTCGACGATTCGTCTCTGTTGTAGACCTCACAGCTATAGCAAGGTATCTTTCAGTTCTTTCTTTGTGTGTGGCGTAATCCGAATAGCCCAGCAGAACGTGCTAGCTTCCATCACGTCGCTAAAAGCGACCTCATCCCGTCTTGTGGTCTTTATAGTCATCGACTTGCCTGTTTGGGTAACGAATGACTCGCAAGTAGCATCAAGGCTTGAACTACTACTAATCCCTTGCTTCTTGTAATTGACATGATGCCTATAAAGGTAGATAGTGCTCAACCAAAACTTTCAAGAGGCTACTAGTTTCTACTCTACATCATCTCTCACTAGCAACGTCACCTGCACTATGAAGCTCGAGAAAGTGTTGTCGCTTTTAATTATAATCACTACCCCTGTTGGTGCTGGCGCGTTGAAATTGCAAGAGCATGACGTACTGGCTGCAGAAGGAGTACTCAAGCTCGGTTTCCATCTAGCAGCAAACGGAATTGCCAGCCCCGGAACTTGTACGCTTGACAAACTGTCTGTTCGCAGAGAGTGGCAAGTTTCAATCTTGTAATTGTCGCATGTGTGACTCTAACGCTAATCTAGGGGTACCCTATCACTTAAAGAAAGAATAGCTTTTACCGACGCGGTTAATTGTCTCCACAAGCTGCCCGCAAAGACACCAAAATCCGTCGCACCCGGTGCGCAGAGTCGCTATGACGACCTTGTTGTCACACACATACAACAATCGGACTATATACACGGCACAGGCAACTTCTTGACATGGCATCGTTACTTCACATGGACCTTCGAGCAGATGTTGAGGGAGGAGTGCAACTACAGGGGCACCTTCCCTTACTACGACTGGGCCCACTATGCTAAGAATCCTAAGGGTGGACCGTTCTTTGATGGAAGTGCTGGCAGCATGTCAGGGGACGGTGAATACATTCCTGGTCGCAATTCGTCTTGCATGCCGTGGGACGGGATTGCTGGACCTTGATGGATGCATCTTGAGCCCGGAACCGGTGGCGGCTGTGTGAGTTCGGGTCCATTCAAAGAGTAAGTACTCACATGCACGCCTGGATTCTGAGCTGATTCATCGTCCAGCTTCAAAATCAACATGGGTCCTATCCAAACCATGTTACAAATTCCCGGAGGGCTTCCAAAGAACCCGAGAGCCGACGGTTTAGGTTACAATCCACGTTGTCTCCGTCGCGACATGTCGCAACAAGCTGCAAACGCCACGACTGACTATGAAGTCGTTTCGCTCATTCAAAATTACACGGATGTAGCTTCCTTTCAGCGGGAGTACCAAGGAGCATTTGCTGAGGGACGCATGGGTGTGCATACAGGAGGCCATTATACCATGGGAGGAGATGCCGGTTCCGACTTTTACAACTCTCCTGCCGATCCGGCATTCTTTCCCCATCACGGCATGGTTGACCGAGTGTGGTGGATCTGGCAGAATCAAGACCTCAAGAACCGACAATGGGCGGTCGGGGGTTCTGCTGGCGGTATCGGTGACACCAATGCAAAGAATGCCACTCTTGAGGATACTCTTACTATGGGCGAATACGTCGGGGTATCAAATATCACGATTAAAGCAGCACTAAGCACCATGGGTGGCCCATTCTGCTATACGTACGCTTAGCGCTGGACTTTCTACGGACTACTCTTGAAAGACCCTTAAAATGGATATTCCAGCATATGCGATACAACAGCCCATAGAATTGCGGACCCTCACGACATACTCTGGTTCCAACCAGAGCACCAAGTATATTTTACCAATTTCATTAAGAAATCTACTTCATATCTAGTTACTTCATCAAAGCACCCCCAGCAGTCCCCAATCATAAGCTCACAGCTATACATTATGCTATCTACTTCCACATCGACAGCACTGATTGTGATGATCAGTCAGTGTATCGACCTCTTCGAACGTTTTGCACGCACTGCAGCTACCGTGGAAGCGCGAATCTCTCCTTTGCCAGCACAACTACGTTACTTCTCTTCTGCGACAAAACCACATCATCTCCAGTTAGAGGGCGCCTTGCTTCTTGTTAGCTTCCCTCTACAGATGGTGCTATTCTTGCCATCACTTGATCGAGTTCTTCCGCGCTCGTTGCGCCGATACAACATGGGAAGTACGAGATCAGACTATCTCTGTGATATTATCCATGCGTTCATTGGAAACTGGTTGACAATAGTGTTTGTTCGTGAGTCTCGTTCAATCCTTACTCACTCTACTGACTATGACCGTAGTTCAGATTCATGACCAGCTTCTGATGCGACAAGTCAGGATTGTATCGTGTTTCATTACATTTCTACACATTACAAAGTAGCTACATTAAAGTCTTCTCTATCACAAAACGCAATCGTTCTATTCGCAAGCTGGCGCATTCTTTGCCACCTTCGTAACAACCTGCAAAACGGTGCTGGTACTCTTCACAACCACTGTTTTCGTGCCTGGAGGCGCAGTCACGGTACTTGTCACAACGCCGCCACCCTGCGTGATAGTTTGGAACACTGTCTTCGTGCTGACTGGAAGCGTTGTGCGGACTGTCTCAGTGACGTCAGCAGACTTCGTGATGACAACAGTCTGCTGCGCCGCAGTGATCACACTGGTTGAAGTCTTCGTTTTCAGACTACTGATTGTTACGGCATCGGGCGTCACTGTTTGAAGCTCTTCCTTCGTGACATAGCTTGTCGATAAGACTGTGCTTGTGGAAGGCTTCAGAGTCGTGGTCTTGCCGATACTTCGAGTCGATGTTTCAGTCACCAGGTAGGTACTGCCAGGCTGTGCGATGGTCGAAGTCTTCACAAAGGAGGTTACAGTGGAGGTAGTGGTCACGCCAGGCTGAGTGACTGTCTTGGTCTGTGCAATCGACGTCACTGTGACCAGTGCAGTTGAGCCGGCCTGCGTGGCGGTGCTGGTCACCAGAGTGGTCACAGCGGTGCTGACAGTGATGATAGTGGTGCTGGCGGCGGCACGGGGTATGATAGCTCCGCGACGAACCATACGAGCGGGCTCGGTGGGAACGCACGACTCCGTCGTGGTGGTCTTCTTTGTGACGATCTTGGTAGAAGTGGTACTGACAGTCACCGAACTCTTGGCCTTCGCTGTAGTAGTCTTAGTACTGCTCGGCTCCAGAGAGATTGTCGTCTTGATAGTAGTAGAAGCTCCCTTGGGCGTGATAGTGCTGACCAAGGTGGTGGTGGAACCCGCACTCTCAGTAAGAGTAGTTGGCTTCGGTACGACAGTTTGAGCAACAATTACAGTAGTGGTTCCCTTGATCGTGGATGTTGGTGCATTTGCGGTCACTGTGCCACCAATTGTAGTCGTCGCTTTGACAACGCTGGTCTTGGTAACAGCATCCGGAGTAATCGTAAGCCCATTGTCAATCGTTGTCACGACGGTAGACGTTGAAGTAACGTCTGGAGAGGTAACAGATACGGTTGCTGTTTCTTTATCCACTGTAGTCTTTGTGACATCAGCACCTGTAATTGAGGCAGTAGAGGTAACCTTCAGTACGGTCGTAGAAGTCACATCTGCCTGTGTGAGAGTAGCAGTAGCTGTAAGCTTGATGATAGCTGTCGTTGTTGTATAAACAGTGACGACAGGCAGGGAGGATGACATCACAGAGCTCGAAGCCGACGTCGGAAGCGTGGAAATAAGTGAAGAGCTGATCGTAGCAGCAGCGCAAGCTTGAACAGAGCCAATGCCGACTGTGAACGGCTGGGTATCGACACGAGAATAGTCGATAAGCTTCTGAGTCGAGGCGAGGAAGTTACCAAGCTGGAACTGGACAACATCCGCATCAGACAGCTGCTGAGAGAAAGTCGCGCGACTGCAAGCGTTGGCGCCGGGACCAGAGTTGTGATACTCTCCAAAAAGGACGCCTGCCGTTTGGGGAGAAGACTTGCTCCACTGATTCCATCCGGCCGGGCTGATCATTGCATCAAAGTAGCAGCCAACAAACGCTACGCGAGCATTGCTATTCCAGGGCCTACCGAGACCAACATTTTTGAATGGACCTGTACCAGGTGCTGGCTTCAAGGTGCACTGATCGAAGACGAAGCCGCCAGCAGTAGTGTTGGTAGTACGTTTGTCAGCAGTGATGCTGATGCCATCTTCATTGGGCGAGATCGTCGAGTCGAGGAAGTAAGCAGTTCCACTGCCGTAGATGAAGTCCACATTGCCCTCGATGTATGTCTTGAATGTGAACAGGGTTCCGGAAACTGAGAGCGTATCCTGATTGCCATAAATCTGGCATGCGTACAAAGAAGCAAACTTACTGCTCTGAACAGCAAAGCCAAGCGATGCGATGTCCTGTGTAGTTCCAGCAGTGTTGCGGAAGTTGATGTTATATGCGTAGAAGTAGTTGCCCTTGACGTAGACTGTTGCACCATCAGTGTTGCTTCCTTGTGTACCCTGCGTACTGATGCCGCGGTTGAATTCGATAGAGACCTGGTTCTGCGTATAATCGGCTGTAGCATTGCTGTATCCCATAAATATAGTTGTACCAGACTTGTTGACGATCAACTGTTCGTTATAGGTACCAGGGTAGATGAAGATAGTAGCATTGCTCTTGCTGCTGACCGGAGCGGCGTCCAAGGCTCCCTGAATAGTTTGATAGGTAGTCAATCCCTCGATCGGGGTCTTGGATACGATCAGAGCACCCTTTGGTGGGGTGGTGCCATCATAGGTAGAGTTGCCGCCTACTGTGGTGTTCGTTGGTGGGGCAGGCAGGACGGCTGCTGGAGCCGGTGTCACTATGGAGTTCCAATAGGTCATATCGATCCACTCAGTCGAATCCATGACTGAAGAAAGCGAGTAGGTATCTGCAGTGAGAAGAGTAGCGAAGCCGAATGCTTGTCGAGCTGCAACATTGTTCTCCCAGTTGGAAGGCCCTGTATTGTTGTATTCCGCAAAGGTGATGTGATCCGTGCGCGGGTCAGTTGCACTCCAGATCTTCCACCCTGCCGGTGCTATGGTCGAATCAATATAGCTGTTCTTGACTACGACCAGGGCGTATGCAGAGTAAGGACGGCCAAGGAAGACTTTGTTTGTAAGGTCATCAACAACGCCAGGAGCAGTAGTGAACAAGCAGTTGTCGAAAATGTAGCCTCCAATAGCAGAAGACGAGGCTCTGCTGTGCGCGGTCATCGCGGAAGACTTGCGCTTGGCACCAATCGTACATCCCTTGAAGTAGGCCTTTGAGTAACCCCAGATGAAGTCGATAGCACCTGAAGCGAATTATTAGCATGTCTGCATCTCATCCAACAGTCTTTACTTACCACCAATATAGCAAGACTCATAGTACTGGTAGCCCGTAGTAGCACCGGTGAGTAAAGTATCTTGCCAGCCATCAAACGAGCAAGCATAGAAAGCGATATCATTTCCATAGATCGACGCTGCGAGCGTGACATATGACGCTACGGCTCCATCAAGGTTTTCTGTGTTGACCATTGCAATGTTGTAGAAGCTGATGCGATTCGATGCAGTCTGCACAGTCGCAGTCTCGGCATCTGAATGGCCGACAGGTAGGGGCGAAACAGATAAACCACGCGAAAAGGTGATCGTAACTGTGTTATCTTTGTAGGACTGGCCGGAGTTGCCGACTGTGTAACCAATAATGCGAATGGCACCAGGACGGTTGATGACAGGCACCTGCTCGTTGTAGCTTCCGGGATAGAGGAAGACAGTTTGGTTTGTGTTGTCGTTTGGCAGCGATGCAAGAGCTGCGGTAAGGTTGGTGAAGGAAGCATTGTGACTCCCATCGACGGACACAACAACAGCATTTGCTGGTGGCACAGAACCGCTGTCGGGGTGGGCGTTGACTGTTGCCGTGGAGGAGCTGACTGGTGCAGTAGTGGTAGTGTTGGTCGGAGGCGAAGTTGGAGTTCCGGTCAGACTGTAGGAAGGCACCAGGTTGTATGCTGTTTGATCGAGCCATGTGGTATCTCCGATCCATGCTTCGAGCGTATATTGCGACGCTTGAGACGCCGTCAGGTTTGTCGCAAAGTTGACGCGCTGTGTAGTAGCTTGCCACGAGCCTGGGCCGGTGTTTGCGTATTCGCCAAACATGACGCCCGATGTTTGGGGAGCACCAGTCGACCAGATCGACCATCCAGCTGCAGAGATGTGCTTGTCGAGATAACAGTTGGTGTAAACCGCGATTGAGAACTCAGAGTAAGGTCTACCAAGAGAAGTCGACCCAAATGAGTTTCCGTAACTAGAGCTGTACGTGATAACAGAGTGGTCAAAGACGTAGCCGCCGACACTCGAGGAAGTAGCTCGAGACTGTGCCGAAATGAATCCTCCTGGGGTATTAGAGACAATCATGCATTGGTGGAAGAAGGCTGTCGAGAAGCCCCAAATGAAATCAATCGATCCTTCAATGTAACAATTGGAAAAGACCTGTGTACCCTTGTTTGCCAGTAACGTGTCCTGGAAACCGGTGAACGAGCATCCATATGCGGCGATGTTGGCTCCATAGAAGTCAGCAGCTAGCGCTGCAGTATTCTTTGTTTGGGGATATATGTTCGCGAAATTAATGTTGTACACTGCGAGACCGGAATTGTCGTTTGCCTTCTTACCAAAGATGACAGGAGTTTGCTCATTCTGACCCGCGCTTGTGAGAACCCCATTGGAGGTCTGTATAGTGACTTGGTTCTGAGTGTAGTCCCTGGTCGAGTTGGTAGCACCCCTTAGTGTGACCTTGCCATTGCGAGTGATTGAAATCTGCTCGTTGTAGACGCCAGGTGCAATGAGAATGGTGTAGGGCTTGGAATCGTTTGGCAAGGCAGCGATAGCAGCGCTGACGTTACCATATTCGCATGCGCCTGCACTCTGAGAGACCACAAGAGTCGCTGAAGGGACACACGCTGAAGATGTGGGAGTGGCACTGGCGCTGAAGGTGGCGCTTACTGAGATCGTGGCGTTTGCGACAGTTGAAGGCATGAGTGACGGAGTCGAAGAGACGACAGGAATTGAAGACGAAGCAACAACGAGCTGTGCCGCGTCCGCATCTGCGATCGAAGACAAGACATCCGAGTCAATCCACGAAACCGATGAGCTTCCGTAGTAGGAGGCACCGGCCCCAAAAATCTTGTCGACAGTGAACTGTGATACTTGATCCACTGTGAGCGGATTGTCGTAGGAAGGGCGAGTGGCTACGTTCTTAGAATACGAGCCAGCACCAGTCGTGGCGAACTCGCCGTAGAACGAAGCGACAGTGGCTGCTGAAGGATGGAAACCTTGGTTCGAGATGAAACTACCCAAAGCGACATTTCGATAAATGACAGTGGCTCCTGCCCCGTTGGGCGCACCCAAAAAGACACCGTTGTTGCTGTATCCCGCCTTCTGCTCAACTGAGCTCGAGTCGAAGACGACAGTGGAGTTGTAGGTAACTCCGTTGACGCTACCACCCTTGGAGTAGACGATGCTGGCACCGGAGACCAAAGGGACGATCTTTGAGTTGTACACATATATCGAGGGGACATTGTAGAAGATTTTATCTGAACCCTCAATGTATGAGTTGGCAAAGACAGTCAAGCCCCAAGATGTAGTAACAGTGGTTCCACCGGGAGAGACAATTGAACATCCATAAAAGGCAATATTGGTACCTCTCAGTGAAAGGACGGGGGTGTTGGAGTATGGACCTGTGGAGGCAGTGTTGACGAAGTTGAGATTCTTGAATGTGACGCCTTTCGTATTGCTTGTTCCGATTGAGAGCGCTGCAGCCGTGTTTGCGATAGTGACTTGGTTCTGAGACCAATCAGCAGCAGCAGTCGCCGTGGCACCGACTATAGTGACTGTGGCAGTTCCGAGGACACTGACTGCCTCTGTGTAGGTGCCAGGAAGCACTGTAACAGTGGCGATTCCGCTGTTTTGTGCGGCATTTACAGCTGCGTTGATGGCCGAGAATTGGCCTGAGCCGTCGGCTGCCACTGTGATAGCAGCATTGGATATGCTGGCAGTTGACGATGAGGAAGATATTGTCGTTACGCTCGGGCTCGAGGAGATGACATTGGTGGAGTTCGACTGACCAACTGCCAGCCCGAAAAGGGCAGAGCACAGGAGTGACCGCATGGTAGTTGACGATCCTCTGGGGAAGATGAGACACCAGGGATTGCGAGGAATCCGCTGATAGATGAACTCGCAGACTGCAGAGATCTACTCCGGGATAGCACGTTAGCCTGTCAGTGGCAAACCCATATGGAGTGATACATCTCGTTCGAGAACCAAAAACCAATATTTCGGCAAATATCGCAGCTGAAAACGCATGATACCTGGTACCTGGTGGCGTTTTGTACCTAACAAAGACGGGACCGATATCTGCAGGGGTACATGTCTCGTGGGCTTAGATTAACCGCACGGTACTGCAATGACATCTACCATTCAACCGGGACTACCACGGCCGCTACTATCTTGGTCAGCAATGCGATCCAGCTGCCATATCGATATTTTACCGACAGTGCGTGCTCAACAAGGCGATGGGAATGTCAGCTGTCAGTCTGCATTGGCTAAAGTTCGATTCGAGGGCCGTTACAAGTGACAGACACGCGGTCGCAAGCCTTAGCGAGTGATGGACCATTAGGCGGGCGGGGATGCCCATATGGGACTAGGTCAGCGGCGCATAGATTGGCGCCATCTCACAGATTCCAGCATCTAAGATTTGCCTGCAGCCTGGATATGCATGGAGTCGAATGGGTAGGTGTGCCAAGTAAACATCATGGTCCGATCGAATATGCGCCTATGTTTGTATATCCTCGTTGTCCAGCAAGAAGGGTGGCATTGCGATCACCAATTCCAAGCTTGGGTATGACGGACAACGATTTCCGCCGTGGTGATAGCTCGACTTAACGGCGAGACCAACTGACTCGGGTGCCTCGGTCACGCAGGAAAGGCCGCGAGGGGCCCACGACAATGCGCTGCGTTGCGGTTCAACAGAAATTCAGGTATACGAGCCTTGAGTGTTCGACAGAAGAATGGTTCTGTAGTGCGAACCGGTGTTCGGGAAGATCTTCGCAACGACCGGCATGTCGGGTTATAGGATCTGCATTGTGTGGGCAATGTGTCGAGGTCAAGCTCCAAGATGGACGGTAAAAAGTGGCGTCGAAAAGCTTGTCCCCGAGCGTTGCCGCATGCTCGCTAAGCATGGATCAACTCTCAACTGACTCTTGCGACGCGTACACAGACTTGCAATTCGTGGACTAAAATTTTCCATGTGGCGCCATGAATTTGGGCTGAGAGTTCGAAGAGCGGCTGGTACCGAGTGCGACCAGGAACGCGGGCTGGTAAAACCTCGGCTGGAACGGCTCTCAGCCGAACGGTGGTGCCTGCGTGTCGCAGTATCGTACGAGAACCAGGTGAATGGACTACAAACTTCTTCCATCTGCAAAATTAGTAGACACGCCTAACGAAAAGATCATAGGAACGACGCTGCCTTAGACCTTTGCTGTCATACATTATTTGGGCACATACGATTCCCTCGTCGGCGCTTCTTGCTCCGCGGGATGCGTAATAGACGAAGTTTGGCCCTTCTTTAGGTGCGCAAAAGATTGTGCATATATCTGCAGCTATGTGGGGTTTGAAATATTTACTGTGCGGTAGTTGCCGCTCACTCCCCCTGGCGATTTCGGTGTTTAACTTTGGTGGAAGGTTGCATATGTTTTAAGGCGAATTAACCACTGCTGTGCGACCTGAGATCCGGCAAATTGCTACGCTTTGAGCATGCATGTACGCCAAACTCGTAAATATAGATGACAATACACAAAAAGTTAGGTTTGCTTGCAATGCACCTCACTAGCTCTGGGGAAAACCGTTTCATAGGCAGCTGTTAACCAGACCTTTACGTCGTGTTGTGGTATCTGTCTTCTACTACGCATATACGTTAAGTAGAGTTGCCTTCATGTACTATTACTACTTACTTACGCTGTAAGAGTTTCTGGCTCCACGTAGCTGTTCACATTGTCGAGTACAGTGCGTGGGCTTTGCTTGCACCACTACTGCCCCTCCAGTATGCGTTCGTTCTGGGTGATGAGATTGGTCGAATATGAAGCTTGGCGCTGCGATTTCACTGTACTTCTCTTTGGACCACGATCGGGGCTTGTCGGATGTTGAAACCTTCTCCTCTGGCCCTGCCAGAAGGAAGCGATTCAGATACCTTAAAGTATCTCTGGAAGGCATCGAGATCCTGCTGTCTAGTAATACTACTAATCAAGACGTTGGACAGGATATGGTTGTGCGTTGCGCGGGAGGCCACCTTGAGGGTGCACAAAATTTCACAAACTAGGACACGATGCGAGCTGTGCGGCTGAGACACTTGCTCTGAGCCTTTTAGAGGTATGGATGATCTTTCCGACGTCCACAGAATCGAACATGAGATCGGAATGCAAGGTGCTCGATCGGGCAGACACACGCTACAGCTCAAGAGGTCTTGCGAACCCAGTCACACTGGATGACTACGGGCTTCAATTATGCACTGAGACCAATCTCAAGGTCATGGGTTAGGACTACGCATCTGATGAATGCTGCTGATTTCTTGCTTTAGAGCTAGTCAGGTGCTGAATGACCCAGACTCATTTCTAAAGCGTATCGCTGTGATGCAGCATAAGGACGATGCGTTCAAGAATGTAAGATAGCGCTTGATTACAGTCCCTTGCCTATCCTAAGTGCACACTAGATCATTTTGGAAGATCCGATTATAAGAGAGCGAAGAATTCAGAGTTTCAATAGACTGCGTAGCCATGTTGAAGATCATAACAGTCTGAAAGGATTCTGACCCTAATAGTGGCTTTTATTCACTTTTGACTCTTTTGTATTACACCAAGTGTCCACTCGGAGCTGACAAGGTGCTGTATCGATGTTGCTAGCTGCCAGACTCTCTGGGACTCGTTCGGCAAGATAACAGATACCGAAAAGAAATCGCTCACAAACATCGAAAGCGATAGCCGAGATCACATTATGATTCTCGATCTAATCTGTCAGAACAATGCTCGTAATCACAAAAAGTGCTGAGTAGAGTACATCTTGCACTGAACTTAATGCACTCTCACATCAGATGAGACCCCGCGATGGAAGCGAGCAGAAGAAGCTTTGCAGACCATCAATTGTACAGGGGACGATTGCACCCGCGCTTCGAACGCGAAATAGAGATCCAAGACGCGTGTGAAGAAGGTAAAGAAAGAGCACTCATCTCTGCGCCCCAAAGATTACGGAGGACTGCTGTATGCAACGATAGATGCTCTTATACTTCGCTTATACTCTTAACGACGATGATCATCACCAAATGTTTGGTCCGCGAATGTGCACGCTGCCAGGTTCCAGCGCTCGAACATCTGTCCGAGCCGCCTCAAAATCGCTCATATCTCACATGCAAGGCATTCGATCAGCACATGCTTCAGGACTAGACTCGTACAAGATCTGGTCCGAGAAGGTTAGGGTTGAAGGCTGCGGGAACGATAATTCCAAGGACCACAAGCATCTCAAGGCCCACTCCAAAGAATAGTGCGGCAGAGATCCAGTGGACCTTGAGCCAGCTAGAACGGGATGTCCAGGGAATAAAGAAGAAGCAGATACCATGCATGGCATACTCAGAAGACACTCATGTCGATGTTCAAACATGGCTGCGGGTATTTAGGCTGTTCAAGTCGTGCTCCCACCCATCAAGCCGCGAGGTTGCTTTAGCAGAAGATAGTAAATCTGCTTGCCTTAACTAGAAATCTGCAATTACAAGCACATGCACTTACACTCGACACCAAGTTCCGGAACAGATTGTTGCAGCGAATTCAGATTCGTAGATACTCAAAGCTTACACATTGTTAGCCCCAACGGGACATTTGACACTTGTACAGGCTTCAGTGTTGAGATAAGTAAAATTTAGAAGAGTCAATGTACTGTATATCCATCTGAGAAACTATTACTGCACGAATTCTGCAGCAATGAGCTCTGGAGGTAGACAGGTAACACAGACCCTTTGTCTGTCCTGCACCATGCTAAGTGCCTCATTGGAGCTGGTATGCGCGCATTCGATGCTGCCTGCATACTTTGCCGTTTCCTCTTTGCATATATCACGTTAAGGGGCATCGCTGGAGATCGGCCGAACTAGCGTTTATCAGATGCGATTGCTGAGAGTCGGACAGTTTCGTGCCGATCGCCCAGGCCTAGACTTGTGTACTTTGACGGCCGTTTGCACATGCTGCCAAGCTTTGTCGGCTGACGGCGTTCTGTGACACCGACGCCGGCACCGCCTCTGACGCAAGAGCTTGAAAACCCATCGCATCGTCCGCGTACAACAGCTCGGACATACGCAGAACTCCTCTCGGAGCAGTTTGTGCCTCCGGCTCTTATCAACAATGAAGTGTATTCGGACCTTCCGCATGCTCTACTGTGTATACGTGTCACATCGTTGATCAGTCGATCCATGTGAAGACTGGGTGAGTACGTGCGCAAAGGTTGCAAGCTGAGCGGTACATGCACTTGGAGGCCGCGTGAGGCGTTAAGCTCTCTTGATTGCAGGTGATGTATCCCAGGTCTTTGGAACAACATCGGTCCTCGGTACCTCGCGCTTATTGAAATGACAACGCCAAGGACAGGAGCAAGATCCGGAGGACCCGCTTTTTGTGACAGGAAAGGGGATTTGCTGTTTCCACTCTTCGGTGATCGGATTTCACGGAGTCCACTGGTCTGCTTGTACTGCCTCGTTGCGGCCGCTACGCTCATGTCAAATTCATCCTGACCAATGACCACGGAGATAGGAATTCTCTCAAAGTAAAATACTGGGGCGTCGTACCTCGATATCCGCGTACGAATCTTGCGCTTCCATAATCCATCTAGATCGACTGCCATTCTCATTCTGCAGCTATTGCTTATTTACAGTCGCGCTCAAGAAAAGCCGAGTAACAATCTGACGCTTGTATCAATTGTTTCGGCTCACTACTAATGTACTTGCGAATCATCTTGCGCTTTTCTTAACGGCTTCTCCTTTCTACCTCCGACATCACTGCTCAATCAAGTGTAGCCAACGCATTTATCCCTGCAGCCGCCATGGACGGCAGAAGACGAAGCATATCGGCGGTGAACGCTGCTATGCCTGAAGGGACGGGTGACAGCATCTTTCAAACACTTTCCAGGACTTTCTCTGGTAAATCACAAAGACAACAAGATGAACGAGAGGAGCATGCTATCGAACGTTGGACCTCACATCAGGATGTGAACGACGACCTCGATAGCTCCTCAGAGAAGACCAAAGTCAACGCTTGGCGCCTGGACCAACATGTGAAAGATATTCAAGCGAACGACCCTGCCGAAGGTCGCAGTCTAGGTGTCACATGGAAGGATCTTACTGTAAAAGTGGTACCGTCTGACGCTACGTTACAAGAGAACGTTCTCAGTCAGTTCAACAAACTGCAGCAGGCAAGGGAATCGCGGAACAAGGCTTCCTTGAGAACAATCCTTGATGGATCGTCTGGATGTGTCAAGCCTGGTGAGATGCTGTTGGTGCTGGGCAGACCTGGATCCGGTTGCACAACTCTGCTGAAGATGCTCGCCAACAAAAGGAAGGGGTATGTGATCAATTGCATCGTTATAAATCGTATCTAATCTTCCATCAGATATGCTGAAGTCACAGGTGACGTCCACTTCGGGACGATGACTGCAGATGAGGCGAAACCATATCGGGGATCGATTGTCATCAACACTGAGGAGGAGCTTTTCTATCCTTCCCTCACCGTCGGAAAGACCATGGACTTTGCGACAAGACTGAACATACCCAACACCCTTCCAAGCAACGCGCAAAATCGAGAGGACTGGCGAAGAAAATTCAAGGAGTTCTTACTCGACTCCATGGGTATTGCCCACACAGAAGATACCAAAGTCGGTGATGCATTTGTACGAGGAGTCTCGGGTGGTGAGCGAAAGCGAGTCTCCATCATTGAGACGTTGTGCACCAGGGGTAGTGTCATGGCGTGGGATAACTCTGTAAGTTGCTGCTTGTAGTCGCCATCGACATTTTCATCTAATAGTGATCGCAGACACGCGGACTGGACGCCTCCACAGCGCTTGAATACACACGCGCTCTTCGCTCAATGACCGATGCGATGGGTATTGCAACAATCGTTACCCTGTACCAGGCTGGCAATGGTATCTACGACTTGTTCGACAAGGTGCTCGTCCTTGATGAAGGCAAGCAGGTGTACTACGGCCCGCTCGAACAAGCTCGCCCCTTTATGGAGGCACAAGGCTTTGTGTGTCTCGAGGGAGCTAACGTAGCAGACTATCTTACCGGTGTCACGGTTCCCAGCGAGCGTCAGATCCACCCTGAATTTGAGTCACGCTTCCCTCGCAACAACATTGAGCTAGAGAAGGCCTACCGCGAATCGACGATCAAAGCTAGCATGGACCGTGAACTCGACTACCCCAATACCCAGGAGGCGAAGAGTAATACGGAAGCATTCAAGCATGCAGTGACCATCGACAAGTCTAAGCATCTACCTAAAAACTCGCCCATGACGGTGTCTTTCTTGGCTCAGGTCAAGGCCTGTGTTGCGCGTCAGTACCAGATCATTTGGGGTGATAAGGCAACCTTCATCATCAAGCAAGGCTCCACCATAATCCAAGCATTAATCGCGGGATCGCTTTTCTATAATGCCCCTGACAACTCTGCAGGTTTATTCATCAAAGGCGGTTCTCTCTTCTTGGCGCTCCTACTCAACTCCTTGATGGCTATGTCTGAGGTCACGGACTCCTATGCCGGACGTCCTATTCTCGCCAAGCACAAGAACTTTGCTTTCTTCAACCCGGCCGCCTTTTGTATTGGTCAGATCGCAGCCGATGTTCCGATTCTCTTTTTCCAGGTCACCTCATTCATTCTGATTTTGTACTGGATGACTGCACTGAAAGCCACAGCTGCGGCATTCTTTACCTGCTGGTTCGTCGTCTATCTCACAACCTTTGTCATGACTGCATTCTTCCGCATGATTGGCGCGGCATTCCCTAACTTCGATGCTGCATCCAAGGTCTCTGGGTTCTCCGTCACTGCCCTTATCTTGTATGTTGGTTACCAGATCCCTAAGCCGCAGATGCACCCTTGGTTCGTCTGGATCTACTGGATTGATCCACTGGCTTATGGCTTTGAAGCTATCATGGCGAACGAGTTCAAGGGCACAACGATTGCATGCGCCTATAATAACCTGGTCCCCAACTACCTACCTCAGTACTCCAATCCTGCTCATCAGTCTTGTGCTGGCATCGCTGGAGCCGCTCCTGGCGCGGTATCGTTGACAGGCGAGGAATACCTACGAAGCTTATCCTATTCCCCTTCACACATCTGGCGCAACGTGGGCATTTTGTTTGCCTGGTGGGCCCTTTTTGTCGCTCTGACCATCTTCTTTACACTCCGCTGGAACGATGCTGCTGGCTCAACTGGCGCGCTCCTTATCCCACGTGAAAATGCCAAGAAGGTCACTGTCGCCCCTGCAGACGTCGAGGCTCAACCCAACGAGAAGATGCCCCGTCAACAAGCCGATAACGATGACGAAGCCTCAAATGGTGATGTTCAAGAGGGGAGCTTAATGCGCAATACCTCTATCTTCACGTGGCGGAATCTATCTTACGTGGTCAATACCCCATCTGGTCCGCGCACCCTACTCGACAACGTCAATGGCTACGTTCGGCCGGGGTCATTGTCGGCACTTATGGGAAGCAGCGGTGCAGGAAAGACAACTTTACTTGACGTCCTAGCACAGCGAAAGACAGATGGTACGATCAAGGGTGAAGTACTGGTTGACGGCCGGCCGCTCCCCGTTTCTTTCCAACGCTCCGCAGGCTATTGTGAGCAACTCGATGTTCACGAGCCTTTTTGTACAGTAAGAGAAGCTCTCGAGTTCTCTGCGCTCCTGCGCCAAAGTCGCTCGACCCCTCGTGCAGAGAAGCTCGCATATGTCGATACCATCATCGACCTCCTCGAACTCCACGACCTGGAACATACCCTGATTGGCCGTGTAGGTGCCGGCTTGTCTGTTGAACAACGTAAACGTGTTACTATTGGTGTTGAGCTCGTCTCGAAGCCCTCGATCCTCATCTTCCTCGACGAGCCAACTTCTGGGCTCGACGGCCAGGCCGCCTTCAACACCGTTCGCTTCCTTCGCAAGCT
The DNA here is from genome assembly GCA_011058905.1 of Curvularia kusanoi. Lineage (NCBI taxonomy): Eukaryota > Fungi > Ascomycota > Dothideomycetes > Pleosporales > Pleosporaceae > Curvularia > Curvularia kusanoi. The sequence continues at coordinate 53,027 of SWKU01000015.1, read as the reverse complement.
CGCAGACGTCGGTCAAGCAGTTCTCGTTACTATCCATCAGCCATCTGCACAGCTCTTTGCCCAATTCGACACTCTCCTCCTTCTTGCCAGGGGCGGCAAGACCGTCTACTTTGGCGACATTGGCGACAACGGACAGACTATCAAAGATTACTTCGACCGCAATGGGGTACCCTGCCCCAGAGGTGCCAATCCCGCCGAATTCATGATCGATGTTGTCACTGGCGCCCACAGTGCTGAAAAGGACTGGCACCAGGTCTGGCTCGACTCACCCGAGAACACCAAGATGCAGCAAGACCTCGAACACATGATCAATGACGCAGCTAACAAGCCGCCGGGTACCACGGATGATGGTCACCAGTTCGCTACCGACATGTGGACGCAGACCAAACTTGTCACGCACCGCATGAACGTGAGCTTGTACCGCAATATCGACTACGTGAACAACAAATTCGCCCTACACATCGGCGTAGCGCTCTTCGTGGGCTTCTCGTTCTGGAACATCGGCAACAGCGTGCAAGAGCAGCAGCTTGTTTTATTTGCACTTTTCAACTATATCTTTGTGGCGCCCGGCGTCATCGCGCAACTCCAGCCGTTGTTCATCGATCGTCGTGACATTTATGAAACGCGCGAGAAGAAGTCGAAGATGTACCACTGGGCGCCTTTTACAGCGGGCTTGATTATCTCCGAGATGCCGTACCTTGTCATCTGCAGTGTGTTGTACTTTGTCTGCTTCTACTACACTGCTGGTTTGCCTGCGGCGTCGGATAAGGCGGGTGCGGTGTTCTTCGTTATGCTCGTCTACCAGTAAGTCTTTCCCGCTCCTGCCCTTCCCACAAGATAAGGTTGATGCTAACATGCCACTCAAGATTCTTCTACACTGGCCTTGGTCAATTCATCGCCGCCTACGCGCCCAACGCCGTCTTTGCCTCGCTCGTCAATCCTCTCTTCATCGGTATTCTCGTCTCCTTCTGTGGTGTGCTGGTTCCCTACTCCCAGATCACCGCCTTCTGGCGCTACTGGCTGTACTACCTCGACCCGTTCAACTACCTGATGGGTGCGCTGCTCGTCTTCGCCGATTTTGACTGGGACGTTCAGTGCAAGGAGTCCGAGTTCGCGATCTTCAACCCTCCATCCGGGCAGACTTGTGCACAGTACTTGGAGGGCTGGCTCGCGGGACCAGGATCAAGGAACAATTTGGTCAACGGCGATGCCACGGCTGATTGTAGAGTTTGTCAGTACAGAACGGGCAGTGACTACTTGTACACTGTCAACCTAAACGACTACTACTATGGATGGAGGGATGCGGCGATCTGTGTACTGTTTGCGCTGTCGAGTTACGGGCTGGTCTTTGTGCTGATGAAGCTCAGGACGAAGGCGAGTAAGAAGGCTGAGTAAGAAGTTAGAAGTTCAGATCTACTTGGAGTCTATGGCCGCTGGTATGGAGAGCCATACACCCTCATGTAGTTGTATCATTGTTCTGCATTTCCCTTTGATTTAATCCTAGCATAGCGCCGTTTTCTCCTTATAGACGGTCGGACTTTCTTACCCTATTGTATAATCACCAGACTGATAGATCGTCCTTACGTAGAGCAATACTGTACTCTTATCTAAGATGCGGTCCTTCTACAAAAGCTAAAACTTCGATAGCTAATATTGAGAAAGGCTCTTGTTCTCTACAGCCGTCTACAATACATAAAGAATTGAGCATTTTGCCATCCGGACACCCTTCGTCTAAGGCATGCAAAAAACTAGGAACATCAATTGACAAACAATCGATAGCAAACAATTCCATGAGGGAGGGACGCTTGGCGACGACTAGGCCGTGCGAGAGCAAGCTGCGGGTGCAAATGAGGAGGCCACAAGCATCGATGATAGTGGGAATGCTGCAGAGGTACCGATTGGGTGATGTCTCCAGACGCCCTCTAGTTTGTGCGCTTGACAACAAATCAAAGGGGCGCGGCTTTGTGCATTAATCGGGCACAATGGTCAGATATTTGCTATGAATCATGCGGCCTTCATCGCGGCTCTAATGATTCTCATCGTTACGTTGCAAAGGCCTATTACCACAACTATCAAAGTGACGATTGTCAGTTACTATGTTGACAACAAGCTGACTGTATGTTACATCTTACCAGCTCCGAGTGTGGCCACTGGGCAAAAGTAACTTTGTGAAAACTTTGTTCAGAATACGCATAGTCAGCAATCTTCGCGTACCGATACATGCACACCAGCTATATCACATCGTTCTGCATCAACTTGAGAACCTCTTGGAGGAGAAAGAGCTCGAACTGTGAACGACAGGAGATCTTTACAATGCCGCACATCAAGACCTGCAGAGAATGTACTCTGAGAACGGTACAAAGAATGCAGAGGCTGATAGAGAGAAATTTGTAGGTATAGTCCTCAAGACTAACTCCACAGTCGTCCTTCGTGATTGTCAACGGATTTTCGGTCACTTCTAGGAGTTTTTTTCACAAAATGATCTCCCATAGGACAGGATCCGCATCGCTTCCGCGTGGCAGACGAACACAAGACGCCTGAAGAGTTCAAGTCGTAAGATCCAAGCGCCCAAGCAGATCTGATCGATGACCAGCCACCCTGAGGGTTAAGTATATTTGAGATCAGCGCCAGTTAGCCCTGAAGACCTTTAATTAGAACGCTGCCTTCCATGTCGCTTGCATCCTGCCAAGTGGCCCCTCAGAGCTGGCAGGATATAGTATGTGCACAATACAATGTTGAATGTGAGTGATACAATTCTGCAATGAATGTAGGTAACGGAGAAGTATGTTCAAAAAACCACTCATATACTGGTGTGCACTGATCAGTTTCGATACACCTTGTCATTGTTTCTTCTCTCACTCTTCGTTGTGTCTTTACCTAATGCTTTCCATGAAGAAGAATGGGTCATTTCGTTGTTCTTGATCTGAGAGCATGGGTAGCGAATGCAAGGAATGTGGTAAAGGATGTATCAAGGATCCGACAGCCGGACTTCATTCCGAATTAGTTAAGAAGCCGAGGCAGTGTCAACGAATCTCGATCATGGGTAATCTAGATGCAAATTCGCTATTCGCTATTCAATAAGATCCTGCGTGACACCTCTATTTGATGTTAAATCCCTCTGCAGACGCCCCGACCAGAATTTGACCGAATACAGCCGCCTTCTCTTACCAGTAGCCAGCATGAATATCCGCCCCGCACGACCGTCAGATGAACCTCTCATCGCAGCGATCTGTACCCGCGCATTCTTCGACGAAGATCTCTTTGGTCGCGTCATCCACCCCCATCGTCACGAATACCCCGAGGACGTGCAAAGCTTCTGGCACGAATGGATACGAAATGACTGGTCAAATCCACGCAACCGGATAATCGTAGCAGTCACCACCACCCAAGCTCAAGAGGAAAAGATCATCGGCGCAGCAATCTGGCAACGCCAGGGTGAGGATACGGGTGCACAGAGTGTCATCTCATCATGGGTCGATCCCAGTCCATGGCCTGTGCTGGTCTCAACCGCGAACCGCGCTCTGGACCCTGACAACAAAGACATCTTGCAGAGAGCCGCGTCGTACACACAACACTACTGGGCCGGCGCTAATGCAACCAACTGGTATCTGTCGCTTTGCTGCGTGGACCCAGACGCTAGTCGCTGTGGCGCGGGACGGCTGCTAGTACGGTGGGGCTTGGATCGTGCTGCAGATGAAGGAATTAGGGCGAGTGTTGTGGCCAGCGAGGGCAATGATGCATTTTACCTCAAGTGCGGGTACAGCGAAGTTGTTGGAAATGCTAGCGAGGGGGATGATAACCCGTTGAAGAAGGTGGAGGTCAAGGGTGGTAGTATACTTTTTATGTGGCCTGGGGATGCGACGCGCACAGGGATCAAGGAATAGAAGCTCTAGGTCCGCGGAGTAATTATTGTTGACTACGGCATACGATGCATATCTGTATGGAAGGGCCGCAATATGTATCCAGCTGAATGCCTTGACTGATATTTTCTATACGCTTTCTGATTTTGCAAATGTCGAGACTCGTTTGTTCATGCGTCGTCATAGGTGTACAGCACTTGGTTAGCGCCGAGTGGCCACTTGACAATTTTAAAGGATTCAGCTAAGAGAGAGCACCATACGAAGTAGATAGGTGATTGATTAGCTGCGTAGCCATCTTAAAAGCTATAACTTCTAGGAAGCCTGCTCTACTCAGCTTGAAGGCCTCCAGTACCTTGCATTACGCCAAGTGGCTACTCGGAATTGGAAAGGTGCTGAAGGGTTGTGAAAGAATCCTGTGACGGGTGGAAATTCGATTATTCGATCTACTTGGGCAGCCGCAGCAACCCTGGCTGATGGGCCTCGGCTCTTTTTCTTGCAGGCTCACGTTTCACATCGAACTGTACTTCCCTTCTGATGACCAACTCGTGAGTACTCTGTTCGCTATTTCGACCCGATACTGAAGTCTTTCTCTCTTCTAAATCTGCTCCAAAGTTCTCTGCAGCGTCGTAGGTGCCGGCACTGGATGATTTACCGCTGGTTCCCATGATGTTGGTATTAGACCCCAAATATCGGAGCCTCGTGACCCCAGTCTGCGTACGATCCAGGCGGGTCATTGGATAGCTGTCATCATATTCGTCGGCCTGCGTTGCACTGTGATGTATAGTAGACATATGCCCATACGCGCCCGAGTTCGACGAGTAGCCAAATCCCGCCTTCTGGCCGCTGCCGGTGTCGAAACTTTGTATGAAGGATTTGAGGCAAGGTATCGTGGCAGCAATCAACGAGGAGCAAAGCTGACATTGTTGATAGACCAGAGCTGTTGTGCGAGCCACACCGGGGTTATCGCTCTGCCAATGCTTTGACCAGGAAGTGTAGAAGAGAATGGCGAATAGCAATAGCGGTAGTCGCAGGGCGAACACTCCAAGAATCTGTAGCTTGAATAGGAGGTTCATCTGCAGACGCCTGCACAGATATGTTGGTATGAAGGCGAGGATTGCATCCGTGAGACAATCGGTGACAACGACAATCAGATATCGTGTCTTTATGCCAACGCACATATCTTGGCTATTTTTCGGAGAGAGACTGTCATTCGAGCAACCAGCAGAAACCAGCGATGCAGACAATAATGTCCAGGCCGCGATTATTCCAGTGATGATATTGCAAATAGCCCAGGCGCTCCTCATGTCGCGAATGAATAGTCGTCGCACTAGCAGAATAGACGCCATCTTTGACAGACCGAGGGCAATATACAGCGCGACTTGAGCACCTGCATATGTCTGATCCTGTGTCAGTTCCTTGTTACAAGCACAAGTGTCGGTTTTACCTGAGCCATCTGCGCGTACTGTTTGCCTCCGAGGGAATCATAAGACTTTGCAAGTCCTGCTGATAGGGACGCCAACAGGAGTGCGACCTGGGTGACGTTGGCGATCTACCGTCGTCAGTTGAGGATGCACATGCATGATCTTTCCAGGCCGCGATGGTACCTCTGCGAGCAGCATAGCCAGGTCGTCTAGACCCAGCATATGCCATTTGATAAGAAGACGTGTCAGAAATGTGATACCAGTATAAGTGAGACCAAGAAATGTAACAATATACAAGGTACCACTGTGGTCATCAGCGGTAATGCGTGCCCAGCGGTTCTCATCCTCGATCATGGCGGGTGTACTGAAGGATGAGCAGTCCGCACAACAGGCCACAGAACACCATCTTCAAACCAGAATACCGTCCCAAGTCTCAAGCTGTCGTCACACCGAGATCACCGAGAACATGGCTTACCACAAATTTTCTAAAAGCCATGAGGACCACCAATCATGTTCTAAGCATAGCATATGAGGCGAGCCCGCGCCAATTCAAGGTGCCATGACTGAACCGTGCCATAAAGTCTGGCGTTGGTGGCGTACAGCCGCGACATGTAAACAAGATGAAGTTGCATCGAAACGTGGGTATGGGAGTTGTCTTCTCCGTTCGGGTGGGCGCCGAGCCGCGGAAAGTATGGCCGGTGGTGGCGCTAACCTCCCGCAGCGGCGCTGGCAGCCTTCATCCGGCCCGTCCCCTGTTACAAACCCCCACCTCTCGCTCTCTCTTCGTGTTGATGCAGCCGGGCGCCTAACGCTTAAGCGTACAAAGTTACGTATCCCTTCTCCAACACTCTGGTTCAAAGTTCCGTTGAAACGGCTCGGACATGATACCTTGAAATGGTGCAGCACTGGGCTCGTATGGAAGTCGGCTGAAGGATTCGCACGTATCGGGTTCCAGCCTGGATGCAGGTGCGCAATGCTTGTAATTTTCCATTCTCCCGTGTTGCTCGTTCCCAGTGATTGCTCTGCTGGACTGATCGATTCGCCCAGTCGCTGCAGGCTCAGACCGACCTTAATAAGCGCGTAACTCTGATTTGTGTAGACCTGCATCGCAGGGTCAGAAGGAACTGCTTCCATGCATGCAGGCGAAGGTAGCGTATTGTTTGCTCCCTGAATTTAATTATCATCCGTCTTTCCAATCTCTTGGCTGTGCGACCATCTGTACAACACATCTCGTCTGGTGAGCAGTTTTAATTTCGCACCCTACACTCTGATAATACAATGGCGGACCGAAAGTCTGAGGCGCAGGCTGCCATTCAGCCTCGCGACAGCGAATCTCAGCAAGAAGATGGCCTTTCTGAGAAGAGAGGAACGGCTGGAGACCAGAAAGATATGTATCGTATGGGCAAGCAGCAAGAGCTGCGACGTAACTTCCGTTTCGTCTCGATCTTTGGTTACTCAATGGTGTTGATGGCGACGTGGGAGACCATTTTAACGTAAGTCTTGTACCCACTTCACTACTTTTGGAGATCATGCGTTAACGTCTGATAGCACGTTAATCATTCCGTTGACCAATGGAGGAACTGGCGGTGCCATCGTCATGTTCCTTGTCACAGCAGTCTGTATGGGCTTTGTAATTGTTTCCATGGCTGAGATGGCCTCGATGTAAGTGCAAGAAAGCCGAAACAAGAGACTGATTTCTCCCAGAAGAAGCCACTGACAAGATCGTAGGGCACCTACCTCTGGCGGACAATATCACTGGGTCTCGGAATTCGCTCCCAAAAAACATCAAAGATTCCTGTCGTACATGGTTGGCTGGCTCTGCGTTCTTGGATGGCAGACTGGTATCGCTTCCATTGCCTTCCTTGCCGGAGGTCAAATCCAGGGTCTTGTGATTTTGAACAATGGAAGCTATGTGCCAGAGCGATGGCATGGCACTCTACTTGTCATAGCCGTGGCTACTTTCGCGATCTTGTTCAACACATTGCTTGCCCGGAAGCTGCCGTTAGTCGAGGGCATTGTATTAGTCCTGCATATCTTCGGTTTCTTCGCTGTATTCATCACAATGTGGGTCCTGGGGCCGCGAAGTCCTGCGAAGGAGGTATTTGGAGGCTTCCAGGACAATGCGGGTTGGGGAAGTGTCGGGCTTTCTGTGTTGATTGGACAGCTTTCACCAATCTTCGCTCTGTTGGGCGCCGATGCCGTAAGTCAATCTACTTCTTGCGATGATCCAAACTGACATAGTAGGCCACGCACATGTCCGAAGAACTGAAAGATGCTTCACACACTCTCCCCCGGGCGATGATCTGGACCGCATTAGTCAACAGTACCCTGGGATTCCTCATGTTGGTCACTTTCTGCTTCTGCTTGGGCGATGTCGAGAGCGCAATCAACTCGCCTACTGGACAACCGCACATTCAAATCATGTACAACGCTACACGATCGATCTCAGGTGCATCGGCGCTCGCATCCATTACGACTATCATGGCTGTGTTTGGATGCGTCAATAACGTGGCGACCTGCTCTCGTCAGCTCTTCGCATTCGCCAGAGATCAGGGTGTTCCATACAGTGCTTTCTTGTCTCATGTCCGACCTGGATGGGACATTCCGCTCAACAGCGTCATCGTGTCCTTCATCATCGCCATTGGTCTATCGCTCATCAACATCGGTAGCACGGTTGCTTTCAACTCCGTAGCATCTCTAGGCACATGCGCGCTGCTTTCATCCTACATCATAAGTATTTCTTGTATGTTCGTCAAGAGATGGAATGGCGAGGCCCTACTCCCATGCAAATTTTCTCTCGGACGTGCAGGTATCTGGGTCAATGGCGTATCTGTCGTCTACCTGTGCGTAGCATTGGTCTTCGCCTTCTTTCCTACATTTCCTCACCCTACAACCGACCTGATGAATTGGAATATCCTGATCTATGGCGTTGTCGTTGTGTTCTCGCTGATATACTACCTTGTGAAAGGACGCAAGGTATATGTTGGACCAGTTGAGTATGTCAACAAGGACTTGTAGAAAGACTCGATTGCTAGGAATTATAAGCTACAATGATTTGTCTAAACCCAAATCTTCGTGGGGAGTACAAGCAAGGAGGGTCCTGAGTCGAATGGAGTTTAGAAGATGCATAGCAATCTCAACATACTTTGCACCATTCGAGATACTGCAACTTGCCAGCTCTAAGGAGACAATTGTCACTTTTGGAAGATTCGATGATAGAAAAGCAATTGCTTAACAAAACTAATTAGCAGCGTAGCCATCATAAAGAGCGTTGCATTTAACCGAATTGTGCCAATTAGAGCTGAAGCCGTCCGATCAAAATAGATATTCTGCATTTTGCCAGGTGTCTCATCGGAACTGGCAAGGTGCAGTACAACGAAAAAACCTTGTGGTTTTCGTTGATCTGCTTGCTAGTTGAGAAGTCTAGCCAAAGTTATTGCGGAGGATGCTGATTCTGGTTAGCCTCTTATTTTGTAGTTAGAGCTGACAAGGTCATCAGCGACACCAGCCTCACCCAAGATGAGTCACTTTGGATACGCATACTTAGTTGCGGAGTCCGCAACAAACACACAATATCTTGTTAATAGTAAGGTCTATCTTCTACTGCGTCAAACGTCTTTATCTTGACCTTGCCCAGGTGTACACGTTATCTAGGAAGAACGTGCAAATTGGCATGAATATTCCTTCTTTGCCAACAGAGCTATTTCAGCTCATAGGTCAAGATGTAAAGCATTTCTTGCAATACCTCATACCCCGCTGACAAACTCTACAGCTATCGAAAGGCGACATTCATGCTCTGAGCAAAGTCTCACGTGACTTTCGTACGCAATGCGAGCCCTTCATCTTCCAGAGTATCAAACTACGTGACAACGATGAGAGCAGACGGGCAATTTCCGAGCGTATGTTGAAGCGGCTGTGCGACTGTAAAGACAATATGGTGTATAGCGTACGTCATATCGCTATAGGGTTTAGGTCAACTGAAGCCCGTCTACCGGAACAGTCCTTAGTACTGGCACTACGCAACATACGCAATCTCGAAACACTCACATGGCGTACATGGTTTCCTATCACTCCCTCGATCCTTGATTACCTGCACGAACTACATCCGTCTGCTCGTCTCCGTGTTATCGCAGTCAAACGGAACGATCTTCCGCTGGACGAGCTTCTACTCTCTTCGCCTCAACTACACACTCTGGATATCAAGTTGAGTGTGCTTTGGGACGAGAGTGATGAATATATGGAAGAGGACATAGGAAAGTCCGAGGCACGACAATTGAAGTCCTTACTCGTGAGCAACACCAGTCTTCGAGTGTTGAAAATGGAATTCGAGAGCATCAAACATGGATCCAGCGCCGCAAATAATCGCTTCCAGCTCTACGGCTCATCCGAAGTCGGTCCCTTACTGTTTCGCTTCAAAGATGAAGAGCTGCTGCCTGCGCTCGAAGAACTGGCTATACGCGGGGACTATCGACAGACTCCTAGAAGAGGCATATCTGGAGTGGCAGACGCATTGGAAGCCTCGCAAGCTTGGAGATCTCACCAGGATTGGAGTGCACTCAAGGTGCTTGACCTGCGGATCAGCAAATGCGAATGTATGCTGCAAGGCTTGACGGGCGCAGTGCCTCTGCTTCACACACTGAAGATCTGTGGCGAGTTCAGCCGTCATATGGAAACACTTCGCGAGTTTCTAAGAGAAACGCCTCGTTTGAGAGATCTACGTTGTGAGAGAACCTGGTTGGGCGGAGGAGCCTTCACTACAGCTCTCTGTACCTCATCTCTTTTACAACTCGAGTCCTTGTATGTCGAGGTTTCTTGTCTTGACTATTGTTGTGAACCCGCTCTTGAATATACATTTTATAGCCTGCCGCAGCTACAGAAGTTCACTTTGCAGGGGCCTGGTGCAGTAGGGATTGCAGACTGGACCGCTGATGAAGCGAGGATGCTTTCGTTAAAGGACAAAAGACGGAGTATTGGTTGGTTCGACAACAAGCGGAGACGACCAAAACGATGTAGTTCATTCCCCTGAATTCTCCAAGAACTGAACAGCAGATATTGAATTGGAATTTAGATGCGTAGCCATCTGGCTCAGGAGATATGGTAGCGCTTTGAACATCTGGCTAGAATCCGTCGCCTCAAGCGCTCACTACGACGATCACTAGTAAAGACTTCCATGTCTGAGCGTCGCAAGTCTGTCTTTAAGAGGGACGATGAAATTTTGAGTAGATATGCCTGACGTCGAAGCGGGCCGTAGTAACTTCCTACTGCAATCATTCGCCCAGTAAAAAGAATACACATACTCGTAGCCTACAGCAAGCAAGACTTTCGCATTCACGCCACCTGAATACTTGCTCTAGCTTATCTTGCCACACAGGCGCAATGACTTGGCCACGACTGATATTATGACAGGGGTTTAGAGGCCTATCAGATCGTCCTCAAACGTTCGGGGTTCTACGCTCTTTGTAGTTACGTTGTGCATGATGAATGTGTTACAAGAACGCTATCTATAAAATGGCAGTTTGGATCAAATCTTGGGACTATTGTCCACGAGAGTACCGCTGACGTGCATCTACTGCTTTCTCAACCATTTCTCCAACTCATCTGAGAGGATTTCGTGCACGCGGCTGGTGAGGTGCCCCGAATTGAACCACAGATATGTACTCAAACCTCTACCACATCCGTATTTCTCAGGATCTGTAAGTATATCCGGCTGGTTATACCCAGAGCAGAAGCTGGTAGTATTTGTGAACCCGTACGCTGCGGCATCATCGAATACGCGATCGAGAACAGCATTGGCGTCGAACAGCAAGATCTTTGCGTCACGGTGAGTCCTCTGAAAAGAGCTTGCATGGCGATTCAGGACACTGTTGTATGTCTGAACAAGCGTTCTATTCACTGGTGGACTCCCCGGCCCGCGGTCCAGTGGCGGCAGGTTTAGCAGCAGAAAGTTTTTGTATCCAAGGTCGTAGATTCTACTCCATAGTTTTTCCTGTGCAGTAACGAGCTGCTCGTACAGCGGCGTGAAAGTCGCATTCTTGCCTCGCAGCTTCGCCAGATCGTTGATATCATTGATCCCGATCCAGACAGCTACAAGCGCTTCACGCCTGTTGAGCATGCGTTGCAACGCTGCATCACCATAGTCCTCAAATTGCTTGACCTGTCGCGCCAGGCTGACTGTATGCGGCCAGTGTAATGGTGTCAACACAGTGTCAGTGTTAGCCCCGGCATATGCAAAGTCCCAAAGTTGAACAGAGCATTCGCGCGGATCGATCAGGCCGGGCTTCACACCACAATCGGTCAGGTACTGCGTCCAGATGGGACCGCCCGAAGCGGTACCCGTTAAATTCTGCACGATGCGGTTGGCGAACAGCTGGGTGGGAGTAAACGATAGTTCCAGGTTGTCGCCAATGTATGAGTAGTTTGGATGACCGTGTGTGCCTTGTATGAAGGTGTAGGAGTCGCCGAAGGCGATGACGGATTTTATTTTGGCCCAGTCGAATTTGTGACCAGAATATAAGGGTGATTTGGGGATAGCGCTAGCTACTGCGGCGAGCAGGGTACAGATGAAGAGGAAAGTGCCCATTGTGACCACGAAGTAATGAAAAGGATCGAATCATTAGGCAGTTTGCTAACCCTGAGCCTATATGAGGTAACGTCCTACCATCCCAGTATTGCTGGAAAAATATCACCCGGGAGAATTGTGACCGAGGACCTGGGGCTACCGTAGGCGTGTACCTACTAGTGCGCGAAGTATGTGGGGTACCCCGGGAAAATGATCGACATCACAGAGGTCAAAAGCAGCAGTTGGATTACCCTTCCTCAATGTTGGTTGGTGGAACCGAGGTAGATTTGCTCCTCCTAAGGGGGCTACGTGATTGCTGGCATTTTTAGCGCTTCACAATTCTGTTCTTAAGAAAGTAGAGGCATTTAATCGGAGTTGACGAGGTATCGTGTTTCACTATGCCTATAAGTCTACAGCACCTTGCGAATTCCAACGAGACCCTTGGCGAATTTGAACTATACAACGTCCAGACAGGAAACGTGTCAAGAGACCAATCGGATGTGTAGCAATCTTAAAGGGCTTTTCGCCTATCAGAACTGCACCAGTCAGACCTGGATGCCTCCCATCGATACGTCTTCTATGCATCCTTCAATATGTCCAGTCGCACCTGACAATGTGGTGTATAACGAAAGAGTTTCGGAAAGTCTTTAGATGAATATACTACAGGAGAATTTTTTGTCAAAAGTGTTTATACATCAAGGGTGTTCAAAACCAGTCTCCCCAGTCCGAATCGCCCCCACCATCGCCACCCTGATTCCCTCCACCCCAGAAGTCCTGCTCCTGCTGATTTTGGCCTCGCTGCTCAGCCCACGGATCCCCTGTCTGGCCCCAGACGTCTTCTTCGCCCTGCGGTGGACCCTGCTGCTGGTCTGCTGGCGGCTGGTACGGATCATTTGCTTGTGGTGATTGATCGTCGGCCTGCTGCGACCCTCTTCCCCTCTGCATGGCCTCATAGCCTGCCATGGTGGCAGCACCTGTCGCCGCGCCCTCAGCAGCACCTAGTCCGCGAGCGCCAGCAGCCGCTTCGTCTAAAACACCAGACTCGCCTGCCGCCCCGACGGCAGTGCCTGCACCCGCTGCACCTGCCGCTCCTGCCTCGCCCGCTGCTGCCCCTCCAGCTGCTGCACCGCCAGCTTCGCCCGCGCCGCCAAACCACGGCATCCACATGGGCCACATTCCCATGCCGCCGGACCCGCTGTGCCGACTGAAGTAGTCAAAATCGATGCTGACGGCGGTCGCGAGCATGACGGCGCGCTGGTCGAGCGTCATGCCGGGCCCATGAGCATCTGCCTGTGCGTGCTGGTCAGGCAGATTTGCGGGCTCCTGGGCCAGCGCTGCAGCGTCCATGCGCAGTGCGTAGACGCCTGTGTCGGTGAAGATCTCGCGCGCGAAGCCGCCGAAGTTGCGGTTGACAGACCCAAGCAACCGGCCGTCTTCAGACATCAGACCGAAGTCCCACGACAGGAAGCGTTCGTCGACACGCGCGAACTGCAACATGCCAACCTCCCTGTTGTCTCCCTCTGCGACTGTCATGGCCTTGCTGTCTGAGATGGGCAAATTGCCCGGCGCGAGCTGCGGAGTGCCGGCCGCAGCGTCGGCGAGATTGCGCGCCATGTATAGGTTGTATTTGCGGCGGAGCGGCGCCCATTCCTGCTCTGTGGCACCGATGATGCGCATGTCGGGTAGATCCAGGTTGCTGACGCTGGCGCTCGTTTGGTTCACAACGCTGGCAGTGCTGGTGCCGTGTAGCTGGGTGGAAGTGGTGTATGAGCCGCCATTGCTGCCCACAGCGTCGTAGACACGTATGCGAGAGTTGATCCAGGCAAACGGCCTGTGGAAGCGGAGGACCTCTTTCTCGTCGCGGTCAAAGACGTGGGTGGTGAAGCTTCGGTGCGTCTTGAACATCTGCCGCTTCACCGTGCTCCCCAGGCCATGGTCGCGCTCCGCAAGATAGCCCACGTGGTTGCCATGCGGATCCATGATGACATAGCGGTTGGCCTGCTCGAAGCCCATCAGCACGTTCATCATCTCAAGCTGGCGCTGGATGACAATGGCCGAGTTGTCGAGCAGCCGCATTGCGGGGTGTGTCTGCTTGAGGACGGCATGGGGGTCCTCTGGCATGTATACGGGCGTGACGAGCGGGTTTTGTGCGTCGGGCGTGGTGGCGAGGGCATTGGACACTGCCTCGACTCTCGACGGCTCGTTCGCACTGCCAGACGCGCCGTCTTGAGGCTGTCCAGGCTGCTGGCCGTTGCCTTGCTGGTGTGCATCTCTTGCAGCACCAGACTCTCTTCGCTGCGGCGGCGTGTGTCTCGGTATGCGACCGCGGGGGCCGGGTGGTGAAGGCGTGCCACGCGTTGCGAACGTGCGAAAGAAGTGCTGGCGTGGGAGCCGCAACGAGCATCGAGCTGCCGGGAGCATGATGCGGCTGGCACGTCGAGTTTGGCGGCAAATTGACTTATCGCTTGTTTTACAGTTCACGAATCTGGTGTCGTCAATCGTAAGAGGCTACCGAATGTTGACAATGGCACTGTTGCCTGTTCAGGTCTGATGAACATGTTCCACGTCGTTTGAGGAAGGCATATCTGGGTTGCGTTGCACATGATTACGTCACAACATTCTCACAGAGGTCCTGTATACTATGACATATCTATGGCTGGAAGCTGAGCATTGATGTGAAGAAGCTCTTTACTCGTGCATACATTCGGGCTATGTATATCTTACCATCCGTTCACACATGTTCTTGTTCTTAGCTGTGACAACCAAAACAGGCGGGGGCAGGAGCTCCGGCGTCTGGCCAATCAGCAGCCAACAACGCCGGGCCGCGCTCGCCGAAAAGCTCTGACTCTCAAAAGCTTCCTGCCTCGCGAAAACTTCACGTCCTCCACTGCCTCACAATTCCGCCTGCACATCGCCGGCGTGAGGCACCCAGAACCGTAAGTCACACCCTTTCTTGTACTCATGCACTCTCCCCTCCAATGATGACAACTTCCAATCATATCAGCGGCACAGCGTGAACATTCAGTTGCTAGCGCAAGTGCTCTATGCTGTCTTCCGTTACAAAATAGACTACAACGGTATCTGATCTACCTCAATCGATTTTCACCTTGCACACACAAGTTTCGATCAACTTCTGACCTGAAATAGATTCTCGTAGCTACGTGCCTGAGTCGACATGGCTGCAGAGACGGTTGCGTCAGGGCCAGCTTCTGTTCAAGCTGAGCCTTCAAGAGTTGATGCTGCTGCCGCGCCTGGTGGCCCCAAGAGTGCAGATAGTGGTCCTAGGAAGCCTCGCCCAAAGCGACCAAACTACAATGAAATTCACGTCAAGCCACTACCGCTCGATGTTCACCCTCTACCAGCCTTCATCCCACATAACCCTTTATCTATCGTGAGGATTGCCATCACCCTTCTGTCCCAGTCGTTTCGCCCACCCAATTCGCACAGGGTTGTCCACAAGGCATACTTCTCTGAAGACACCCAGTCCGTCCATGTCACCGACGCCGAGTCCATCCGCGCGCTGTGGGAACAAGGTTTTTGGGGCAAGGGATCGCTCAGCCGTAGTGAGCCCCAGTGGTTGTTGGCTGAGAGGCGAAGGCGTGGTATTGAGGCTGCGACGGCGAGTACCCAGGTTACACAGGCACGGCGAGAGGAGCGCAGGCAGTTCAAACTCGAGCGTGCGAAAGCACAGCGAGAGGCTATTGAGCAGCAACTGCGCCAGGAGGGCAAGCTCGACGCTGATGGTACCCTTGACGAGCTGGTCGAGGACGGTGTGGTGACTGAGTCGCCAAGGGGAGGTGTCTATACGCCTGGGGCTAGCGACGCCGTGGGTCCTGCTGGCGATGCCATCGTCGCCGAGGTTGACAAGCAGATCGCGGAGAAGAGCCCCGAGTGGGGCCAGGACGGAGCTGCAGATACAAGCGCGGAGGAGATCAAGGATATTGAGCACCTGCAGCTTACCCCAGAAGAGGCCTTTTATCTCACATACGTCCTCGGGGCTCTCGACATCGTGGAGGGAGACTTTGTCGGCGGCAACATAGCGCTCCCTGCATGGTACCTTCTGCGACTGTATAGCGCCTACGCTGTGTCTCCCGTGGACGACACCTCCCTCGTCGGCCTGAAGAAGATGTTCCAGTATCGGGAGCGTCTTGCGCAAAAGACCGCTGCTCTGCCCCTCGCCCAGCAGATCGCCCCAGACAACTCCTTCCTGCTCAAGTATGTCGTCTTCCACCACTTCCGCTCTCTCGGTTGGGTTGTCCGTCCGGGCATCAAGTTTGCTGTTGACTACCTGCTTTACCTCCGTGGACCAGCTTTCCACCACGCCGAATTCGGTGTACAGATCATCCCTTCGTACTCGCACCCTTACTGGTCTGAGACGCCCGAGCGCGTCGCGCATCGTAAGGAGAAGGAGACGAGGGATTGGTGGTGGTTCCATCGAGTCAACCGTGTGCAAACAGCTGTCATGAAGACGCTGGTGCTAGTGTACGTGGAGGTGCCGCCGCCGTGGGATGGAGAGACAAAGAAAGACGCGCTCAGCGTTGATATTGGTACTGTGCTGAAGAGCTACACTGTGAGGGAAGTCGTCTTCAAGAGGTGGAGTCCCAGCAGGAATCGTGATTGAACAAATCCGCAATTACAGCACCTTGTCAGCGCCGAGTGGCCACTTAACAATTTTGGAGGATTCAACTAAGAGAGAGCGCCAGGAATATGTGACCAATTAACTGCGTAGCCATCTTACAAGCTATAGCTTTTAGGAGGCCTGTTCTAATCAGCTCGAAGGCCTCCAGTATCTTGCATGACGCCAAGTGGCTACTCGGAGTTGGAAGCTGTAAGATGAGATTACGATATTGTACACTATCTATGACTGGCCTTCTTTTCGGAGCCGAACTTCACGATCTAGACTTTTTCCGCAATCTCCTCCTCCTTGGTCACTTCAACCTCCTTTTTATCTTTGATGCTCCTCCAATGCATCAGAAACGGCGCAAAGATCGTACACGCGCTGAGCACAGCAGCGACGAGGAACACTCGTGTGATGCCATAGCTGTACGCATCCACCACTGTGTCGATCTCGTTGGCAGGCACCACATTGCGGATAGCAGTCGCACCAGTATCCACAATCTGATGTGCATCCAGTCCCGCAACGCCCGCCAGCCGGTGCACCAACGTAGTGGCAAAGATGTTCTGGCACACAGACAAAAAGACCGCGCCGCCTAGCTGCTGCATCAGAAAGTTCAGCCCCAGCCCCAGCGGCACATCTTTCTTTGGCAGCACCGTCTGAAACGCCAAACTGGCTTGCTGACCGCCGCATCCCAATCCCAGACCAAACAACACCTGGTATCCAATCCAGTAGCTGTGGTCCGAGAAGCGCGTCATAGTGCTCAGTAGACCTGCGCCGACAGAGGAGAGCACCGTGCACACAATAATGGCAGGGATGTAATACCCGATCCTCTGTGTAATTTTCGCGGAGAGGACAGAAGCGATGACCATGGCAATAACCATCGGAATCGTGTTGATGCCTGCGTGTGTCGCGCTCAAACCTTTGGCCACTTGGAACCAGATTGCCAGGTAGTACGAAATCGCCATGATAGAGCCGTAGTTCAGGAACGTAAAGAAGATGCCGCCTAGTACAGAACGATTGAGGACGACGCGTGAGGGCGCCATTGCAGTTTCAGGTGTAAAGAATTCGACGACAAAGAAGATGATGAGCAGGACGGCGAAGGTGACAAGGAGGCCGATGATTCTGCCGGATGACCACGAGTAGCTTGTCCCGCCCCACTGCAACGCGAGCACTAGACAAACAATGGACGGCACGAAGAAGAAGATGCCGATCGGGTCGAGCCTCTTGAACTGTTGCATGGCGGTGAGGTGATCCCGCTTTGGCGCGTCGATGTGGAAGAACAGCGAGATAATGGCGAGTGTGACGCCACCAATTGGCAGGTTGATGTAGAAGCACCATCGCCAGGTCCTGATTCCTTTCGTTAGCCACCATGTAAAAACAATTACCCATTCGCTGAAAGCAGAGGAGAATAATGCAGTGAAGGAGTACTCACACATGATCTGTAAATGCACCTCCTACAATTGGCCCCATCACCGCACACACACCGAATGCCATACCAAATATGGCGTTATACATCGGCCTCTTGCTCAGTGGCACCAAACCCACAATCACCATCATTCCGCCCTGGAAGATTCCTGCGGCGCCTGATCCTGCAATCGCACGGCCGATGATAAAGGCGATGGAGCTCGGCGCTGCACCGCATACCACAGAGCCAACTTGGAAGACCAGGATCGAGGCGAGAAGAGTCCATTTCGTAGAGTACAGAGAGTAGATACGGCCGAAGATGGGGTTGAAGCATGCGCCGGTGAGCAAGTAGGCAGAGCCGTACCAGCCGATGTCTTCGATGGATTGGAAGGCGTTGGTCATGGCGGGGATGGCGACGGCGATGATGGTACGGTCCTGATTGGGTTAGCTTGATCTTGTTTTGAAAATAGTCGGTGGGTGTTGTACCAAGGCGACGAGAAATACAGACATGTACATGCCAATCATGATAGTGAGGAACTTGGGAGAGCGGGGGTTGAATGTTTCGGCATCCTTGTCTGAGGATTTTGTTGACATCTCTTGAGATGTTTCCTTTGGTGTAGAGGTGCTGGACGTGACTGAGGCAGCGGACATGATGGCGGATCGGCCCTGCGAGACTACCTTCAATTGAAGATGTAATAGAACAAGCGGATTAAGCTTTTTGTTGGCCTCCTTGGTGTTGCTTGGGATTTTTGTAGTCATCTTGGATGCGCGACTGATTTTCTTTATACAGATCTGTTTTCGGGGCCGACAATTGTTGTTGCGGTTGAGAGGTCGGACATAACAAGGCGAGTGAGATGCTGATTGGTTCGAACACCGAACAAGGCACGTCGAGACCGAGCCGCGCTAGCGGGCTCTCGTAAACCCCGCTGAGCCCGAAGACGCGGGATGACGGGCTTGATAGTGTCACGATGGGGAGGACGCCTTACAGACAGTGAAGATTGATTGCTCATTGAGTTACCTGTATGGCATCCATGCAGCATGGAGACAGGCCGGCCACTGCCTCTGGGTGTAGCCCATCGCCCACCCAAGCCGCAGCGCATTCTCGCCTGCGTGCTCTGCCAACAGCGCAAAGTCAAATGCGACCGTAAATTTCCCTGCAACCACTGTGTGAAAGCAAAGGTACAATGTGTGCCTGCTCAGCAGATGCCGAGGCGGAGAAGGAAGCCGACGGAGCAAGATCTAATGGAGCGACTGAGGCAGTATGAGGTTCTGTTGAAGAAGAATAATATCGCTGTGGATCCTGTGGACGACATGGAAGTGGAAGATGCGACATTCGACAGTGCGACTGGACGTTCTTCAACGCGGACGGACAATATCAAAGACGAAGAGCCAGCAACAGGCAGCGTCAAGAACTTCTGGGACGCCATGCATTCACGGCCACTTAACCAGCGCGACGGGTCAGAGACCTCAGACGTCGACAATAATAATAACAACGCAACGTTTGACGACCTTTCTGAGCCAGCGATTGTCAAGATTTGGGGTCGTGTGTTTGAGACCGACCACAACCACCTCTTCGGCGACTCCAAGGTGGATGGTCCGTTGTCGATGCTGCATCCGTCCCACGTCCAGATCTTCCGGCTCTGGCAAGTCTATTCAGACAACATCAACCCACTGCTCAAGATCACACATGCTCCAACTCTTCAAGCACGCATCTTGGATGCCGCGGTTGATATCAATGGCATCAGTCGTGAACTCGAAGCACTGATGTTCAGTATCTACTGCACTGCCATCATCACAATGAGCGAGGATGATTGCCGTACTATCATGGGTGGGACAAAAGCCGGACTCCTTAGCAAGTACCAAGATGCTTGTCGCCAAGCCCTGATCAATTGCGGTTTCCTGCGATCCAGGGAGCGCGACTGTTTGACAGCATTCTTTCTGTACTTGGTACATCACGCCCACAAGATTCGATAGCACCTCACTAACTCGGCCTAGATTTCATTACGACCCGACACTCATCCCCACACCTTATCACCCATGTTTGCTATCGCTTTCCGCATTGCCCACCGCATGAACATCTCAAACGAGGCTACAAACGCCAAGCATAGCATCTTCGAAGCTGAGATGCGACGGCGTCTATGGTGGGCCATGGTCCTCTACGACAGTCGCATATCAGAGATGACCGACTACAAAGTGACTCAACTGGTGCCAACGTGGGACTGCAAGACACCATCAAACGTCAACGATTTTGATCTCCGACCCGAAATGACCGCACGCCCTCCTGACCTAAACCCTTCCACAGAAGCACTATTTGCCGTCATGCGCGGCGCAATTGGTAACCTCATCCGCTACAATGCCTGGCATCTCGACTTTGTCAATCCCATGCTGCGCCACGTAGCGAAAGCAACCCAACACGTGGTCGATCCATACGACGACAATCTCAACGCCCTTGAACAGCTCCTAGAGACCAGGTACATCGCACACTGCAACCCAGAAATACCATTGCACTACATTACTATGTGGTGGGCCCGCAATTACCTCGCCAAATACCGCTTCTTCTTGCATTGCTCGCGCCAATCCTCTTCTCCAGCCGAACAGAGCCTCTCCCAGCGTGATGCCGTCCTGTCCTATGCCCTGCGTATGCTAGAATGCGATACGGCGCTCATGTCCAGCCCACTCACGAAAGGCTATCGCTGGTTGATCCAGTTCCACTTCCCGTTCCCTGCATATGTGCGCATAGTGCAGGATCTGAGAGCTCGGCCACTGGGTGCGCAGGCAGATAAAGCGTGGCAGATGATGAATGCAAACTATGGTGTCAGATTCGTGGATATGGAGCCCAGCGCAAACCTATTATTCAAGATGTTTGCGACTAATGTGCTTCAGGCTTGGAACGCGCGGTGTGCGGCTCTGTTTGGGGCTGATGAGAACGGAGATGCGAGGAAGATGGTAAGAGATATCAAGAAGAAGCTGGGTCAGCCTTCGCCTCCTGCGGTGGGGAGCGCACCTGGATTTTCAAGAGAGAGTGTGGGTCTGCAGCCGAGTGAGGTGCAGACGTTGCCGGCGTTAACGCAGAACTCAGAGATCGATTTCAATCCGAGCCTTGCAGAGCTCAACGCGGATTTCTTCGATATGGATTGGAGTAGTATTGATTGGAGTGCTGTCTCTGCAATGGGAAGTCTTGGGTAGCATCTACATAATGCGAGGATTTTTTACATGTGCCTTGCCAGCTCCGAGACAGAATGTAGAGATCCCATTCAGATTGGAGAGGATCGTTCACCAGAGAAGGTGAACGTAAATATGAAGTACTCACTCCTTAGCGTTCCGTTATGCCGAACAGTAATATCTAGGCTCTGCTCCTTAGATTCGTTACAAAACTACTACAGAAAACTTCCACAACTTACTTGAAATCATCTAAATCAGTTCAACATGAACGTCTCAGATATCTTGTACACCGTCGTAAAAATCAGCTTTCCAAGCTTGATGATCACGCAGGTCGCTATGTCTATCTGGCTGATTGGCTTTCGTCTATTCCGTAAGTGGAATTCCGTGCAAAAATGTAGGCTTAGGATAAGTTCTGACAGACTGTAGGGTCTTTGTGGCCAAAAGAAGCTGAGCGCCCAGCTTACCACAACAACATGGCCAAGCACCCCATATTACTATCGCAGTTACCCCCTCGCTCGCTGTTTCTCTCGCTCTCTGGATCATTCCCCTTCTGTTCTGTTTGTGGTCCAGCGGTTTCGTCGCCCAGTACCGCTTCAACGCTGCCTATGCTACAGAATGTATTCAGGTCGAAAACGAATTCGGACAAGCTCGGTATTGCGACATCTGCAAAATCTTCCAAAAAGACCGCATGTACCACAGCGATCACGTTGGAAAATGCCTCCCGCTTCTTGACCACTTTTGCCCATGGTGGAATGGCTCTGTCTGGCGAGACAACATCAAAGCTTACCTCCTCTTTGTGCCAGCGCTCTCGGTCCACCTTCTCTTCTGTTTTGGTGTCAGCATCTGGGTTATCTCAGATCCGCGTTTCAAAAACGACAATCCACACATCTACATTCTGCTTGTTGATGGCCCTTTCTTCCTCTTTGCCCTATGGGTGTCGTTTGCTTTCTGGGTCACCTTTGCTTTCACAAACATTACTCAAGAGGAGATAAATCAGGACACCATCTGGTACAGATTACCTACTGGAAGTATTGTAGCATGGATTCCTGGATCAGGGTTTAGGGAGAGTCCCTGGAATATGGGATGGAGGGAGAATGTGCGTTTAGCAATGGGGCGCAAGCGGGATGCTCTGTGCTTCTGGAAGCCATCACCATTGGCAACAGCAGATCCCCTCCCAACCCGCAACCTGGCCCCTACCGTCGCGCTCCAAGAAATTCGCAGCTCCTCTTCTCGCAGTCGCCGATCTGCTGCACAATCAAGCAGCACTGGTTTCGAAGCCGAGTTGAGCAGATGGAGCGACTCTGTTCGCCAACGCCGCGCTACTGACAATACCTAAGAACAAACAGAGCTGTAAAATCTATCAGTCTCTCCTTCTGGTGTCCCCGCCCCGGTGTCAGCCGGTGGTACAGTCCCATAGTGGAGGGTGCGGGCCTCGTTGAAGATGCTGCCTTGCGTACATCTTCAAAGAGGCACATACTTAGGCCTAAGTACAAAGCTTGGATGGAATGAATGAGAAGGGATGACCATAGATCGACTATCACAGAGTTCTTGTCCACTCCGGGTCTAAAGGCTGCCATCTGAAATCGAAATGTATTGTCGCTTGATCTTCTAAAATGATTTAGTGTTCAAGTCTCTCCTCAGATCAAGCCTGAGTTCCCCAGACTCAAATCGTGGCAGGTTCTCATATGAGTACTGTGCACGACAAAACTAAGTAGTCGGCTCTAGTTCATAGCATGCACGGTGATTCAACGATTCGATTCTCGCCGTTTGATCCCCGGGATAGATATAAGGTTGTGATGCTATTTGGATGTGACGTTGTATCGACAAGCGCTTCAGGCTAGACTAGCGCTGACGCACTTCTTAGACCGGGGAATGATAGTAGAAGCCCAAATCTAGTCTTCAAATAAAAGAGAATCGTATCTCTATTCATCATTTAGCCATTAACGAAATCTATACGTTATACCAACCAATGCCGCCTGTACCGCAGAGACCCAGTGAGTGCAATATGATCTGTTAACCTTTGTTGGTTGGGGGGCGCCATTTCCTTTGTAATATGCAGAATCTTCGATCGCTGCGACGCCACCAGCGTGAACGAAAAGCCCAGGCTTGCTGTCTGACGGCCTACATATCCTGAGGATCGTAACCGCAGAAGCCTTTGAACCACGCGTTTGCAGCTGAACATCGATAAGTCAGAACAAATAAATGCTACGAAGTTAGGCAATACACACAGTCACAGAGAAATTTAACCTGCTCGGGATCGTCGCCGCATTTCAGGACCCAGCATGGATCGACATAATTCATGAACCAATCGTAAGCCTCACTGGACCTTTTGTTGCAGTAGTCTACCCGCGTCTGGGCTTCAACGTCGTACTTGTCTGAGTGCTGCCGGAGACAGTGCCTCTTTCTTGGAGTCAGCAAACGGATCTTCGTTAGAAGGGTGACAGGTACTTTACAGCGCATTCGTAAGGTGCCATATCGTTTATTACGGGGTGCGCCCATGGTCGCGCTTGAGGGAGTGGGTTCGACAGCACCATTCTGGCGAAATTTAGAATTAGGGCTGACACAGGTAACTTCATGACGGAGCAGCTTGAGAAGATGGGTGGGGTTCGATGCTTCAAAGCATGGATTATCGGAATTGCAGCCATTCTTATGTGGCGATGAGACACCTCTCGAGTTGCATGGTTTGGTCGATCAAGATTGAACCGTGGTTGAATGCATTAGTTCAGTGGTTGGAAAGGGTCTTCCGATAAACAATGCACCCTGCGAAATAGCAATGCCTCAGAGCGCTGCAGAGGGATCTGTGGCAGTTCGAAAGTGTAGTCCACTTTGAAGTCTGAGCCTTCCCCTAACCGAAGTGAATGGAATGATTGGTCAGTGTCCAGGTGTACAGCTGCGGGAGAGGAAGCTCGCGAACCAGCCGGTTGTTTATCTTTTCCTAAGGCGCATACGCTACACACCTGAGCAACATCACAATGACATCAAAGCCTCTTTGCAGTGAAGATACCTTGTGGACAAAGTGCAGCCAATCTTTGTGCTGTAAGAACGTACCCTCCTAAGCATTTGTCTGTGCGTCTCGGTGTGGCATCAAACTCTGCAATAATCAGGCTGGACCTTCGTCACCCTTGCCCGTGACGGATGGGAGGATCCAACTAAACAAATAGCATGACTCCTCCCCATATTGACGCAACATCCTACAAGCTATAATAATGCACTTGGTGATCTTAAAGGCTACAATGACGGAAAAGCATATACTTAAGAGATGCAACTAGAAGCGTAGCCATCGTAAAGAGCTGTGCATTGGTTCCAACGCCGCCTTGTAGAAATAAAGACTCCCATGAGATGCTTTTCTTGAATTTCGCCAAGTGTCTGACTAGAGCTGGCAAAATGCTGCATCAAGGTACAACTTGATGTGGCAGTGCACGGCCGGGCGGATGACTGCATGCGCGTCTCAGCAGTGTTGCCAAATTTCAACGTGACTCATCTTAACGGGCTAAGAAAAGTTTCGGAGTAGATGGACCTTAGGGGATTCTTCGCACCTGCTTTCCCTACCGCTCGGATGCAAAAAATGATTCTTTCATCACTTGCAAGTCTGAAGATGGGAAGAGCCCTCACTACCTGCTCTTTGCCAAGATGTTTTGTCTTCCTTCACACACTTCCTCTATGCCGTTTAAGACCTTTCATCGCTAGCTCGGACTTCATCATTCTTGTGACACATCCGTATCTCCCTCAATAAAGACATTGCGCTTCTTGAATCTTCTATGGTACGCAATGACCTTTTTTTCGTAACTTTCCAGAGTAGTTCTGAGGTTGGGACCGAGAACTGGGTCAAGCTCGCGGAACTCAAAGATAGGAGCTTCCTTAGTCGAATCCAGCACAGTCTCCATCTTGTTGCTCAGGCTTCCTATCTGGCCATGTCGCATTGCCTTGTCCATCAATTTCAGAAGATCCATCTTAGGAAGTGCTTTCTTCGTCTTCTTATCAAATCCCTGAATATGATTGATGAAGTCCTCGATGTCGAGTTTCCCGGCTGCCAAATTCTTTGTCTTGTCTGCCCAGACTTCAGGTATATTCACAGTCCTTCCAGTATTCCATTTGAAACCTTCCGTGGCGAGTTGCGCATTTCCGGATACTTTAACAACAACATCAAGCAGAGAAACTGTTTTATCCAAGAACTGTTTCTTCAGCTTAGGTTCTATGAACTTGTTGTATTGAGCAACAAAGTCTGTGCGGGGCATGACCGGAAGAAGGTGTTTGGGGCCTTTCTTAGGATCGGTGAATTTGGCCAGGACACAATAAGATGTAAGAAGGGAGAAAAACCCGAGAAACTCATCATCGATGTCGCTCGAGCTAATCTTGGTGAATGATGCGAAGTCTTTCTTCGTAAGTATCTTGATCCTGGCAGCATCCAGTGCACCACTACTGGCGAGCGGGTTTCCGGCTTTGTTCTTTGCTTTCGCGTCGCCAAGAATCTCTAGAACAGCTCCCAGAGGCATCGCAGTTGTAACCTGGGGACCAAATGGAAATCTGTTAAGATCCAACGGCTGAGCCGCTGGCCATTTTACTGACCATTGACCAAGGTTGTCGAAGCCCTTGATGCTGACTTTACACTCCTTGGCTGAGCATGGCGCCCATCCTTTCTATGACCTAGTTAGCAATGCAGGTATAGGGCCATGAAATTTGTGAGACATACAAAGAATTGGTAAATCTGTTCTCCAATAGATCCTGAATTAAGGTCTCCAACTTTATTCTTGAGGCCATCGACAATTGCTTCAGGCAAGATGTTGGAGTCTCCGACCTCTGCAGTGAGTTCCCAATTAAGCTTTGGAGAACCGGCATATCCAATCGGTGTCATGATAGCACCTTTAATCGCTTCTCGTTTCTCTCCAACCAACGGCGGGCCGGGGCCGATGATGTTGATGTTCTTTATTTCAAGTTCGACGCCCATGCCTGGCTTATCCGCGCGTCGAGTAAGATCATCGCGTACTTGATGAAATGGTACAGCCGATGCCGGTCCGAAGAGAAATGTAAATGCAAAGAGAGCCCAAAGGATGAAAGTATGTCTAAGCAGGTATCGACCTGGCAATTCGGAGAGCATTGTGGTTGCGAACGAATGGAAATATACAAATACGATTGGGAAGACGACGACCGAATAGATAAAATGGATGATATCAGCGATGCCAGCGATGGAGATGAGTTTAGTTCCCTGGATGCGCAGAAGTAGCCCAGTGAAGGGCTATATAGCAGCAATCTGGCGCCTTTCGGATCGCTGTGCTTTGCATGGCCCTGGCGATGTGAAGACCGATACACGGTCCTTCCTGGAAAGCCATTTCCAATGCGGCATTCGCAATTCAGCCCCAGCTCTGCACTATCGCAATAGACTGTGCATAGTGGGTCTTTTGACAGAAGACCCAAGCAGGGGCCTATCATTCAAGTCCTCTGAAGGTCACCGGACTCCTAACATTACTGGAGCTTGTTTTGCCATATGAGAGTGGTGCTAGAAAGCTGACCGGGCTCTGGGTTGGAACTCCGTCGCACGCTGGAACGCCAGCGGCTCCTCGCGGTTGGTGCCTCTCCTGCGATCGATGATTGGCTACATATGCCTTCGGCGTGGGGCCGCCTCGGACGCCGACCCCTCCCACTAGCCTACCGGCCACCTGTACCGTGCGTACACCCCAAAGTCAGATTCAAAAGCTCACCAGGTTCGCTGCTTACTTTCATCGCTCTGAGGCTCTGCAATGAACTCAATGCCTCTCTTCTCATCCCTTCCACCCGAACTCATCTGTCGGGTGTTCGAGTCTTCTCCCGACTTTTCAGCGGTAGCTGCACTTGCTCAAACCGCACGCCCGTTCTACCATACATGGCGAAAGTTCTCGGTGTCCATTTGCCGATCTGTTGGCTTTCGTGCGTTGCCTAGCTTTTCTGATGCAGAGAGACTACTGGATGTGCAAGAAGAGGCCGCAACTTTCCAATCGCAAACCCAAATCAAACAGAAGTCTGTCCACCGAGCCAAGGCCCTTCTATCCAACGCTCGCTGTGCGTCTGCTGTGACTAGGAACTGGATTGAACTTTGTGAGATCGAGGCAAGCTTTGATCGAGAGAATGACCCTATGAGACCTTCGGAAATTGCACGCTTTCAGCACGCTTTCTACTGTGTCTGGCTTGTTGGGATCTTGGGAACCGCTCCGCTTCTACAGCACAAAGCTCTACCATTTCTCGAGAAATGCAGCCCACGTGAGCTGTGCAGACTCGATGAGATGGCAACATACGCTGTCTACTATAACGACAACAACTTTGGATCAGTAGGCCTTGATTTTCAAGATGATGCCTGGAGGACAGGTTGTAATCTAGTCTCAACCCGGTGGGCGTATGTGGCTCAGAAGGGCCGTCATTTCAGGCAAGTCGAGGGACCCAAATTAAATTTCTTTGCTTTCTTCGATGAAACTCAGAAGTATCTTGAGACTATTGATGATGAATGAAGTTCGATCTGTCAAACAATCCCTCCAGTGACTTCTGCCGTTGCAATGGAAACATCTATATGACTTGAAGAATACCCAGAGCATATGTGGGCCTGCATTGTGTTGGTTTCATCATGTTATTTCTCAAGACAGCACCGTGAAAGCCTACATCCTTTACCTGAAGAACTTTTCTCGTCTCTCTGCCGCGGAGGAGGCTTCGGGAGCTCGTAGTGTCTGAAACTTGATCATTGTCTGGTGCGTCTTGAGATATTGCTGTGTAAGTAGGACGAAGAGGGAGTGTTGGGTTCTTGCTCGTATATTTCCGACACGCAATGTCTGATATATGATTGCTGCTATTGCACCAGCGACGATCGAGGAGACAGCGCCTCAGGCGATTGCTACCAGCCGAAACTTCGTGTTATGAATGATTACGGAAATTGGATATAATCAGCATCGATTTCAGATTATAGATGATTACCTTCGTCTTGTTTGGGTAGACACAATATGTGTCCTACCGTCAAATAGCCGTGGCAGGGCCGAGACCTTTAGATGCATCCAGTAGCGATGGCGCGAACGCAGGCCGGAGTCAGTATGGTGGTACGAAGCAGCCTTATCCCCTGTCACTTCCCGATTTGAACGAGTATGCATTGGTGTGTCAACATAGTATGCGCATCGTTTCACAGCTAGCGTAGACACGTGTAGCCGCTGATCGAAGATGCTCGCGTTCGATACTAGACTTCTGACTGCAGAGCGAAGGAAGTTCGAATATCATCTCAGTCGACTAGCGGGCTGTGCTTCTACTGAGAACAAGAATTGGCAGGATACACGCACCGTGATGATGTGCTAACCTGTCACTGACGCTATGCGCGTACTGAAGCGAGGGCCAGGAGCGAGAGCCTGGACGAATTCACAACTGGATTTTTGACGGGATACATCGACAGCGATTTGACATGGCAATTTGCAGCAGGGCAAGGGTATGCTGTACACACGGTGTACAAAGCTTGATCGGGATGGCTGAGAAGAGATGATCTTGGGCTTGATTGTTCGTGATACGTACGGAAGAGGCTCCCAGCCAATGCACGCTCAGCTCCATACCTAGATAGGTTTGGACGTCTTCGCTTGTGCGCATGTGGAGATACCTAGGTGGTCGTGAGCGCCAAACGACCTAATCTACATCCGCGACGATTAGTATCCGGTAGACTCGGTTAGTTGACGCAACTGCTCCATGCGACCGTTATTGCGAATAAACGACCCATATCAGGTTGCCAGTGGCTGCAAGATCGGCTGCAGCATGGTGCTATGTAGCGTCTCGCAGCCGTAAGCGTCCACTCTAGACGAACAAGATCGGCTACACTCGAGTCCTCAAGCGTAACGTGTTTTACAAGCGAGCGGCGCGTACAAGCGAGCGGCGCACCCCACCAACCTTGCACACCGTTATACGCGTACAGCTCAACAACCCAGTAGTATAGTATATAGAAATTACTATAGTAGATTAAGAAGTAGTTACACTCTCTTTTTTGCATGTACGTGAGTTGTGCCCAATCTCCCTACACGTCTTACAGCGCGCCAGAGCCTGGCGGCTGAGGCCTGATCGCTCTCCTCCCTAACGCTCCTCACGAGCAAGCTGCTGATCAGCCTCACGTTAAGCAAGTATATCCTCTCTAGCCCCCTTTGTTAATACACCTCGCTTCTGTATACGCTTTTTCTTGCGCTCCCTACGCTTTAACGCTGCCTCGTTAGCCCTCTCAAGGCTAGCAATCCTTTCCTTCATCAGCTCAGCTGAGAGGATCATTATCTTAGCTCCTTTCTTAAGCTGGTCTATCTTCTTAATTATAGAAGCTGGTAACAAGCTTTTATGCTTGCGTACGCGTTCACAAATTAGACTTAATTAAGCCTTAAGCTCGCGCGCGTTGCTTAGGGTACAAGCCTCCTAGAGAGCCTCTGTAAGAGCAGCTAGCGGAGTAGGTGTACGTAGCTGCACGTCTAGTTTTGAGAGGACAGTCTCTAGCTTAAGAGGTACAAGACCTGCGCCTTAGAAGGCTGAGCAGATATTGGCTAACGTAAACGATCAATCAAACGCTGCCTTGAACGCTAGCAGGAACTCAAGCTTGGTGACGTGTTAGATGTGGTTGCGCATCAGGCTCTCTACCTCACAGCTGTAGGCACGCTTTAACGGCGAGAAGCAGCTAACGTTAAGAGGCTAGAGCAGGTGAGAGGAGTGAGGTGGCATACAGAGTGTGTAGATGCTATGCTCCTTACAGAGCTCCTAGAATTTAAGAGAGTGGTGGCTCTCGTAGCTGTTAAGGATAAGTAGGCAACGTGCTCTAATTGTGCGAGCCTTAGTGTGAGCATAAAAGTGCTTTAACTACTCTACGCCTAGCTCGTTATTTGTCCAGCCATTATTGCTAACGGCGATAGCCCAGTCGCGCGGAATCTCTATCTCTTCGTACCAGGCAGAGAGGTGGTACTTGCCAGCAAAGATAAGGAATAGTGGGACTGACCAGCTAGCAGCGTTAATCGCAGCAATTACTATCACCCACTCACGATCACCTAGCTAGACAGTCTTTGGTCTGCCTCTCCTCTCTGACCCTGTTACAACAAGCTGCGTTGTAATCTTGCCCATTATAAAGCTAGCTTCGTTAAAGTTGTAGACGTCTTCATCGCAGATACCATACTTAGCTTTTGTCTGCTCTACCAGCTCAAACCAGCCTCTGATTAGGACTAGGTCCTCACAGAGAGCTCTCTGCCTATCGTACGCTCAATTAAAACGCGTTATAAGACTATCCGTATGCTTAACAAAGTTGCGTAGCTAGTAGACGCCAACCTAATTAGCACTGCGAGCAGCCAGCAGTCTATTAGCTATATCACGTACAGCTGCGTACGTAGGCGCAAATCCACGTAGGTCAAGGTTAAGTATATATTTTACAATAACCTCCTCTTCTAGCTAGGTAAGCTTCTTTAAATTAGGCTAGCAATCGCGCCTAGCAGGTCTGCCAGCGCGTTGGCGGCAGAGTGTTGTTTCAGCTACGCTATAGATAGCAGCAGCAGAACGACTGCTTTTAATTTGCTTAGCAGTAATAGAAGAGATAGCAAGCTGAACATCTGCTTCATTTAAGACTAATTGAGTAGCGCTGCGTTAAGCCATTGTATAGTTTGATAAGAGAGGTGTGCAAGGTTGGTGGGGTGCGCCGCTCGCTTGTACGCGCCGCTCGCTTGTACGCGCCGCTCGCTTGTACGCGCCGCTCGCTTGTAAAACACGTTAGTCAAGGTCAAGACTATGATAATGCAATTGACTAGCGGCCTGATGTTCGACATTTGACGCTACTGCAACGGCAGTAAGAGCGGGGATCAGAATCGCGTAGAGGGACAATCATGACTGACGATATCTTACTAGCTGGCTTACAGTAGGCGGACGGGGTATCACGGTGTGGTGCTGACGAATAGGCTGGACATGCTCGCCTGGACGATGAGCATGTGACGGAATGGACTGAACAGCTGTGGCGTGCCGTCATGGCTGCTTCCTCCCCGGTTCCACGACCTCCTGTGTAGTCCCAGCGGCAGCCTGCCGCTGTCAAAACCCGCGACTCGAGGCGCTGCATTCTCAACGATGACTGCGCAATGGTAGTGGTTTGGCGGCAGTGGGCGGCTGATGGTAGGTGGCGGGCAGCGGGCAGGTAAACGCAGGGCAGCGCAGGGCTGACGTGAACCTACAGGTAAAGGACGGGACGGGAAAGGACGGGACGAATCGCCTTGATATAGCAGACTGCTCTTTTCGTCACGGCTGCATGTCGAAGATGTCACGACCGAGCCGGCACAACAATCACACACCGACCAGCACTCTCACCCGCGTCCTACGAGTGCTGCCACTACCGTTCTGGCCAACTATGCAATATTTCACAACACATTCTATGGAACTCAGAGCTGCAAGATAGGCAGGTCGCCCTGTCCCATTGCCTGCAAGGGACCTGCACCTGTGCACGCCTGTCACAATACCAGAACAGATACACTCTCGCGCAAATGCGCAGGACCATGACCAAGACCTTGAGCTCGGAACGCGGATCTGCTTCCGCCAATCAATTAGCAACGGCTCGTAACATCATGTTGCTTACATGCTTTAGGAACTATAGAGGCAGCAAATTGGGAGCTGGATTGGGTTGGATTATATGGCGGCAGAAGTGGCAAGTGCGAGAAGCAATCAACGGGTGTTTCTTTCCTCAACGAGACAAACGCAACTGCTCCGAATTATTTCAAGCCGCAAGCATCCGCTCACTATATAAGACGCAGGCTTATGTCTCACATTTGTCGGCGTTTTGTTCATCCCCCAAGTCTGCGCTGCACAGCCGTACATTCGATTCTGAGGCGGCCTGTACCATCCTTTGGAGCACCCTGAACTTCATCACGGCGCCACGAGGCACCTTGTTGTCATTGAGCTTGCTTGAAGCAGATATGTCCGAGCACTCAAAATGGAGAGATCACACGGCTCCAACTCATGATCACGAATACATGCTTGATTCCTACGACCATGATCAACCCAAGTCTGCCTCTGACAACCTAGCTTTCTGTTATGCAGATAAGGAACGACATCATCAAGACAATATCTTGCAACAAAATCAAAGCAGGAGTTTCCAGGCCAATTCAGCAACTACCATCGAGCAGGCGCGTGAGCTTGAGACGCCGCCAATATTCATTGAAACTCCCGACTCGCTGGCCTCGATACGTCGGGCGGCGCGGGTATCAATGCCACTTGGAGAGTTATCTGCATCTCCACCGCCTTCGTTGGAAGTGCCCCCACCACCACCAAATTCCCCAGCTGCAACAGCATATGCTTATCATGCAACACTGCCGACTTCGCCACTGCTGCCAGTACTCCCACTGCTTGCAGAAGCATACAGTCGCAACGGCCGAAATTCCTTGCGCCAAAGAAGCACATCAAAGAAAGCTTTATTCCGCTACAGCCACACGGCTGAGACAAAGCACTATGGCAATACACGACCTATGAGCATGAGTAGCAACCAAGGAAAGCAGACGTTGGAGAGGACCATTCAGCTTGTACACAGATCCCGACGCCAGCAGAGGGGTAGCCGTGGGTCAGAGGTTCTCGCAAGCTCAGCAGCCCCAAGAGTATAGTTGACCGGGCGGAGATGGATCACGCGGACCATGTGATGGCGTGTAGACTATGGGATTAGCACGTATGGCATTGCATTCGGTATATGCCTATCTCGACATGCCAGTCTGGGAGGCTTCGGGCCAGTCAAGGCAATGCAACGCACATGGGTAACTAGTAATAGGTAATAGGGAAGCCGAAGGCTTTGGAGAATAGCGACACCAACCTCTTCATTTCGGTCAGAAGATTGCACCCCTTTGTATCTCTAGCGAACTTTTCTTAGCATAAAATTCGGGGTATCCTCGGCTGCACTGTATCAGTAAGCATGGAGTTCGACTAAATTTTGGTCGCGCGTGCCGCCACCAGTCTACTGTTGCAAATTCATCGATGTCCCTCTAAATTTCGACCAGGTTTAGGGTTGGTACGTCCGTTAAAAGTTTTCGATGCTCCGCGCCTGATTTATACAATTCCAGACGACTTCAATTAACCAGGAACATCCAAGTTGGATTATTTCCGCGAGCTGTGACAAAGCTGTGTGAACACAGTTGGTGAATCAGTATACGAATGATATGCATCTACCCTGCGCATCAACAGAATCAGCATACCTTTATTGCGAAAGTTATGGAGATACAATAACAATCTGAGATAAGATTCAGCGCAGCTGTTCTAAACAAGCCCCAAGAAACGCATCAGCTTGTGCATGTTACCCCGGTGCGCCACAGAAGGTGAGATTGAACAATTTGGTCCTTAGGAAGCAACTTATTTTGGTACGGACAAGGCACTAATAAGGATCCTTCTGGTGCATTAATAAGAATCTTAAAGAATAGGATTTATAGAAATCTTGTTACTAAATAGATATATCTTAGCTGCAAAAGGAAATAATTATTACTCTCAATAGCTTTCTGGAAGTCCCTTATAAAGAGGCATGTCTAAACAACTTAGTAGAGGAGTTTAATAAAAGCTAAGTAAGGTAACTAAAAGATTAGTAACAAAGTCTTAGTAAGAATATATCTAGTATAAGTATATAGTTACAATACCTTAGCTAGTTAACTATAGTTATGTATAGAAAGTATTAAAGTATACCTTAAGTATATTATAGTATCTAACGCACTACACGGGCGAGTCGCCCGTGTGGGCGACTCGCCCACTTTTGCCAAGACTACACCAAATCTCCCTCTCTATACCAATGCCTCAATAACAGTGCAAAAATAACGCGTTAAATAAGACTTAGATACAGCTTGCGCTTTTAGCTCTTAAATAAGACCCTAATCTCTTAGTACGACGCGCTGCAGCTATGTACAACGCGCTGCGATTAACGCTGCGCAATAGACGCGCTAGACAACCTTTACGCAACAATTCTATTGCTAACTTACAAAATCTAACTAATGCAGAGGAGGAGGTAATTGTTAAGTACGTGCTTAAGCTTGTAGAGCATAGGCACCCCCCTTAGCTCTTAGATATAGCTAATATAGCTAATTCTCTACAAGAAGAGCGTAGTTTAGGCCTTATTAGCTTAAACTAGGCTAGTACATTTGTTTTACGTATGCTAGAGCTTAAAGTAAAGTTTAATTGCAGGTATAACTACAAGAGAGCTCTCTGTAAGGATTCTAGAGCTATAGAGGGCTAGTTCAGCCTTGTAGCTAATATCAAAGCTAAGTATAGTATCCTAGACAACAACACGTACAACTTTAATAAGACAGGCTTTATAATAGGTTAGATAAGCAGTAGAGTAGTTATTACAGCTACTAATTTACTAAGACAACTAAAGTTAATACAGCCTAGCAACAGGGAGTAGGTAATAGTGTGGTGGAGCTGAGTGTACTTCAGATACTCAGCTGGGCTCAATGAGCCATTGGGGAGCGGAAAGAGGCTCGTGACGTCAGTCACGTGCTTTTAGTAGGTCCCAACGGGCCATTGGGGCTGGTTAAGACACGTGATAACTGCTGAGGTATAACCTCTAAGGAGACTCAGGACGGAACAAGAACTCAACCACCAACGGCACTTCAATAGAAGGTACTCAATCTTACTTATTACCCTTTCTACTCAACCACAAATAGCGACCGATGTGCGGCTCCAACTCCACTGCTCTCACCCTTAGGAGAAGCCAAGTTAAAATACAAGGAGACAGCGCTGCGCATTCCTAATAGCTTATTAAGCAATACAGAAAACCCCTAGAAACGCAGACACACTAGAGAAAGCTACAATAAAAAAACCTAATAGAACATAGAACTACAGACGCAGAATAAGAACAGAACTGCAGACACTATCGCAGAACCACCATACAGCCAAAGGAAAAAGTTAACACCCTAAACAGACACGCAGACACAGAGAAACAGTATCAAACCCCAAGACCCAACAAGGAGGATGGAGAGACCAGAGCAACGCGGAACGTCCCAACAAACTGTTAAGATGCGTTAGCAGAAAGACAAAGCAAGAAACAATAAGGATAAGAAAAAGCAACAGAAGAAATGCTAACAAGCTATTAGGGCACAAAGAATAGCCGCCCAGCACCGCAAGGCTAATCTGCAACGCATAAAACAAGCAAAAATTAATCTAGAAAAGGAAGAATACTAGCAACAAATCTAACAAGCATGGGAAAGAACCTAATAGGCCATTAAGGCAGTTAGCAAGAAAAAGGGGACGCGCAACAGGCTCTCAGACATTATAATAAGAGCAGCGAGCATTGCTACAGTTATAGCAACAGCAGCAAGTTTATTCTCAATAGTACAGCCCGCCAGCAAACTACTAAGTCAAAACAAACTACTAGCTATAAACAAATACTCCCAACCTAATCCCCAACACCCAACAGAGGGGGCCACAGCTTCACTGTTAAACCCGGCCTACATAAGACCCAACGAGCCATTAGGTCAGAACACTCATCTAATCCCTAAAGAAAACCCCTTCAATAATTCCACGCTTAAAAGCATCCTAATGCACCTCACCAACAATGTAGCCGCAATAGCTTAAGACAGACACCGCATCTATACTAATGAAAGGCCACCCTTTAAGAACACCCCCTTGAACTTCAACAGACAGGATGTAACCCTCTTCCTTAATAAGATTGAACGTTGCTCAGAGTTCTACTAATAGACCGTTAAGGACTAGATCTCGCGACTCCTCAGCTACTGTAACCATGATCACTGCAGCATCATCAAATCCAACATAACTAAATTTGCTGCAGCTAGGACCGCTAATGACTAGGGCGCAGTGCGTTCAGCAATAAGAAAGCAATTCTGAAATATAGACTAAGCGCAGCAGGAAGAGACTGAAGAATCCCTTAAAGTATGGCTCACGTCTTGCTTAATTACGGAGAATCTCTCCCTTTAGGGCTACCTAGACGCCTTTAGGCCCAGATTTAAGCGCTGCCTAGACGCAGGGACAGTTCAAGGTAGCCAGAAGGGTTTCCTCCTTGTAAAGGGCCTTGACTACCCCTAACTTATAAAGGTATTAGGAAAGTTTGATCTTTCGCTCTCCTAACCCTAAGACTTCAAGTACGCAACTATTAAGCCCTACCTAGGGAAAATAGCAGCTTGAGAGGCAGAGATTAAGGCTTTCAACCTAGCGCTCAAAGCAAAGAAGCCAAAGGCTAAGACAAGCAACGCCAATGCGCCATTAAGCCTAACCGTGCAATATCCTTTTAGGGAACCCCAGCTTAATCTAAATGTAGTGTCCTAAGGAAGGAGACTACGCGGAGAAAGAGGAACGCAAATGCTAGTTAGGTCTCAATCTACAGAGGCAGAACTTGAAGACATGGTAGAAAAGTTCTCTAAAATGAGCGTAGCGAAGATAATGCTTTACTTACAATCCCCTAGAGAATCCAAACTCCTTAGAGATAAAGAGTTCAAAGAAGAGCTAGACGAAAGAATCTAACAGAGCCGACAGCTGCAGCAAACTGCTAAAACATCCAATGTTCAGTTAGGAGCCGCGAGAACACTTCAAACTCAAGCACCTAAAAGATACCAGCTTAACTAGGTTCAGCAGTATCCCAGCCTGGGGCAGAACAGTAGTAGCTACCAGGTAAATCAGTACCAACAACAGTCCTAGCTATCCCAAAGGCCCATTGGAAGCCAGGCGCAAATGGGATGTTATGCGTGTAAGAGCAATTTGCACTAGGTTTAGGACTGCCCTGACAACAACAGGCTTATTGCAAACAAGTAGATTTACTACAACCCAGAAGCAAGGCGCACCTTTTAGGGCACTCCTAAAATGCCAAATGGACAAGTAAGTGTACCTCGAGGGGACTCCCAAGTTGAGGTGGTAAAAAGAAGAGCCTAGGAATGGATGCAGGAGAACAACATTCCAGTACGAAACCCACTCAAGATGACTGCAGAATATAGCAACCAAAACAAGTCCTAAGGAGCCATTGGGGTTTCCAGCAACACAATAGTTACATTTAATAACAGAGTCTCTGATGCAGGAGTCCTTAGCCAAGAAGAATACAGGCGCAACGTGAATGCCGCCCGAATCTAAGAATTTATCAGAGAAGAAACCCATTCCCTAATAGTAAACTCCCAGTCAATCTAGGAAAATAACCCCTCACGCTCCTACTACCATCAAGCATTAAGGGACGTGTCCAAAGCCACACTAGAGACTATGCCAGCAGTCAAGAATGCAAAGACCAAGAACACGGGGTAGTCAATACCAAAGATAAGGTTCGAAGATGTCCACATAGAGGACAATGTTCAGGAAATCCTAATGAGCTATCAGACAGAACAAAGCAAGAAGATACGGTTCCTTAACGCCCTTCATCCTGACCCGCAGGAGTGGGTCCGAAAAATCGCCAATCTAACAACAGAGATATCAGTAGGAGACCTTATTAGGCTATCCCCAGGAGTCAAAGGAGGGTTTACCAAGCCGTGCTACACAGCAGAAGAAGCGGAAGCCCTTATCAATCCCTGCCAAAGAAAGGACCAAGTTTTCCATGTAAACAACATGCTGCTGTCCTGCCCCACATAGATAGAGGTGGTAGCTCACAATAGGCTTATTACTAGGGCTGGTACAGTCCGAAGTCCCAATGGAGTATTAGAGCTTCCTGTATTCCCCAGGAAAACACTTCCTCAAACATCAAATTTCCAGCTCTGCAACATAGAAATTGAACGTGATGAAGACCGGACAACTGCAGAACAAAGGGAATATAACCATCAACATAGCATTAAGCATGTCCAAAGAGACTGTCCCCAAGCACCATTGACCATCCATAAGACCTACCTGTCAGCACTGTTAGATTCTGGAGCTAAACTAAACACAATTCAGCTCCGCACTGCAGAAGCTGCTAGACTTGTAATAACGTTAATGCCTTAGGAGATGGCCTCCTCCCAGTTACAAGCGGCCAATAGGACCTTTGAACACTTTGCAGGCATAATCTAGAGAGCCCCAGTAACTATTAGGAACATTAGAATACACACCAACTTCTTCGTCCTAAAAGCGCTGTCCAGTCCAATCATCTTGGGCAACCCGTTCCTCGCAGATGCCCAATGTACTTTCAAATACCGAGCGGACGGTCAAATGCTGTGCACTATATATTCTAAGAACAGGCAGTCCCATGCCACGTTTATTAGGTCAACTAATAACACTCAAGGAAACGTTCCTCGCGCAGCAGTAGATTTAAAAGGCAGCAGGGCTCAAGAAGCAGGCTTGTAGCCCTGAACAATACCAAATTCCTGCCAAAAACCCTCCTATGGTGGCTCAATCCGCCATTGGGGTCAGCGACGAGTGCGTTCAGTATCGAGCTAAACGGCCACTTCAGCTGCTGCAGCAGCAAGCTGTACAATGCCACCACAGCACCATACAGCAAAATGTGCAGGGAGATTGAACAGGACCGAAGAATGACGCTGTGGGCAGATTGTGTAGCAGGATCTCCTGCGGCTATTAGGGCGAATGGCATAATTCTGGATGCCGATCTGGATGAAATGCTGCAAGACCTTGACGGACTAAGAGAAGCCCAAGATGCACGAGCCAAGATTCAAGGACCCCAACGAACTATTAGGTATCCAGTCCTCACAATGTACAAAACCAAAGACAAAAAGGTCTAGCCAGTTCACGGATCAGACGCCATGCCCCATAAAGTCAAGGGAAGGAGCGATTGGCGACAAAGGGCCCAACAACGGTTACCGCCCAACAACAATCAAAGTTGGCGTTAGTTCCGTAAGTTCATCAAAGACCGAACGGCCAATTTCCCATTGGGCACCAGGGTAACGCCGGAACGATTGGCCCAGATAAAGATTGCAGAATGGCTGCTACCGCGCGAGAGGGAAATGCTGATAGAGGTCTTCCTCTCTAGAGAAGGAGCACTGAGCTTTAACTTCGCGGAGTCAGGACGGATTTATCACAATGTCTGCCCGCCGGTGCGCATTAACACTGTGCCACACAAAGCATGGAAAACGGGCAGCTTTGCAGTCCCAAGGCGCCTTCAAGGAGTAGTTTGCAACATGATACAGGAGCGTATAGACTAAGGGGTGCTAGAGTACAGCAAGAGTCAGTACAGCAACCCGTGGTTTCTGGTAGAAAAGAAGGACAAAGGATACCGTCTTATAAATAACGCCCAACGGGTAAATGGGGTCACGATAAGAGACGCCAACCTCCCTCCAAATCCTGACGAATTCTCAGAAGAATTTGCTGGATGCCAGGTTGTCTCCCTCATTAACTTCTTCTCTGGATATGATCAGGTGGAGCTACACCCAGAATCGCGCCACATTACAGCCTTCAACACCTCATCTCATAGGCTGGTCTACTAATGCACCCTCCCAATGGGCACTACGAATTCTGTGGCTGAGTTTGTGCGCGTGGTTACTAGGATCCTCTAGGATCTGGTCCTAGAAATCTGCATGCCGTATATAGATGACATTGCAGTAAAAGGCGCGAAAACTGATTATCAAGGGGAGGAGATGATTCCTGGTGTCCGACGGTTTATTGGGGAACACATCGTCAACATTGACAAGACACTGTGGAACTTAGAGATGGCTAGTGCTACTGCCTCTGGATTCAAGAGCGACTGGTGCTACAACAGTATGGGCATCGTAGGCTACGTAGTAGACAAAAATAGCCAACACCCTGCTAACAAGAAGGTACAAAAGATCCTGGATTGGCCAGCTTGTTCGTCAACAAAGGAGGTTCGCATGTTCGTTGGCCTCTGCGTCTACTATCAGATCTGGATACTAGGGTTCGCTACTATTGCTGGGCCTTTGTTTGACCTAATGAAAGCTGACATTAATTTCCAATAGACTATTGAGGCGGACCAAGCTATGGAGCGGCTCAAACAACGTATCACAAGCGCCCCAGCACTAGTGTCCATCAATTACGCAGAACCTATTAGACTAGTTATTATCGCAGTGGATGGCAGCAAGAAAGGATGGGGAGCAGTCCTCTAACAGGAGGATTTGGCAGGCCACCGTCACCTAGTGTGGTATGAATCCAGAGTCTGGTCACGCAGTGAGCGCAACTAGGACTCTGGAAAACATGAATGCAAGGCACTCCTCCTTGCGCTTAAGAAATTTCAACCGTAGATATATAGTATCCAATTCACCGTTGAGACGGATGCCAGGACACTAGTAGACTAGCTGAACCGCAGCGCCAATGACCTCCCCAGAGCACTAATCACCAGGTAGCTAGCCCTGCTGAACATGTGGGAGTTTGACGTCAAGCACGTCCAAGGTAAGAAGAATGTAGTTACTAACGCCCTCAGCAGAAAACCAGAAGAACCAGGCTAGGAACCTCCTCAGGAAGCGGAGGAGGATGTCGAAGAGTTCATTAATAAACAACTTTCATCAATAACACTGTCCTAAACAATCCTAATAGAGCATTTGTACCCAGTCTACGCTAAAAACACAGTTCCTAACATAACAGTACTGGCTACGCTCCAGACAAAGGAAATGAGAGACATCGCCTAGTGGCTGCTTACTCTGCGGAACCCAGATGGGAGAGATTAATTAGGACTAAGGAAGCTGCAGCGCAAAGCTCACTGCTTCGCAGTAATTGAGGGATTCCTATGGGCGAAGGCGAGCCTAAATAAGCTATTAAGGCAGGTTGTCGATAATCCAAAGGATCAAGTCTAGATTATTCAGGAACTTCACAACCAATCAGGCTACTAGGGACGCGAGGGCACTTAGAGGAAAGTCTAGAAGAGATTCTTCTAGCTAGGCATGTTTAAGCACATTAAGGAATATGTGCGAAGCTGCCTAGAATGCCAACTCCACTCAGCACAAGTGTTCCAAGAGGAACTTTACCCTATTACAGGGCCTAATAGCCTATAGGAGTGGATTTCAATAGATGTGGTTTACATGCCAGACGGCCTTCATAATCAGAAATACATAGTTGTTGCCAGAGACTACTTGTCTAGGTATCTAGAGGCAGAAGCCATTCAAGACAATAATTCCGCGACCATTGTCAAGTTCCTGGAGCGATTAATATTCGCTAGATGGGGAGTCCTATTAAAGATTACTGTAGATAGGGGACCTGAAAACAGGGGAATAATGCAGGAACTCGCGCAACTATTTAGAATCCAATGGGTAGTTGCTAGTGCCTTCAACCTGCAAGCTTAAGGACTCATTAAGCGGGGGCACAAGGAGTTAGTTAGAGCTCTTAAGAAGATAAAAGGAAACTAGGTTACAAACCTACCAATAGCACTTTGGGCGGACAGGGTTACAGTCAAGAGATCAACTGGAGAGACACCGGTATTCCTAATCTGCGGAAGAGAGCACATCCTGCCAGTTGAACTCCAGATACTAACGTGGCAAACGCTGCCCTGGTCTCAGGTTCGGGACACAGAGACGCTCTTAGCACTTAGGGCTAAACAGTTCAAACACAGAGACGACAGGCTTAAGGAAGCTGTGGACCGAGTAGTGAGGTTAAGGAACAAAGGGAAAGACTGGTTTGACAACAGAGCAAACCTCCGCGTAACCCTAATGGAGCCTGGAGATCTTGTACTAGTCAAGGATATAATGCGCGCAGCTGACATAAGCCGCAATACAAAGCTGCAGCCCTAATAGAAAGGGCTATTCTGAATCTGCACAATCATGGACAAAGGCACCTATATCTTGGAAGAACTTGATGGAACACGGCTAAAAGCTACATACCCGGGACACCGCATTATTAAGTTCCACCAGCGAGCTGCACTAGACAAATTAAGCGTAATGCAGGATGTTGAGGAGTGGGACAACTCGGTAACGAACCCTAATGGAGAAATGGGCCCGCTGGCAACACCCCAACCAGCCCCATTTGGCGATTTGAATTAAGGTTTTAGCAACCTATACAGCCAGGACCTTCTGATAAAAGACAATGTCCAAGTACTTATTCTACAGCTATGGGAAGGATTTGACAGAATAGAATACGAGATTTGGGACTGCATTAATAAAGATAAGGAAACAGACATGCACGAACTGGTTCCCAATAGCGCATTGGATAGCTGAGGTTAGCCATAATTTTTTGATGGGGGGAGGGAATTATGGAGTTAGGAGTTTAAATTTGGAAAAGATTACACAAAAAGCACACAAAGGGTCAAGAAAAAGCAAAGCAAAAAGCAATTACTACTAGAAGGTTGGCAATAATTGCGACCGCAATCTCTACCAACCAGGACAGCCCTGAAGAAAAGACAAGCCAACTAGGAGGAAATGGCTCCTAAATCCCAATGGACAATTAAGCAAAGAAAGAAGAAAGACCTGGAACGCTAAAAAGGGAATACAAAAGAGAACCTAGAAAACAAAACAAAACAACTGAAAACTAAACTAGCAAACAAACAATTAATTACCCTACTTGCCAGCCAGATCATCATCCTTCTTCTTGCGAGGAGCGTCTCCGGGACCATACCAATAGTGAGAAGATGGAAGGCCTGGAAGACAAGGATGCCTGCCAGTTACAGCGGAAGTTAGAGCGGGAGCCGTAACAGCTGGAGCAGGAGTTGAAGTAGGAGCAGCAGAGGTTGAAGCAGGAACAGCAGCTGCAGTAGCAGCAGGCATGGAGCGCCTTAGAGTTAGAGAAGCAGGTAGGGAACGAGCCATCTCAGCATTAAGGGAACCAATGCGGCGATGTCCCAATGTCGCCCTAGGGCTTCCAGAAGGAGAACGCTGAACGCCAGAACCAGAGCGCGAATGAGAGACTGAACCAGACCTCGAATGGCCAAAAGAAGGCGGAGGAGAGCCAGCCAAGGACTGCACTAGAGAGGTCAAGTACTTAACAGCGTCGTCATAAGCGTTAGAAAGAGGAGAGGAAGCCTGCGAAATGCTGGGGACCCCATAACGGCTGCTAATAGAATAGGTGCTTGGACTGAAGGAGGTACCTATGTGATAGGCACCAAGACCTCTAGAAGGCTCTTCCTGAAGAGGAAGAGCAAAAGTCTCGCCGCGCCGAACGTTAGCGGTGGGAACGCGAGTAAGATCAGCCGTCCATTCCTCAAAAGTCCGGTCCCTGCGCTCACGGGCCTGCCCCAATGGAGTATTGATACTAGTAAAACCAGTTTAAGGCGGGTCTAGAAGGGACAAAGCCTGGGCTCCAGCCTCCAGCCCAAGAGTGGAAGACCGAGTATTGCGGCGACAATCATCTAGTTCCTGAAAGGAGTCTCGAAGACTGCGGAAAGGCTAACGACTAGGAGGGAAAAGAGGCTGATCAGCATCATCACCTACCAAAGGAGCGACGGCAGCCTCCTCGGACAAAGCGGAAGGAGAAGCGTTAACAACACGGCTGCAAGCATGAGCGACCATGTTAAGGCTTAACTCGTCATTAGTAAGCAGCGCGATGGCTGGCGCTGAAGGGTTAGCGCGGCGAGAAGCCTCAATGCAGGATTGAAAGCTGCATACAGGACGGTTGGGGCGCACCAGGTTATGGCGTACCAAGTGGGCGACATCCGTCACAGGCACCTCCTCCTCGTCTTCCTTCTAAGACTTCCTCTTCTTCTTCTCAGAGCCCTCAGAGCGAAGAACGCGAGAGGACCTTGAGGGAGTAGAAGGCTCGTCAAACCCACCGCAGCGAGCGTCGCCATAGCCGCCACTGGTCTAAAGGTGTTGTTGAGCCTCACCACGACCTATCTTGAAAGCGTCCCTCTTAGAAGGGGTAACAGGTTCGGCGGCATCACGGCGGGCAGTAACTAAAAGGAACCAGTGTGTCAGCAACTAGAACGAGGCTCAACAGACCATTGGGACTTACGCATGGAACATAGAGGGCGGCGATTGTTGTGCTAGCATTCAAGGCAAGACCCGTAATAGTACAGGACATTCTGCTTCTGATCCTAGAACTGTTTACACATCCCACCACTCTTTGCGCAATGCTAGCACTTCTCGCTATTGCTGCCTAGGACGGTACTATTGTAAGCGATGGCTCCATTAGCCTGGCCCAACAAGAAGGAAACAAGATATTAAGAATAGGGCCCAATAGTTCCTCCAGAAGCTCAGTCAAGAACAGCCTGGTGGAAACGCCTCATGTCTGCGAGAGTTGTGATAGTAGATGGGTTCCCAATGCTAGAACGGGGACCGCGGTAGAAAAAGTGGAATAGGTCGCCCTGACCAGCAACTGTGGTACCGCAACCTGCAGGAATAGCGAACTCGTTACAGGCGCGCTAATGAGTGCAGGCATTAATAGTGTCACGAGCGACGTCAATAAGGAACTCAGGCAGGTCAGGGTCGTCTTTGTAGAGGCGGGCCAGGATGTTGGCAATGTTGCAAGCAAGCAAGCGGTCTATCGTGCGGTCAAGAAGATAAGCGACTAATGTAAGAGAGATTAGCAAGAACAGTCCTAATAGGAGATTAGGTGAGAAAAAAAAAAAAAAAAGGGACAGAACAAAACTTACTAGTTTCATACACACGCAGCCAGGCGGGCTTCTTGACGATCTTGGTTCGGGCAGTACCCGCCTTAGATCTGTTGCCAGAACCACCAGGCCTCTTGCCCTTGTCGCCGTTGTCACCGCCGCCGCTGCCTGGAGCGCTGCGGAGTGAGCGCGAGGACTGGGGAGTCTTGGGGGCGACGTAACCGCCGGACATGGTGAAGGTGCTATGTGGAGTCAGGAAAGCAAGCAGACAGTTGGCCCAAGCCACATTGTGGGCTTACTAAAACAGCTAAAAGAAGGGAGAGTAAGTTAAGGTTGAGCGACAGAGGAGCAGTAGCGCGCAAGTGTGAGGGTGGAAAGTTAGTTAAGAAAAGTTTAGTAGTTGCTTAGGTGAACAAGTTAGCAAGTAAAAGAGCCTGGAAAATCCGGAGTCAGAAAACACTAAAGCACGGCCCAATAGGGCTTTAGAGCTTACCAAAGTAGAAAGTAAGAGT
Source organism: Curvularia kusanoi (assembly GCA_011058905.1). Classification (NCBI taxonomy): domain Eukaryota; kingdom Fungi; phylum Ascomycota; class Dothideomycetes; order Pleosporales; family Pleosporaceae; genus Curvularia; species Curvularia kusanoi. The sequence goes on along the minus strand of SWKU01000015.1, from coordinate 8,201 downwards.
TGGAAACTGTTAATAATGGAGGAAGATGCGTTGCCCTAGGGGGTGCAATAGGGGGTTTATATCCATAAGGGCTCTTCAGCCAAGCCTGCCTGTTAGAGCGATTCCACCGCTATGTGCGGAAGCCAAAGGTCACGGGCGTGTTAGTAGCGGTGTAGAGCTGTCATTGTCGAAGCTGCGTATCTGTCAGCAACGAACCATTAGGGCAGGGTGATGGCTCAGACCGCCAGATGCAAACGCGCATCCTGTAGCGTAAGAAGTCAACATCGTCAGTCGCATCGCTTCGCTAGTTAGGAGGTTAGTAACCAGGCCTTAAGTACTGAGCTGTCTAGGCTTGTGATGGGTGGAGTCGCCTAAGGAAGTTAATGCGGGTGGTCCAAGATGTCGTGTAGACTAAGGGACGGTAAGCTGCTAGAGGTCAGCTAAGGCCTAACAGGCTATTAAGGACCAGTCACAACATTTAAGCGGTCAGGGAAGTCACAACAACAAGTGCTGGCAGGTCTCAGGCTAAGACCTGTAACTAGCGACGGATAAGGAATCTTAAACATATAGCCAGGGTATAGGGGTGGTCACATAAAGTTATAGCAACAATTCCAGCAGAGTCTGGGTAGAGGTCAGTAACTGAAGGCAAACGGAGACTTCGAATTAGAAAAGCTGAGGGAGGAAGTCAATAGAAGCCAGGCCGCATTATCGCCAACGCAGCAAGACATAGCAAAGAAGACTGTGTTTGTTGGCCAGCAGACTTAATAGGAGATTGGGCAAAAAGCGGAGTATAGAACAGGGTTAACTTGAGCTGAACAGGGTTGATCAGAAATAAGTCAATGGGATAGAAGAAACTAAAGGGCGAAGGAGATGGCAGCAAAGACGCCTAATGTTAAGGCAGCGGCCAAGGAAGGAGGATGGGTCAGAACCCTCTCAGCAGGGCCCAATGGCGAATTAGGGATAGTGCAAGTTTGCCTAGGGTTGAAGGTTTGGGATAGGACTGTAGGCTCTTAGTAAGGTATTGGGAACGAACAAGGCAGTTTCTGGGAGGGATCTAGACCGTAAGTGTTGAGGGAAACGCCTGTAAGATCTAAGGGGAGGTCCACAGGCTTAATGGAGGTTTGGGGTTGGAAAGGGAAAAGAGGGCCGCGGGCATGGTTCTGTGTAGGGAGCTCTGAAGGTCAAGGAGGAAGAATTGGAGGCAAAGGGTTACCGCTCGTCAGTGGAGCTTGAAGGGGCCAAGCTCTCTAGGTAGGGGAGGTATGTAGTGGAGCTGAGTGTACTTCAGATACTCAGCTGGGCTCAATAAGCCATTGGGGAGCAGAAAGAGGCTCGTGACGTCAGTCACGTGCTTTTAGTAGGTCCCAACGGGCTATTAGGGCTGGTTAAGACACGTAATAACTGCTGAGGTATAACCTCTGAGGAGACTCAGGACGGAACAAGAACTCAACCACCAACGGCACTTCAATAGAAGGTACTCAATCTTACTTATTACCCTTTCTACTCAACTACAATAGTTACCTAAGGTATTAACGCAAGTAGATAGGCAATTCTACCCTTTATTATCTTTAAAGTGCGCTAGCACCTTAGCTGCTAGTACAAGGACAATGCTCTGCCCTAGGATTAGATTCTTGCTATCTCTAAAAACAGCTAGACTACTAATAAGCTTAGTTTTAAGTAGTTAAAGCACTTTAACAGGCATACAAAGACGCGTACTGTTAGTACCTACTATATACTTATTGTTAACAGTTATAAGAGCTACAACTCTATAGTATTCTACTAATACTGCAAAGATAACAAGATTGTAGTTGTATATATGCCTCTACACTTATCGCACCTCTTGCAGCTACTTAACGTAGGTTGTTTTTACCCTTTAAAGGTAGCGTACAGGGACTAGGTTAACAAGCTAGTACGCACCTAGATTAACTACATTACAAAGTAGGAGTTTCTGCTATACTTTAAAGAGGCCTTTAATAAAGCTATTACTCCTAGTAATATCTAAGGAGGGTTCTAAGGGGCAGGACTAGTCCCTTTTAACCTATAATAGGTTATTTCAACTCTTAATGTAAAGCTGCAGACTCTATTACTACTACTTTCTACTAATAACAAGCCCTAGCAGTTGTAAACCCTAAAGAACCTTGCTAAATTTAGCTCTTAATTAACTCTAATTTAAGACAAGTATAAGAAGCAATTTAGTAGCTCCCTAACCTCTACTACTAGCGCAGTTAAGCACCTCCTAAAGGGGGCTACAGGTGTAGCGTATAAGATTACTTTGCTTAAGTAAGAACGCGCTAAGCTTTAAGCAGCCCTAGCAGCTGCTATAGAGCGTAAATTACGCAAAAAGAAGTAAATCTAAGCAGGAGGGACTCTTACAATTAAAGAGGGCTAGCAGTTAACTACTCTAAAGGAGTTTAGCGCGCGTAGTAATAGTAAGAAGTAAAAGAAGAGGGTGTGTGCTAAAGAGGTTAACCTATTACAATAACACTGTAGAACGTGTAGAGAGAGTAGGTATAACGCGCAAACATACAAGAATAATGTAGAAGTAGTCTCTAAGTAATATTACAGCGCGTTATAGCCCTTGTCGAGAGGATACGCGACCTCGGGGGTGGTTCGCAACGAAATAGGTCTAGCGCCACCGCGTTTTCGCTTAGAAAGGAGAAATATCAGGGCGGGTTCGTTTGGCGGGTTCTAACTAATAGACTCCAACAAAAACACCATTAACTGCAGCATACGCGTTCTTAGCATTGTATCTCTATTTCCACTAATTTTTAGCCCAATTGCAGTACAGTAGCGCGCTCTGCAGCTAGACGGCGCGACCTAACAATGGAGTTCTGCTGGGACGCGGGAGTGTCTGCAACAGACGCTAGTCAGGCTGCTAGAACAACAACTCCAACCAACGACGTGCCTTCTAGTACTGAACCGCCCTCGCACACCGCGATTAAAGCTACAATATGCTATCTAGCACAGTTTGCTGTAATTGTCTGTAAGCAGCATGCTACAGCTCTGCAGAACGTTGACGCGCATCTACGCAATTATCACAATGCGCCAAAGAAGCTCCGCCGACAGATAGTGGAGAGCTTCCAAGGCAAATCTGTGTTACTACCCAAAGACGTACTACTACCGCACCAGTTGAGTCAACCAGTAGAAGAGCTAGGACTACCACAGGACGGATATAGCTGCAGCGTAGAGGATTGCAGATTCCTTACTGTCAGCATTGACAAGCTTCGCATGCACCGCAACAAGGTTCATAAGCTGCTATGAAAGGGCGACCAACACACGTTCTACGAAAAAGTCAAGGTGCAGACCCTGTTTCAAACTAGTGGGTTGCAGCGCTACTTTATTGTGAATACAGAGGAGCGTAACAGCGAGCCAGCTGTCTCCTACGAGGACGTAGACGTTATCCAAAGGCACTTGGCAGAGTACAGCTCCTTCACGCAAAGAGAAGAAGAGAGGGAACAGCGTTTGGAGAAGGATATTCCTAAGACTGACCAGACAAATTGGTTCAACTTTACGCAATGGCCAGTACACTTTGCTGGCCGCAATCTAGAGCACCTGGCTTATCAAATCCGGCTCCCTAACCGCAGCGAACCAAGGCTACAGCGAGCAGTAAAGCTGACAGAGGAGCTTATAGAGAAGAGCGTTGGTAGATTGTCAACGCTTTACAGAGACACACAACGATAGCTAAGGAGCGCAAAGCGGGAAGAAATGGACCTACGACCGCTAGCACGTCTACAGAACCCATCAAGTCAAGCACGGTACGCGGGCTACATGGCTAGGTTTGTCTGCTACTTTCTGCGCATCATCGCCAATAAAATAGCTAGGGGCGCAAGACAGTTTCGTCGCAAAAGCAACACAAGCATAGACAATAAAGACAGGCTCAGCGAAGCTCTCTACAACGCTAAGAGCGATATGAGCGATGACGAAACTAGAAGCGATGCTGAGAGCAACAGTGACAGCAATAGCAGGAGTACCTTAGACGCTTTTACCTGCACACAAAGAGACATAGACTATATGAAGGACGCTCAAGCGCTATTCCGCATGAACGGGGAGCAGAAGGTGTGTGCAGCGCACCTGTGGAACGTTTTATCTAGCGACGAGAAAGACCAGAGGGTCCAGGAAGATCAGATGGAGGCTCTCCTTACAGCGCTGTCTAAGTTCATATTTGACACAACTAACAATAAGCCGTTTAACAGCGGGCTCTATCATTTCCTTGCCGTGTTAGGCATCAGCAACAACACAGGCCGCCCACGTTTGCGACCAGCAAAGACATATGCGTACATGCTAGCAGGTATGGTGTACAGCGTACGCGCGATAGGTATAGAGAAGCTGCTACCAGCTGCGCGGCGCACTAAGCAGGGGCACAGCGACCGGAAAAAATTCCAGCGCGAACGCAGGCGCTTTCTCTGCGCCAGTGGGTACACGCCAATAAGCAACATGCTAAGCCTACTTGCGTATAGAAAAGCCATTGCGTATGCAGAAGGCAACAAAGGCAGCACGTTCTGGTCAGAAGATAAGAAGACGTTTTACCTTAAGGGGCAGGCGATTAAACTCAGCCGTTTCCGCACAATGGCTCAAGATCTAGTTGCAGAGGCAGAGAAAATGCTATAGCAAGAGCTTCTCTAGATCGCACGTGTCAAGGACCGCTTTACTATACACATAAAAGGGATTGTAGACAACGTCACGTTCGCACAGCGCAGCGCGTCTTTTATCAACCAGCCATCTAACAACCTTTGCAGCAAGCTAGAGTGGATGCTTACGCGCTGCAGACAGAGCAAGCAGGGCCAGAAGTTGCAGACAGTTGAAGGTCAGTAGAGAGAGACAGAAGTTAAACGGTACTTGCGGCGGGTGAAGCGCTTTCTAACGCTGCTGCTGGTGTGCGTACACGTGACGTCTGGTCAGCCAGGGAGAGGGTCAGAGATAACAACGATACGACACCGCAACGGCATGCTGCAGGACCGAAATATATACGTTATGGACGGGCAGGTAATGACAGTGATCCGCTATCACAAGTCACAGTCGCAGTGGGACACGCCAAAGATTGTTCCGCGCTTCTTGCCGCCGCAGCTAGGGCAGGTCATAGTTGTGTATTTGGCGTATTTGCAGCCGTTTCAAGAGTATCTGACGATGAAGGTGTTTAATCAAAGCCGCAGCGACTACGTCTGGGCGGACGAGGGCGGCTCATAGGAGACAGATCATCTAACGCGAGCTTTAGAGCGCGAAACAGGCAAAAGACTAGGCGTGAAGTTACACACACTGGACTATCAGCACACTGCCGTAGGAATTGGTCAAGTTGTAGTAGGCAAAACGTTCAGCAAGGGCTACAAGGACGACGTTGGGGAGGTAGAAGAGCCCGAGGTCGATAACAACGGAGAAGATCTGCTCAAACTGCAGAATGCCCAGTCAACAGCAACAGGTGTAGGCACTTACAGTGTGCCAATAAACATTATCAAGCATCTCAGCGTGCGCTCAATCGACGCTTTCCGACCGCTTAGCACGATGTAGCATCGTTTTCTAGGGCTGACTGGCGACAGCAGCAACAAGACAGCTGAGTTGAGCGTTGTTCAAGGAGAAAAGCGAGCTGGTACTGTGGATAAGCATAGTAATGCATGGCGTCATAACATAGGACTTGTTCTGCGGGAGAGGTGGGGTTCTGCTAGCAGCAAGAGGGCAGAGTCGCTAAAGAAGGCAATGCAGCAAGTGCTTGGTCAGGAAGAGGTGAACTTCAGGTCTTTTGAACAAGAACAGGCCGTCAACGCAGTGCTTGACAGGCAGACGCCGCTCGTCGTGGTGCTACCAACAGGTGGCAGTAAGAGCTTACTATTCATGCTGCCAGCTCTAGTAGAAGAGGGAGGCGTTACTGTTGTTGTTGTGCTATATCAGCAACTGATCACAAGCACAGTAGAGCGCATACAGGCTCGCAGTATTAACTGCATAGAGTGGCGACGTGGCAATACAGACCTAGCATCAATTGTTGTAGTCAGCGCAGACAAGGCAGGAGACATTACATCTAAGGGCAACTTCTTAAGCTACGCGCAGCTGCTCTCCTCTAAGGGTCTGCTACGCCGCGTAGTAGTAGACAAGTATCACTTGATCTTTACATCTAGCAATTAGCGACCAAGGCTGGCAGCAGTAAAGAATCTGCGGTTGCTGCATTGCCTAATAGTGCTGCTAACAGCAACGCTACCCCCAGTGCAAGAGCTAGAGCTAGAGCACAGTATAGCGCTCCAGTGCGCAACATACATTCAAGCAAGCACAGCCCAGCTCCAGACGCGGTACTTTGTGTCGTGGTGTGAGCGTAGTAAGCTAGAGGATATGTTACTAACAATCTGTCAACGGGAGATGCGGCGGCTGCTTAAAGACCGTAAGAGAGGCGTAGTGTACTGCTTAAGTAAGCCTCAATGCGAAGCGCTGGCCGACTTACTAGATTGTCCGCACTATCACGCTGATGTGCCGGATCGCAACAAGCCAATTAAGCATTGGCTTAAGCACGGTGGATTGATTACAGCAACATCCGCACTTGGCACAGGCGTGGACTACCCAGACATCGTGTACATATTGCACGAGGGGATGCCGTGGAGTATGACTGACTACGCTCAGGAGAGCGGGCGTGGCGGCCGGGGAGGTGAGCAGGTAGACTCTATTATCCTCGTCGAGCATGGAACGGCAGAAAAGAGAATGCTAGAGAAAGCAGAAGATATAGACGTGCAGGCAATAGGCGTGTTCTTGCTTAGCAACGGGTGTCAACGAGAGCTAATAAGTGGCTACATGGATGCAACAGCAGTAGGATGCAGCGACGTAGCGTCTGCAGGGTGCGACCAGTGCGGAGAAGGAGCAAGCATAGTAGAGAGATTGCAGGAGGAGGCAAGCACGCAGTAGGAGCAGGTAGAAACGCTCCTTAACGAGCTGCGCGGAGGTTATGTATTGTGCTGCATGTTAGACGAGGGTGATAGCTTAGAGTGGCGTCAGCATCAGACAATGCAGTGCAAGGTGCACACCCGGGAGGGGGTTACAGGGATGGAGGTAGACAGGTTTCAGAGGAAAATCACGGACAGGACAAGTAGAAACAACTGTCGGAAGTGCTAGGTTAGTTAAAAGTACTGTGCGACGGGAGAGGACAAAGAAAAGAGGTGTCAATGGCCAAACGTAGTAGTGCCGTTGGTAAGAGCAGCAGCACAGCACAGCAGAGGAGTTGCGATCATCCAACAGTGTAGGTACAGTAGAGAGTTTAGAGGGGAATAGACAGAGTATGCGGTATAGCTTAGGAAGCAACACAGGGAATAGGTGTGGGGTGAGCTATTTAGCAATGCGATAGTAGTTGCAATTAGGGTTTTATTGTTTATAGCGGAGAACTGTGCAGAGTAGATAGAGCAGCGCAAAGGTTAAATTAAGGATTGTTATTGTGTAGTAGCAGCTATTGCACAGTTTAGACGGTGTCTACCCTAACTCTAACCCTAAGAGAGTAAAAAGGAAAAAGGTTATTAAGAGCAAAAAAAAAAAAAGCGCTCAAAACAGTAGAGCAAGATAAAGAAAGACAGTTGTAAGTTAAATTAAGTTCCAGAATAGATGTAGTAGATGTTGTAAATTTTTTGAAGATTTTAAAGCGTTTAAGAACAAAGCAAAATCTACAGTTTTAGATTATCCACCTTAACGTACAACAAACATTTGCGAAAAACAACAGCAAACAGCAGAAAATAACAAAGAACAAACAAAAGAGGGAAAAAAGAGTACGTAGGTAAGAGCACGAAGCTAGGAGGGGCAGGGAGCAGCAGAGGTAAAGCGGAAAGAAAGTTAGGCAGATAGGGTAGTAGGGTTTGGGTGAAGAGTTAAGGTTCGGGTTAGGGCAACCTAAGAACCTAAAAAAGCAAGAACAAGGTAGAGATTGCGACAACCTACAACAGACAACAGGTAAAGGGTAAAAAGAGTAGAAGACAGTAGTAGAGTACAACAGAGAGCGACAGAGTGCAGTGAAAGACGGTGAGACGGAGACAGAGTAGGAGAAGAGGAGAAGCAAGTAGAAGCAGAGCAACCTCAGGAAAAGCTTGGAGAAGAGAGGGAAGGAGAGGTGGTGGAAGAGAAGAGTGTGGAGTGAAAAAGAAAAGGTTACCCCTAACCTCTGGAAAAGTAACATGAAGGGTTAGGGTTAGGGTTAGGGTTAGGGTTAGGGTTAGGGTTAGGGTTAGGGTTAGGGTTAGGGTTAGGGTTAGGGTTAGGGTTAGGGTTAG